>JACWFM010000023.1:479895-784019 GCA_019775565.1 Melanodothis sp. VS III C KN 2 | reverse complement strand
GTTTTCACTGACCTATGGTCGTATGTGCTTAATCCCTTTATTCCAGCACATATATACCTTATACCAACCAGAATGCCAAAATCATCATTGCACAGCTGTAAAAGTCCCACCTCTTCATCCGTGATCCAGACGCCGTAGACGGCGTAGTACCTGTCTTGTTCGCAGATCCACTATTTTGCGGGCTCCCAGATGTTGGTGAACCTCCTATGCCACTGTAGATGTACCCTCCTAGATCGTCGCCAGAGGCGGAGGCATCAGCTGGGGCGGTGTAAACGGTGCCTCCGATAGTAATCGAAGGTCCTGCTAACGTAGTCGCAGCGCCGTTGACATAGAGCACGCCTGTTGACTGAGCGAGCGAAACAGTGGTCTGGCCCGCTGTGACCTGCTGGCCTGGAGAGAGAGTCTGGCCATCGATCACGATAACAGAGCCTGAGCGCGAGACTGTTAATGGTTCAAGGCCGCTTTGCTGAATGGTGGTTGCCTGCCCATCAGGTACAAGCACAGTTTGGGTTCCGTCGACTACTACGCCATCTTGGCCAGACAACCCGGACACTGGGCTACCGCCAAATGTTGCAGCGTTGCCTGGACTCAAGGTCTGTCCTTGGAAGGTGAAGACCGGAGGATTATTTGCTGCTTGATCAGCACCTGGCGATGATACTGGTGTCGGATTCGCCAATGGACCTTGAGAATTGGCTACATTAGAAGCCACGCTCTGGATTGCTGACCAGAGATTGCCTATACTACCAGCCGATCCAGATCCAGAACCGTCCTGAGGCTTCGAGGCATCGCCATCACCATCCGGTTTTGCATCTTGATTGTCAGGAGAGGGTTTCGGTGCTGTCGCTCCAACCGATGGCGACCCGGCGCCAGGGGGAGATTCTGTATTACGGTTTGGGCTTTCTGCAGGTTCGCTTGCCGGCTCCGGTGCTAGCATAATAGTTAGCTTCGTCGGACTCCCTGGACGCATTCCTGGGACCGTACTCACTTTGCTTATGATTTGGATGCGTCGGGGTGGCTATCGCGTCTGGCACAACAGCTGGCAAACCCGTAGGTGTAGAGAAAGACAGAGTACTGTACGTAAGATAGGCGGCCGGCTTTCGAGGGACTAAGATAGGTGGTGCTCCGGTGGTCATTTCTTCCGTGCTTGATGATGGTGCGCTTGATGCTGGCAGCGGCAAGGTCGTCTCGGTACAGAATGTTCTTGTCAGGTTTCCGGAAGAGGATGTAGCGCAGGAGGAGGTGACCACTACGACAGAAGTGGTGCAATCTGGGACCACTGCACTGACGCAGGAGATGAGAGGGATGTGGTTCAACTGCTGCTGTACTTCTGGTAGGCTGTCGAGGTAGCTAATGATTGCCGGTGGTAGGACCTCATCTTCGGCGAGAACGCTTGACGCAGCGATGAGCGATGAAGGATCCGCACTCTGTGGTAGAGTGACGCCTGTAAGGTCTGTCGATTGAGCGCATGTTGCCGTTGCTGAAAGAGGCTTTGCGGTTGCAGCAGACAGTTCGTGGGTGTATTGGAGGTACGTCGTCGGGTAAGTCCTGGGACGTTAGTATTGCACCCAAGATCAAGAGTAGTGCATGTTATCTGACTTACAAGGTCAGACTCGTGCCATCATTACCAGGTACAATCCAGGTATAGATCTCCTCCAGCTGTAGGTCAAGGTCCGTCACTGACCCTGACATCACAGTCGAGAAATTCCTCTTCTCTGTCTCATAGGCTATCGAGACGCTGCCGTTTGGAAACGTGGTTGGGTAAGGCGTGACATTCAGAGTATACGTCTCGTTTTGGATGTCGATATAGTCGGGATACGATAATGTTATCGGGTCGACCGTGAGGTAGCAAGGCGCGCATGGTGTCGAGTAGCATGTGGTAAATGTGGTAGCTTAGTGCGAAACAGTATCAGTCCAGGACCTCTTTTTCCTCAAACGTGTTAGACTCATACTTTTCAAAGATTCAACAGACAGATTCGAGGTGATAGTGGGCGCTGTGACGAGGGCGGCCATACTGGATGGCGAGATAGATGTCGTATACTGCCTTTGCGGTCAGTAATGTCTCTGCAATCAGAAGACGAGGACTCCTACTGGTTAGACGAAAATCATATGCGGTGATAGTCAAGCTTCATCGTTGGGTGGCAGGCTCCTCCAACATTTGGCAATAATGAGGCTGAGTGATCTGCATCCAGGCAGCGAGCGGCCAAGTGACACAGAAGTATTGGCTCATAGCAAAACAATCTCAAGACAAAAGCCGCAAGTTTTGCCCGTCGATCCAAAGCCTACAGAACTACAGCCAATCATACAGTGTTAGTAGTGTGAGGGCGTTGCGGCTGACATGCAGTGGAACAGGGGTATATCGCCAGTCTTTGGTACCAGCTGAGGTGGGGTTTGGGGGCTGAAGGATGCCAGACTTAACCGATACGACCTTCGCATCCCCGACGAGTCTAGCATGTTTGGGATGATTGGTGCTTCCTGCCGCGATACTATTATTGGTAGCCAAGCAATGCATGAATCCCAGTCATGGCTTTTGCTGCAAGCAAATGTCACGGTCCGACATTGATGCGACGCTGCGAAACTGCGACTTACTGAACTGTAAGCGATGCGACAGCACTCCCACTGCTTAAAGGCGGTTCTGGCTTTGGAAAAATACTATTGACGGCGGCAAGGATGGCTTCCATCTCACCTCTAGTTCTAGAGGCCGGGACAATCTGGGCGGGCAATGACGGCAACTGGTCGACTTGGCCAGCGCAGATTGGGGACCCTCCTCAGCAGTTCCACATTCTCCCTTCTACATCGCACGGTGAGGTCTGGATACCTGGTCCACAGGGCTGTACAGGCCGTTCGGCGCCTTCAGATTGCGCAGCCTCCCGTGGAGTTGGACTTTTCCAAGGTTCACAAAGCCTAGGATTTCTCGAAAATGCCTCGAGCACATGGGAGCAGATCGGCATCTACGAATTTATCGTCGGTGGTGATCTCTTTGAAGCCACGGAAACTGGCCTTTATGGGCAAGATGCTGTAGCGCTCGGTATCAAAGGGGAGAACGTTATCAATAACCAAACTGTCGCCGGTATTGTGACTCAAGATTTCTGGGTGAGTGCTAAGCTTTACCTTGTTCTAAAGGACATCGAGCTGACTGTCATTGCGCTTTGTATAGCTCGGGAGCTTTGGTCTAGATCATGTGAGGTCAGATTTTCCGGTCAGGAGCGAAAGCCTTCCCAGCTTGCTCGATGGGATGAAGAATGCGAACCTCACTGAGAGTGTATCCTTCGGCCTTGCCACCGGGGCATCGTATAGTGCGTTAGTCCACCTCGCGGCCCGGTATTGTCAAATTACTGACACTGTGGCACAGGATCGAGCCCAGGCAGCTTGATCATCGGCGGTTGGGATCAGAATGCGCTGCAGAGCCCCAGCATTAGCATCCCAGTGGCGACGAACAACTCTCGGTCGCTCGTTGCCCAAATGCAGAGCTTGGTGGTAACAAACTCGTTGACTGGCACCCTCTCCGCGGCATTTGGACTTCCAAGTTTGCAGCTAGCGATAGACACGGGCGTGTCACAGCTCTGGCTGCCGAAAGTCATATGTGACAAACTCGCAGAGTCGCTTGGCTTGACGTACGACTCAGCAACGGAGCTATATCTGGTTAACGATACGATCCGCACCAAATTGCTCGACCTTGCACCAGAATTCACCTTCACGTTGGCTGCAAATGCCACGTCGTCCGACACTGTCAATATCGTCCTGCCCTACGCGGCGTTCGACCTGACAGTAAGCCAGCCCTTTTACAATACCAGCAGACACTACTTCCCAATTCGAAGAGCCGCAGACGAGAAGCTGTACGTACTAGGACGTACGTTTATGCAAGAGGCATATCTGGTGGTCGATTGGGAGCGAGGCAATTTCAGCGTGAGTCAAGCGCAACATCAAGTTGTGGAACGAAATGTTGTGCCCATACGTTCGGTCAGCAGTGAAGCAGCCAAGCACTCAGGGCTGACTGCGGGCATCATTGCCGGAGTTGTCGTGGCTGTTGTAGTGGTTATACTCATCGCAGCGGCAGCGGGCTACTTCTTATGGCGGAGAAAGCGTGCGCGAGCAACGACAGCCAGAGGAGGTTTGGCTTCGCCATACCCTGATGAGAAGAAAGACCATGATGCGATAGAGCTTTCAGGCGCTGGGACTTGGGCGGCAGAGGCGAGCTCGACACCACTTTATGAGTTACACCAAGGTTCACCTCGCCAGCAGCTCATGTCCACTCCAATATACGAGTTGCCAGGCGAAAGGGTCGAGCGAGAGCTGGAAGCGAGCGTGAAAGCAGACAAAGCGGGTCTGAAGCCTGCTGGCGGAATTCCTGGGTGAAGCAAACGATAGCGCCATATGCCCAATATCGGAAGGGAGAGCAAGTGATGTGGCTAGATAGAGAGCAGGTTCCATGACCTCGGTAGCGGTTCGCGTCCACATCTGTTCCAGTGCAAATGATTTGAGCACTGGCTTGGCTGGGTCGAGAGGCACTGCGATGGGCACGACGTAAGTATTAGGTTCGCCCGTCGAAGGTAGCGTGTACGCTGTCTGCATGGAGGTTTTCTGGAGATTTTCCAGCATTATCGGCGGTACCTACATGCACTCACTGTAGAGCGGATCAAAGGCGGTATCGCCGAGCAACAGCAATACGCGAAGGATTCATGTTGTGAGTTGTTGAGTTGGCTAGCTCACGGCCGATGAAATGACGCACTAAGGCTCCACTTGAAGGCCATCCGTTTCCAGTCGCGGGTAATCTGAAATCGGCTTGCGGCCAAGGACAGCGCAGTGCAGAGCCAAGCACACAGCAACAAGCGACAAGCGCATGCCATCAAGGTGAACAAGCAAGCCAAGCCGACCGCATCAGTCGTGCACTACAGTCACTCCACCGCAACATGTCTACATACCCTGAGTATTCACGCAAACTCTGCGCACGCGACGAGCACATGCTTCTCGCAGCAGCTGCGGTGACAGGCTGTTCGATGCTGCCCTCGACTCGGCGTCCAGCAGCTGCCAATCGCCCTACGCCCACTTTTCTTACACTTCGAGCACCTTGATGGTCAGCCAAAGTCTCTGCGTGCGAGCCACCAGCAGTAGTGCGCTGTCCTCGCCCATCTCAAAGCCGGGCCAGCGTCCACTGCCTCCAATTGCCACTACTTGACGCATTGGAACCTCGTCTCAAGACACTCGTCATATTGTTGACCCGTTGCCCCCAAGGCTACAAGCTAATCACCTAGCTTGAGTGAAGGTCTTTTGTCCAGTCTCTCTGCCTCGCTACCACCTCGTCTCTCGACATCGTCACCGGCAAATCAGATCCCTCGCCAGTACGACTCCGGAAACCGCGATCATGTCGGACTGTCCTACCGACAATGACTTTGATGGGCGCATGGGCATCCGCATCTCGGCCATCTTTGTCATTCTTGTGGGATCCTTTCTCGGGACATGGTTTCCTGTCTTCGCGGCTAGAAACCCTGGAGTTGGAGTGCCTTCGTGGGCCTTTTTCATTGCCAAATACTTTGGATCTGGTGTCATTCTAGCGACTGCATTCATACATGTATGTTATTGTAGCATGCTTGATACTTAGGATCGCAACAACTGACAATTTATAGCTGCTGGCGCCTGCCAATGAAGCGTTGACCGATGAGTGTCTGACGGGGCCGATCACAGAGTACCCATGGGTGGAGGGCATCTGCTTGATGTCTGTCTTCGTCCTGTTCTTTGTAGAGTTGATGGTCATGCGATTCGCTCGCTTTGGACATTCTCACGATCATGATGTTGAGCACCAGCCAAGGTATGTTGTTATCATCTTCTCACCTCGACCATCTACTGATGTCCACCAGCACACCTGATTCGAGCTCGATTGGCTACAGTGATGATCCTACGGCCAAGAGAGGAGCTCACGACCACAAGCCTTCCGAAATCCCGCTGCAGGACTCTCCCGTCCTCGATGAGCGGAGGCCATCGGCCTGTGCGAGCCCTCACGTCCCAGGCGACGACCACCTTTCTCATGCCAGGACACACCCAAACACCGGCCACAGTAAGCCACCAACATCAACACCAACCACAGCCAACCACCTATACTAACAACCATCCCAGACCACTCAGCACCACACTCACACCCCCACGACAGCTCTCCACCACGCACCTTCGACCCCGAATCCTACGCCGCACAACTAACTGCCATCGCCATCCTCGAATTCGGCGTAATCTTCCACTCAGTCTTCATCGGCCTCACCCTCGCCGTCGCTGGACAAGAATTCCCCACCCTCTACGTCGTGCTCGTCTTCCACCAAACCTTCGAAGGCCTCGCCCTCGGTTCGCGGCTAGCCTCAATCGAATGGCCCAAATCCAAGCGCTGGACTCCCTACTGGCTCGCGACGGGCTACGCGATCTCCACGCCCATCGCCATCGCCATTGGTCTTGGAGTGAGGCAATCGTTTGCGCCAGGGTCCCAGACTACGTTGATTGTCAACGGCATTTTCGATTCCATCTCGGCTGGTATTTTGATCTATACTGGTCTGGTGGAGCTCATGGCGCACGAGTTCATGTTCAGCGGGTACATGCAGCGGGCGCCTGTCAAGGAGGTTCTCGCTGCGGTTGGGACGATGGCCCTCGGTGCGGCTCTCATGGCGTTGCTCGGAAAGTGGGCTTGAGTTCTGAAACGGAGGCAATGCTTTGTTGGTTTTACGTCAAGCGTTCATAGCGGGCTAGCGGGCGATTTTGTTGTTTACGGGAATGTACTACACTGATCATGCGATGATTATCACATATGTTGTGAGGCATAGCGATCAAATCACGAGCAAACAATTTGCACATCAACATCGATTTGAAGACGATCATTAACACTGAAACGGGTATCAAGATTTAGGGGGAAAACAAGACAACTGATCATAAGTCTTGGCTCAAGCTAGACTACATGTGACGCCATCATCCATTGTGAGGCATGAAGTCCATCGATCGCCTAATTCAGACAAGTGATGCTCAAAAGAGTTGCTTCTCATTTTTCCGTTTTCTGGTTGTTGTTATCTACCATCCCACGCGCCCATCCATTCTCTGGAGGTAGGCGAATGCTCTAGTAGCGCTTGCCCTCGCGGAGGACGTCAGAGTACTCATCCAGAGGAGAGCGGATGAGCTTGGTCTCCTTCCACAGGTTGGGGGTAAGGAAGCCGTAGGTGTCAGAGACGGCAGAGAAGGTGGCCTTGAGGGTGTTCTCGAGGGTCTTGGTGCTTCCGGAAGAGGCGGAGTAGGCGTCCTCAACACCAGCAAGCTGCAACAGACGCTTGACGGCGGGGGAGGCGACAATACCGGTACCGCGGGGAGCGGGGATGAGCTTGGTTGATTGTCAGTTTGCTTTCGGGAGAGGGAATTTTTTTGGGGGGGATATGACTTACACGGACGGAAACGGAACCGCACTTGCCAGACTCCTTGACGGGAATGGAGTGAGGCTCACCGAGGTTGGTGCCCCAGTAACCACGACGAACGGGGATGACGTTAAGCTTGGCGATGATGATGGCGGCACGGATGGCGGTAGCGACTTCCTTGGAGGTCTTGATACCGAGACCGATGTGGCCGTTGGAGTCACCAATGAGGACGACAGCCTTGAAGCGGGTACGCTGACCGGCGCGGGTCTGCTTCTGGACGGGCTTGATCTGTTTGTAGGAAATCCGTCAGTATGCCGTTTTTGCTATAGTCCTGCCATTGGCGTTTCTGCAGGGCTTGTTTCGGAAATGTCGCACCTTCATGACCTCGTCCTTGAGGGTGGGAAGGAAGAAGTCGACGATCTGGTACTCCTTGATGGGCAGGGAGTGGAGGTAGATTTCCTCCATGGACTTGATCTTGCCGGCCTTCACAAGGCGACCGAGCTTGGTCACGGGCTGCCACTCCTTCTCCTCGCTCTTTGCACCGCGACGGGGGCCACGACGGCCACCGCGTCCACGGCCACGGTCACCACCGCGCTCAGCGCCACCACGGGAAGCAAATCCACCTCTGTCGGCCATTTTGATTGTGTTGTTGGGTTGTCCGGGGGGTTGGTCGTTATCGGTGGTGTCGTCGTCGCAGCGGAAACCGAATTTCGAAGTTGCACCTGGCGAAAAGCGCGAATTCGCAGAGTGGAGCCCTCGCCAAGTCTCGATGAAGTGGAAGCGTGTTGGCCTGAGGCAGATGTGGGGCGACGGCAGTTACACCCTAACCCTTTCAACCCATGCATGTCTCGGGTGTCCTAACAGAAATATTGCATTTGAACAGGTAGTGGACAAGTGCATATTCTCTGTTATGTTAGGTCGTCATCTTGAGTTCATATATGTATCTTAGAGTTGCGCCGGTTGGAATGTAGAGTCTTCAGATGGTCATTCGACTGCGATAGCCATTTCCGGCACAACATTGAGGGTAAAGTGGAGCACGTGAATGTCTCAATCACTGGTGCTCCAATAGAAACAACCTCATTTCAATTCCAAGAGCTCACTCATTTCACACACATAGTAGAAGATTCATTTGAGTGAGTGGATCAATGAACAAATCACATGCACTAGGCATCGCGAAAGCCTCAGGATGGACTGTGGCGAGTTGATCAAGTAATCGACTGATCGTTGTTATTCACGTATCTACCCGGGGCACCACGACACTGAAGGGAATATCTAGATTTGTCATTGATGAGCGTGACCCATCGATCATTCTATACGCAGAGCTTTGCCCAACTATTCATCTGTACATGTACCATCCACGAACATGCAGCCAACAGTGACGAGCTACTTTTGAATAAGACGTCATGGAGCTGCATTCAGTCACACTCTAGAGAACGACGGATTCATATTCTCGAGACTGATACAGCATCTAATTCATGAAGCTGCATCGCGAAGCGGCTAGGCTCTGTTAGAAGATGTGCCGTTTAGTTTCTGCTGCATTATATGTTGTACCAAAGCTTATGAAACTAAGTATCTAAGTATTGAACTGTAACATCCAGCATTGTAATGCATTGCACATTTGTTAAGTCCGCCCAGGGATCGACCAAGTCCTCTTCAGCCGTCAGCCTCCTGGCACGCTGTGATCGGCAAAGAGCACATGTTGACGCGGGATCGGTCCGTCCCTGGTTTGTTGACATTATCGAAGCCCGCATCTTCGTTTCGTCTCACAGACGCGCACGGTTTCGCGACTCGATAGCCGCCAACTCCTCCTACACACACACACACACACAAATAATCACTAACATATGCGCAAATGTTCGACAACATGGCGCTTGCCGCTGGCACCGCCGGCAAGGAAAATGTTGCGCCCGTAACTTCAAGCGACCCTCTACAACGCAAAGGCCTGTCGCCTCGGAAACGCAAAGGACGCAGCAAAAGCATTGGCCCGGGAGGAGTAGACGAGGATGTCGCCGAGAACAATGAGCAGAAAGATGAGATGAAGAATAGGAGAAAGTCCGCCTTTGTGCCTGCTGTGAGGGGCATCCTCCCGAGTCAAGCAGATGCAGAGCGTAAAGCAGCACGTCGCAAGTCCATGGCGAACAGGCGCGTCTCTTTCGCCCCAGAGGCCACTCTGCACACCTGGGATGTCATAGAGTACATGCGCGACCACACCACTTCGACCGAGGCTTCTGAGAGCACACGACGAGCGTCCGGCATCACGCGAAACTCCAGCTCTTCGCCAGGCTCCGAGCCACCATCCACGCCCCCAGAGCAGTCGAGTTCACCTGCGCAATCGCCAGCACATCAGCGTGACTTGCACCAGAAGAAACGACGACGTGTCTCGGCTGTTCCTCCCATGAACTTCAACAACCCGGATGACCTGGAATCGAGCATGATCAGTGGTAGCAGCGACATTTCCGGCAGCGAGGGAGAGGATGAAGGCGAAAGCGAAGGCGAGGATGGGGACGCTACTGGAACTGCAATGAGCCTGGACATGGGAGACAACAGCTTGCTTTCCACTACTGACAGCGACGCGAGCACATCGTCAAGCGCACGGCTGGAGCGAAACCTACGGGAGGCAGCGAATACTGCTGGTACACGCGGAATCGAATACGACGAGGCCTACGAGGAAGATCTCGGTGATGATCTGGGCGATGAAACTATGGATCTCGCTGGCGACGAGGTCACCAACGCCTTCAGACCGTGGGCACAGCGTCATGCGGACGAAGAGGACGAGCCCGTACTCTCCGCGGCTCTGGACCAAGAAAATGTCAACCCTTTCTCGCCCGCGTTCCAAGCCTCTGCGGCGGCCATGCTCAAACCTCGATACTCCACAATTGAAGAAGAAGAGGAGGAAGAGGACGACCAAGATATGAGCATGGATGTAACGCGCGCTGTTGGCGGCATTCTGCAAGCAAGGACAAACAATCTGGAAAGTTCACCAATGGATGGCGACGGAACGATGGATTTCACCCAAGTAGTGGGGAAGATCCACGGCAATACTCAAGCCCAGTCTCCCACGCGCAGCGCAAAGAAGAGGCGCGTGTCGACGACAGAAGCTGGATCTCCGGGTTTCTCAGTACTCCAGCAATCCAAGCGCAGACGCTCCTCCGTGGCACGCTCATCGATGGGCGACGAGACGATGGATCTTACCATGGCAATCGGTGGTGTACAAGAATCAGGATCACCAGCGAAGACAGATAGACGGCGAAGTGTTGCAAGGAGACGATCTTCTGGAGCGGCTTCCGAAGCAGACGAAGCTACCATGGATTTCACCCAGGCAATAGGCGGCATCCATGGCTCGAAGCGGGAATCGCCTCACAGCGTAGGCGAGGACGAGGATCTGAGCATGGAGCTTACCAGGGCTTTTGGTGGTGTTCAAGCGGTAGAAAGAGCCGCTGCGGAAGAGCTACCTTCTACACCAAAAGAACCTGGGTCACCCGCAGCACTTGCTGTCGCAGCGAACACGACACCGAAGGATCAAGAAAGATTCCGCGATGTACCACACACTGGCGCAAGAAAGTCCCTCACGCCTGTTCTACAGAGAGAAGCCTCTCGATCAGCGGAGAAGCCAAGATCGGCCAAAGTATCATCAGCGAAGACACGCAAGTCATCATCGCCAGCGAAGTCTAGTCCAGTCCGACAGAAGGCCGAGGTGAAACAGCTACGATTGACGAGATCAGCTACAAAGGAGAAACCTGTTGCGCTTTCTAAAGGATCGCCTTTGAAGAATGAGGTCTCTTATCCAGAACTTCCTTCTCTTGACGTGCCGAATCCACAGATAGCGAGTACTCCGCAGCAGTCACCGCCGACACAGAAGACAGCGCAAGTTGAGAGTGAGCCCAGAGCCCAATTTCTCTCTGTACTGCAAGACCCTCAACCCTCGCCAAGTGTCGAGAAGCAACTGCGCAGCACGCCCGTCAAAAACACGCCGAGAGTAGAAAGTCCTCTTGTATCTGCAAGTCCGCAACGCAAGTCACACAGTCCACGAAGGGCGTTGGCTCCAAAGGTGGCCACTCCGGAGCCTTTGAGCGCCAAAGCTGCAACGCCCAATTCATCAACACCCAAGGCTGCAACACCTCAAGTTGCGACGCCCAAAGCTAGTACACCGAAGACCGTTATACCAAAAGCGAAGACCCCAAAGACCGGAAAGACTGGAGATTCCACGACACCCAAGACAGCGTCCGCGAAGAGACATACCTCTCAAACGCTCCATGCTTCGACCGATCCCAGCACGCCTCAAGAGAATCAGGGTTCCCTGGAGCATGCGACTCCTGTGCAAGAAATCACACCGAGAGCGAGGGCGGCCCCGGAAGGGTCTCTGAAAGAAGCTACAAGGCTGGCCGACTCCATCAAGCTTATGTCTACACCCAGGAAAGAGACTCTTAAAGCACTGACTCCGAAGAAACACACCCCGAAGAAACAGGTTTCGCCGATGAAAAGGCCTACACCAGCAGGCAAGCCAACGCCAAAAACTCGTAGCGGAGCCCAGAAGTCACCTGCACAACAACTTAGCGACGATATATTCAATCTACAACCTGCTGCGGAGAAGCAGCAAGTACGCCTCCAGGACTTCCTAGACGCGGCTAGCATTCGATTCATGGATCTGACCACCACCAAGCGGAGAATGACCTATGCCCCAACTCCTTCAAAGCGACGCAGAAGCAATGCGGACGAAAGTGTAGAGACTGAGGTCACCCTTGAAAGCGCTGTCGTCGCTGCCGCATGCACAGAACCGGAGAAAGAGCTCTTCTCACACGCCTGCCACGAACTTAAGCGTTACATCCATGAAGGCAAGGGCGCTATCAAGGAGCTCGAGGCCGAAACATTCCAAGATACCCCACGGCTTATCCAGGCGTACATGTCAGCCACCTCAGAACGCAAGATGGCCATTGATGCTCAATTGAGGGACATGAAGACACATGCTCGGATGAGAAGCAAAGAGATGTGGTACGGTTGGCGGAGCCAGCTCCTGGACGAGCTTATGCACGTACTACAGGGCATCGCTGAAGGTCTTCTCAAGGACGATGAGATCTTGCAGGCTCGGGAAGAGATTCTTGGCCAGGTATTGCCGCAAATGATTGAGAAGCAAGCATCGTTGCAGCAAGAGGTTCAGCAATTTGAGGCTGAAGCCAGTGCTACTTCGGATGAAGAGAAAGAGGAGCTCGAGGCCGCGAGGGCTCGCATCACTTCTGTAGAGACAGAGCTTGCAGAGAAGCGACGAATCTTGGAGGAGCTACAGTACGACGTGAATGAACAAGAAGAGATTGGAGAGAATCTCCACGAGACAAAGGACGAACTTACTGCTGCGATAAAGGAGGCCGAGCGCGTGCGAGAGTCGTATAGGACAATCTCGATGGACGAGATCAATGCACTCAAAGGTGAGCTTGGTTCTAGCTTCCCTTCTCATAAACAGCTCGCTAACAGATTTGCAGAATCTGTCAAGTCCCTGGAAGACACCTACGGCTGGATCATCATTACCGCTACCTCGTCGCCTCCAACGGTCACGATGACTTACAAATCCTCACTCCAATTGTTCTTCCACCCGTTCGCGTTCCGACAGCCAGGCCAAGAAGCAAGCGCCCGGCCAAACGCTCCAATTGGACTCACCTACACTGGTACAGCTCAACCTCTCCCGACGACCATTCGTTTCTTCCTTCAGCTCCTCCGCGCATCGCTGCACGCCCTCCCGCAGTGCACAACCAAAGTGTCTTCTCTTCTCCACTTCGTAAGCAGCGGCTGGACCACCGCCCTCGCTGTCGCAGAATCTGAGCGACGCCTTGTGATCGAGGGCCTGACTGAAACGCGCATCGTGTCTGACGAACGCCTGAGTATTGCCTCGCTCATCTTGCTCCCTAAGACCAAGACAAAGGTCCGCATCTCATTCGACATCCTAGCCGCGATCGGAGAAGGTCTCGCTCTTAGCGAAAGCGTGGAAGTTGACGTACGTGTCGTGTACGGCGAGACACTGAACGAGAAGAAGTTGAAGGAGGTATTGCAGGGCAACGTCAGTGGTGGCGTCGATGGCTGGGAAGCCGCAGTGCGTGAAGTTAAGGCCATGCTGTTGAGCAAAAGCGCCAAAGTTGTGCAGAGGTGATCTCCTTGGGGTACATTGAATGACGGAGTTTCGGGGTGTGGATGGTTTCCAGGTTTCTCTTTCCTTGTGCTGGCGGCTCACGACTTTTACGAAACGTTGTCTATAGCTCTTATTGTATACCCTTAGTATCGCTTTTCGTTCAAATGGTTGGTCTTCTCTGGTGCGTAAAGCTGTCCCGTACTCTGTTACGTGCTCATGGCGTCTAACATCCTTTTCTCAACGAGCGATGACTGTGGATGTGTTCAGATAACGGTCAGTATCAAGTCTCACCTTTGAATTGCCATTACTCTTGCTGTGATGGTTGTTGTCATGGTATTATCATATGATATACATTCAACTACTACAAGACCCCTTCTATGGCCAAGACAAAGCGCCTCGCTCAAATCAAACATCTGGTAGCTAACTCTGATTGGGGTATCGCCAACACATTAAAAAAAAAGAACCCTGTTGGGAATAGTAATTAACACGTCTGGCCATCCAGTGACAGGAAAAGGAAATAGAATAAGAAAAAAACATGAAAAGAAACAGGAAACGTAGGAAAACTGGTGTCGCGGGATCCCTCTCTTATCCCTTGTTCGCCGCGAGCCTTTCATTAATTTCAGAACGAGAACAGCCATCGCAGGACACTGAAGATTCCCACGATGACTTTCCTCACGCTCTTCCAGCAGACAACGATGAACCACACCCACCACATCACGCCCAGGACCAGCCACTCGAGGAGCTTGAAGCCTGCTCTCTTCATCAGGCGGAATTGCCGGCGTCTCAGGCGCAGAATCTCGTCGACTGCATCATCGACTTGCTTGATCCGTAGCGTTTGCTCCGTGGTCAGGCGCACGCCGAAAGCGTCTGCTTCGTCGGAGCTGTTGTGCACGGTGTGGGTCAACTTGTCCGCAACGAAGGATTTGAGGTCTGCGAGGCGGGTGTGTAGGACGTGACCTGTGTCTGATTGGAAAGCTTGTCGAAATTGTGAGAGGCTCTCCAGGGACTTGTCGAGGTAGGAAGATATGATTATGGATGCTCGCAGGTGAGTTTCCTTAAGCGGAACTGACGGTGCATCGACAGATGCGGTCTTCGCGGCTGCCGCTAGAAACCTTGGAGCTGGAACGGCGGGATGATTGGCGCGGACGGCAAGATTGTGCGCTTTGATGCCAGAGGCTAACAAGAGCGCACGGGCGCGTCCAAGGTCCCGTGTCGAGACGCGATGAACTTTAAAGAGATCCTGACAATTTTGATCCCTCATTCCGCGATCAGAAATACTCCAATGGCGACGCCCTCCGTCGACTCCGAGCTTAGTGAGACCTGTGACAGGGTAGTGGCCGTTCGACTTCACGGTGCTAGACGTATTGAAAGATATATTCGAATTGATCGCCGACGACGTCGCACTCCTAGGCGCAAGGAAGCCATAGCTTTTCCTGTTAGGTTCTGCGAAAATGGCGTCTGAAGCTTGGCTAGGTACGTCAGCAGTCGAGGCGTAGTCACTGTCGTCGGGCAGGTTGATACGTGGCGGCAAGAGGCGATCGATCCGCGGTGATCGGCTTGCGCCACGATGGGCCGCAGCTTGTCGACCGATGTGATCGCCGTCTTCACCATCATGCGAAACGACGGGAGTGAGTTTTGAGTTGACAGGCTTGTCTCGTGCAGCTGCTGATTTGAAGGTCGGCAGATTAGCTGTATGCAAGCCTTTCTTCGCACGCACGCGGTCAATCGACGTTCGTGGTGAAGGCTCGCTATTATGCGGCGAGCCAATGGTAAGCGATGGCTCGCCACCAGACCCATCGCTATCAGACGCATCTGATGGGATTACTGAAGTATCAGTGATCGAGCCTTCTTGTTCTTTGCGTCCTTTGCGATCGCTTCGAACAAGTTCAGCAAGGCGACCGCCCTTGAAGAAGCGACCAACTGTCGATCCTGCCTCTCGGAACGAGTTCTCCGACGTGTGAGTTTGTGTACGAGATGGCCCGCGCCTGTGGAGGCTGCTGCTTATGCTTTCAGATGTCTGATGTCGGAGCAAGTCATTCGGTCGTTGGTACTCGGCGCTGAGTCGTGTCGGATCAATGGCATTGTTACTTGGCTCACGTGAACGGTCAGAGCCCGAAGGAAAGGCGAAATCCCTGCCTTCTGTGGCGTTTCGGTCCTTATGTTTGGTGTGAAATTTGGGCAGAATGCGGTGTTTCTGCTTCTGTATCAACGGTGCTGCTTGCTTACGTGGAGGCGAAAGATCCATAGCGAGAGAAGGCATGAATTCTGTTGCAACTGGCGAGTCCGGGGCTGAGGAATCGAAAGAAAACCTGGCCCGATCATTCTCTGCAAGCTGTGCGAGTCTGCCGTCAGCGCTCTTCGATCGTTGTGCAGCGACTTTGTCGGCAACAGAAAGAGAGCCATTAGTTCGACCAATGGAGCCGCGCTGTTCACGACGCGTCGGAAAGGGTGTGTCTTTTGAGTCCCAATGATCTGGCGAGTCAAGATCTGGCGACGAAACATTTCCCCTTTGATCCTTGGCGATCAACGCATCCATGTGTTTGTTCAGTGGAGCGACGCTCTCTATGTCACCGTTGCCACGTGTCGAAGACCTCGGCCGCCGCCCTTCAACGTCTGATCCGCTAGAAACACTGGCTGATCGGCCTTGTCGAGACAGTCTATTGAGCCGTATGCGATCGGCTTTGTGAAGCGAAAGCAAATGCCGCTGCTTACGAGGCCCCTTGTCTTGTTCCGTTTCTTCATCCATGACTTCCATTGGAGCATTGTTGGGTTCATTACGGCTCAGATCGTCGCTCTTCCTCGAATCCTTCGTGGCCGTTTTCACTCGAATTGGGAATATTGTCTGTCGACCTTTGTTCTCGATAAGTGTTTTGTTGTCATTCTGTTCGGTCCAGTAGGTATCGGCAAGACGTTCGGTCGGGTCCACCGTCCACTCAATCTCAGGTCTGGTGACTATTGTGCTCGTGGTTCCCGTCCGGCGGTGGCCTTTGCCAGTTTCCGGCTCGCCGTTCAATTGATCTGTTCGTTGCGGGAAATCTGGCAGCTGAACGACATCCGCACCCGTTCTGTAATCAGGTCTCTGTGCAGCTCCTTCCACGTCATCTAGCCAGGTAGCGACACGCTGTGTATCCGCAAAGCTCTCAGAGGGCACTGTGAGCGGACGTTTCTCCCTAATTCTCAACCGCCTGTTGCGTAAAATTTGAAGTGGATTGTACTGCCTCCCAAGCTCATGTCGACTTGTCGTGTTTGAACGGACTCGTCGGATATCTGGAGCAGTGTATCCGGGACTACTCCTGCTTTCAAATGTGTAGTTCGCAGCCGATTCTGCATCAGGCTTCAATGGAGGCAGGAGCTGCAACAGTCGGCGATGCTCATTCGCAAGCTCGAAGTATTTGCGCGTCTTTTCCGCTCGAGCCAGTGTTGCCGGTGAGAAGGTGTACAATACGTTATCGTCAATAGCGTTCGCGCTGGGGGCAGGTTGTTGACTTCGACTCCGGCTAGACGAGCTAGGACTCGGAGCGTTGAATTGTGAACTTAGTCGAGGCCTTTCGGTGCCTCTTGTGCCCACAGTGCCGTACTTGTCACTCGATCCAGACACGTTGCGGCTACGAGGCACAGCCATGAGCACTGGCAATGAGCTGCTTACGTGCCTCTTACGACTCTCACTAAGACTGAGTGCCATCTGTACAAGTTGAGCCGGATCCATAGTCGTAGGCCTGGAGTTGGTATGCTGATCCTGAGTGCCATCATGCGCAGTTTGACCAATTGAGACTTCTTGCGACAGCGGCGAGCTTCTGATCGAAGAGTCTCCCGATAGCCTGCTACCAGCTAACCTCTTGTTCTCGGCCTGGGAACCTCCAACGTCCGTCTTTTTCTTCCCTTCTCTGCGCTCGCTGCTCTTCTCAGTACTCGTCAGCGTTCCGTTGCCGAAGATACCGTCTCTTAGAAACCCTCCTCCACCGGACTTCCTAAATCCACTCCTGCGCTTTTTCTCGCTTCCCGCATCTGCACCGCTGCCATCCTCGCTCCGCCGATCCGGCGTCAGGAACCTCTCCTTCAGCCTCTCACCTCTCTCGCTCCATCGTTCTCCACTGCCTCGACTATCGGCTAGCGAGCTGCTTTCGCCCTGTTGCCGTCGGCCGTCCGAGAAAGAGGAAAAGCTCACGTCGGCTGCGGCAGATGCGCGAGGCTCAGCGGAGGAGTGGTTGGCATCACCGGACATGGCCCGTAAGCGGCTGCTTGCTGGCGTGGAAGCTGTCGCGGCGGGAAGTGTGAGATCATTGCAGCTTTGTTCAAGCGTTCGCCATGGAGAGCGGGTCGAGAGCACGCAGCTGGCTTATCGGTTGGTCGGGCAGGGAACGTCGTGCAGGAGCAAGTGGGCTATGGTGTGCTGCAAGCAGCGGTGACTGCGAGGGAGCGTTGACGACTCGAGCGTTGGCAATAATTACGTACCGGGGTCCTTGCTCGATGGTGAGCTCTCCTGCGGTTAGTGCGGCGCGATGGCAGTCTAGCGAGCGGGCGAGGCCTTCACGAGAGCTGCTTCCGAGCTTCAGGGTCGCAGGAGGGAGACGGCTGACTCGCGAAATAATTGGCTGCTGCTACGAGGTGCTTTCGGCTACTAAACTTGAACACAAACTAACCACGCAATCCTCGCGCACGTGAGATTGTCAGCCTGGGCTTGTATCGATGACATACCCTGCTCGGCGGCTGTGTTTGGTACTACTGAGACATGCATTGCATGACGACCGGTATGCTTGTAAGGCTGTTTTGTTTGCAACCCGTAAATAACAATGACTCCATACGCATGTCACGACGAATGGCCTTGGAAATGGCATCTTCGCTAGATTCGAATCTCAACAGCAGGAAAGAGTATCAGCGAGAAATGGCTGTGGTAGACAAGGATTTATCACTGACCGTTAGCGCATACGTATTCGTGTATCCAAACATTTTGAACGACCGTGGTCAAGCTTCGTAAGCTCTCTGAGCACAGCTGACTGGAACCCTCTCAGCTCAAAGAAACCCGCATTCAATTATACTAGCGAAACCATTAGACTGTCTACGATCACACACTCACAACATAAGCCCGCTCCGCGCTCAAGCGCCCAGGTTCTTGGTGATACCCGGCTGAATCGCCTCGAGCTTCTTGCTGAGCTCATCCCAGACCCTATCTTCCAATCCTTTGCCTTCCGGGCCCTCCACCAACTTAGCAGCTTCAAGGATATGGCAGGTACTCATGAACTTCCCATGCGTACCCTCGCCTGCTGCGACACCGCCATGGACCAGCGTGCGGGAGCCCACTTCTGTCGTGCGTGCGATCAACTTCTTAATTATCCAGCCAATGGCTCGGATGAAGAGGTTGTGGTCTCGTATCAATTCTGACTCGCAAAGTCCTGGAGTAAGCGTATTGATTGTTATGTGAAGCTGAGAAACAGGATGGTTGCGAGCGATATGGCGGACTGCAAAGACCTCGAGTAGCTTGCTGACATTGTACCGGTCACTCATGCGGGCCTTCTTGGGATTGTTCAGAGTGTCGAAGATGTTTGCGGACTTGCGTTCAGGGAACTATGCGTTGTCAAACGATGCTATGCAGAGTTCTCGTTCCTTGACTCAATGTACTCACACTTGTCATGTAGTGAACGTCAGAGCTCACGATGGTGAGTGTCGGGACGATGTTGTAAATTCCTGCTGTCTCCTGGAGCTTGGGTAAAACAAGCAGTGCAAGTAAGAAAGTGCTGACAACGTTCACAGTGATTGTGCTTTCATTGCCGGCAACCTCGTAGTACTTCATAGTGTTTTTGCCTGCATTCTCAATGATGGCATCGAGGCGCTGGAGAGTCTCGACGCGCTCGCCAAATGCCTTGACATTGTCGTAGTCCTCGAGGTTCAGGTCCCAGACTTCCACGACACCTTTGCGGCCAGTTGTCTGTTCAATATCCTTGGCCGCTGCTTCACCTTTGGACGCGGTGCGCGATGTGATGATCACGCGCTCCGCATTCAGCTTGACGAGGTGGCGAGCAGCTTCTTTTCCGAGACCGGTGTTTGCGCCGGTCACAATGATGGTTCGGCCAGTACAGTCGGTAGTCGGGATTTCAGGTGTGGCAAAGATCTGCTCGTAGAGGACTTGGCGTAGAGGACCCATTTCAACGATTTACTGTTTCAGAAGTTGGAGATGGGGATGTTGTAAATGGAGATACTGCTTAGTGGGTATGCAAGTAAGCTTCTAAAGATTGGGATGTTGTGAATCGCGTGACTATTGTTTGGTTTTGACGGATCTCATGCGGCATGCTGGATACTGATATATACCTTACCCGTTAACCCATGAACCAGTGTGGTTACACAATCGGTGGCCAGATCGGCCAAATAGCAAGCCCGACATTGGCGTTTCAGGCAGCATTTTAGGAGATAACGTAAGCGTCCGTAAACACCATCGATGCTGCGACCATGCATGGAAGGATGTGTTTAAACAAGCAGTTGGTAATTTGACCGGCCTAGATCTTCAGCCTCAAGTTGTATTTGATAGTAAATTTTCAGCTTCAGCACACACGCGCCCTTAGTTAGATGACTTGTAGAAACAGCTTTGCTGCTTACGTTGATTCACTGCACAACATTGTGCATAGACACTGCTATCATGTACGACCAATCATGTGCAATATCTGGGAGGTCGAAAATTTGATGGTCGTAATCTTGGTTAGTTGTATATGCGTTACCGTGTTGAATCGCTTTCTCTTATTTTCGATGCTGTTTCTTGTCGTCGTGTCGGTAATAACAAGGCAGGAGCCGTAAACCCCGACTTCGAAGCGGAAGATGTTCCATAGGTGGACAAAATACTTGTTCAACCACAGAAGGCAGTAGGGTACTGTCATTTGTCTGGCCGATACTGAGGTAGTCGCGAGGGACCAAATGACAGTGTTGAGGCCTGGTGTTTGATGGAATCAAAAGCCGAGACGAAGCACGAATTTCATTGCTGGCCTGACCGCACAGAGTAAGGCAAGCATACGCGCCTACAGTTCTTGTGCATGAACTTGCGCACAGCTCTAGCCACTTCGTTGATAGTATCCAGGCCATCATGGTCTTTCATGAATTGTGAAACCGAGAGTGCTAGCATTTCAAATGCTGAGATGCGAACCAGCTCTAGTAATGTCTGCCTCTGCGGTTGTCTTTGCCGAGTCCGAAGCTGCGCCTAACGATGCTGCTCTGGTACCTCACGATACAAATTCATTCTCAACGACCGTACAACAACAGTCAAGGTGCAACAGTGCAGGCTACTTCGCTGTGTAGATAAAATGAAGCGCAAAGATATTAGCATGTCAGAAGATACCTGTGTATTGCTTCATCAACCCTCGTGTTACTCTTCGCCTCTTTCGATCGGGGTTCAAGCAGCCCGCTTCTAGATTTCACGCTAGCGGACAGTCCCGCTCAAGGAAGTCGCTTGGCAGCGCCCACAGTTCGACGAATTCTCGTGTGGATTGCACGCAGGACGACCGGCCTACCGCGACTTCAACGACGACCTCCGAAAAATACACCATCGTCGCCAGCTTCGACCGATTGCCCAGCACACAGCAATCATGGCCACCGAATTGACTGTCCAGAGCGAGCGCGCTTTCCAGAAGCAGCCGCACGTTTTCCAGAACAACAAGAAGCAGGGCGGCAAGACCAAGAGGGCTGGAAAGGGCGGCAGGAGATGGGTGAAGGACGTCGGTCTGGGCTTCAGGACTCCCAGGACCGCCATTGAGGGCAACTACATTGGTGAGTGAAGCTCTGGGGGCCTGCGATGGTATATTGGGAGAGCCAAATATCTTGAAGATCTTGGCAGGCGCAATATCGCAGAGGCGCATGAATTGCATGCATGCAAGAACAACTACTTACACTGCGGTGCAGACAAGAAGTGCCCCTTCACTGGTCTCGTCTCCATCCGTGGCCGTATCCTCACCGGCACCGTCGTCTCCACCAAGATGCACCGTACCCTCGTCATCCGTCGCGAGTACCTCCACTTCATCCCCAAGTACTCCCGTTACGAGCGCCGCCACAAGAACCTCTCCGCCCACGTCTCTCCCGCTTTCCGTGTTGAGGAGGGTGACAAGGTTACCGTCGGCCAGTGCAGGCCTCTCAGCAAGACCGTACGTTGAATCACCACGACCACCAGAACCAGGCAGCACAAAAAATACTAACAGGGCTTTAGGTCCGCTTCAACGTCCTCCGTGTGCTTCCCCGCACCGGCAAGGCCGTCAAGGCTTTCCAGAAGTTCTAAGCGTCTCGCGCGCACAACGATGAATCGGAGAAACGGACAGACATGGGAGTGGTAGGCGCGGCTTTGCTTTAAGAGAAAGAGCTCTACCACGGACGGCGTTGGTCATGCAAAATTAGCGAAGGTCGAGAGACGGGCTGGCAATGTACCATGCTAAAACTCCGATCGCCCAAACGCTTTCAAGTCAATGTCACATTTCGCCAAAAGGGTCAATTTATTTGTCAATTTTCACATGTAGCATGCCTCGCCTCGCAAACCAGCCCGCAACCGCTCCGAGACCGTACCGAATGCCTGCGACCACTCCCTGGATGATAGAAATGGATCTTGGAACAGCACATACCCAGAGAAGAAACGCATGGCGATTTATGGATATTTGCGAACTTTGTCAGGTTTCTTGAACAAGCGATGATGTTGGTATTCCCTGGTCAAAGGCCTCGCTGCGACGTTGAACGAACAAGTGACCTCGTATATGTTTGCGTGCTGTTGGTAAGGCTATGTGATTGATGTCCAATGTCTTGAGAAATGCATGCAAGTCGTGCCAAAATAGCTCTAGCGCCATGCAGCGAAGCACCTTCCACTTCAGTGGAGTTGCGACTGTTAAACGCTGTTCAAACATGCCCATAACATACCTTACCGATACGCGGTTCTTCACATTGCTGCCTATTCCACTCGAACTCTCGTGACTATCACTTCCCTCGCTTGCTCATTCGCATTAATAGTTTAACTCTGTCTGACACGTGAAATGTGTTGCTGCTGTTGCACCAGCGACACATAATACGGCTGCTCGCAGCGCGCCCGCCACAGCTTTCAACGCGCAAGCCGGAACATGAGAAATGCACTGATTAACAAACCCATGGAAGTCCTTCCACAAATCCCATTCAGAGAATCACGACGTGCAACCATCCGCTCTTAGTACTTTTTCATCTCTTCTGGCATCGGATCTGTTTCGCCATACGACCAGTCTTCCCAATACTCACGCGCCTTGTCATAACTTATCGCGCGATTTGTGGCATGCATACAACACTGGAGTCGTAGCACCGTTGCGTGCGATTCTCACAACATACCGCCAGGAAACATAATGACCGCTGGTCGCGAGGTGGTGACTATCTCAGACAGTGATGAAGACGATTCCGACACGAGAGCTGGCGCGCGTGCTCCTCATCACAAACCACGCGACAAGAATTCGCGACACAGAAACAACGGGCCGGTCGTGGACCTGACTACTATGGATGATGATGGCCCAGGAATCGTCAGGTCCAGTATGCCAAATCGCGCCAGAGCAAGATCGCCGCCGTTCTTCAACCCGCTTTTGCGCATGAACTCATCACCTCGGCCTCGCACTGCTGCGAACCCGAGGGCAGTATCTCCGGCCGTCTCGTTGAATGACGATGAAGATGAGCTTCCTGAGCCAAAATCCTTGTTTGCGCGACCTGCTCCACGCTCAGATTCCAGGAGTCAGCCTAAGGTTGCTTCTTCGAGCAGTAGCTTGAGAAATGTCAGCCGTGCTTCCTCGCCAAACAAGCGTTCCCGAGACACTGACGACGGCAATCAACGCCAAGACGTCAAAGAGAAGCGTCGTCGCGTGGCCGCAGACGAAGAGCCCATTAACGGAACCAGTTCAGGTGCAACTCGAGCGAAATTACCTATTCAGTCACATGGAGGATCGCGTCGATCATATCCCTTGAAAGCTTCAGCAGTTGACTCTCCATCAGCAGCTGAGGCTGCTGATGAATCTCGTGCCAAAAGTCATGCAGGCTCAGAGACTTCGAAGCAAGAGACTTTGGCGAACACGAAAAACTCACATCGTAACCTCATTGAACTTGCCGAGCACCGACAAAAAGAACGCCCAGGGGTTCGCAGCGAAACTACGGTTCCTACATTGGACCCCAATGCTGGTAATAGCGCGTCAGGTCGCAGTCCAGGTGGTGCAAAGAAGAACCGACTAACGGAATCCACGGATCCAGCAGTGACCACACCTAAAGGCCTATCGAAGGCAACATCTCGCGATGTTAGCAGTGACATGGGCGATCATGGCAATGGTTCTACTGAAGCAGCCACACCACGCAAAGAGGCAACGACAGCTCGTTCTAGCACGTTAATCAATGGCAGAGATGATCATGGTTCACCGAGACCTACATCGTCAGTCCGCCAATCTCCTCCTATAGACTGGGCATCTGCGGGTGCATCTCCATCGAGTCAGCTACACAGAGAGGCGAGGGGTGATTTCGAGGAGCCGGATGGCTTGCACGCACCGCCAGAGATTGAGCTTGGCGGTCCAAATCAAGTGCTTGAGCCTGAGCTTTCGACCATACAAGCAGACGAAGCTATTGAAGATCCTGGAATGTCAGCCATACCGATCTTCCCTGTCGAACTGCAGGTTGAGCGTGTCCTTGGAAAATACTATCAGGAGATGCGTGAAGACACGGACTACTTTACAAAAGCCTGGCTAAAGCGCTCTCGTCGGTCGATAGAACTAAATCGTGCAAAGCAAGTCACGGCCATATCCGAATCGCCATCAATTGCGTCAGCTGTGTTCTCCCGGCTCCGCGCAGCTGCTACCATACAGCCCACCACAGCGACTGCGAAGCTGAGCAAGGATGACCTCAAATTCAACGTCGACGTCTACAACGGGGCCAAAAAGTCCACAAGGAGCTACGTAAAGGCAAAATCTATTCAGTGTAACGTCACGTCAACTGCAAACGATGTCCCTGAGTATAGTCACTACGTAAGCTTACAGACCAACATCCTTGCTCCCAATACTACCACCATGACTGTATGGCCATATTTTGGTGATGGCGAGCCAGATCCAGAGGAGTTTGAGAACTACTACCTCATGGACACAGACCAGCGTCACAGAAAGATCCGACGTCTATTGGAGGCGCAGAAGGTTGAAGAGTACATCGAGAGCGCTTTGCAAGACCTTCATATCACATGGGATGACGTCTTACGTTTCCTGCTTGAAGCAAATCCCGACATGGGGACAAATGCTGTGGCTCGATCAGCCATCTTAAATCGAGACAGTCACCGGGAAGACTTTCCAAGGGTGCAAGGCAGCAAGAGGTGGATGGGAGTGCTCTCATCGCTGTCAGAGTCGACACAAGAGAATCTGGCCAAAGCGGCCATCCTCTGCGATAACTTTCAAAGGATGGCGAAGTTCCCAATATGGCATGTGGCTCGACGTAGTGCCGTGGTCAAGCGAGCGTTTCAAAAGCAGGACAAGCAAGATTCGTCGGTCGACTCTCGACTCTGCCGCGTATGCCTTCAATTCAACTGTCACCAGCATGGAGAGTTACAAGAGTCCAACAGTGATACCGAATCTGGGGCGGAAAGTGATGAAGCGGTCGCGAAAGACATCCTCTATCCGCAGAAAGTGAACTACAGGAAGAGAGTATCACTGCCTCAAAGCCCGCCAGCGTCGTCGGATGGCACGGTTGCTGCAAGTATGACCAAGGCAAAGAGGACCACGAAGTACTGGGACACTAGCGGATTCGCCGACCTGGGAGACTGGCCGCCGTTCTATCCATGCCACCATCCGGGCGTGGCTTGCAACAAGGCAGAGTGCTCTTGTTGGGCCGATAAGAGACCATGCGAGAAGACTTGCATGTGTGCGGATGATTGCACCCGGAAATTTCAAGGTTGCGCTTGCGCTTCGTTCAAGCACAGGAAACCAGGCGATTACGTTTGCTGGAGAGATAATCGATGTGCTTGTTACAAGCTGGGACGGGAATGTGATCCTGATCTTTGCGGGACATGCGGCGTTTGCGAAGTGCTTGATCCAGTACATCGACACGACCACAACGCGATAGACCCGCTGAAGATGTGCCTCAATGCTAGCATTCAGAAGGGCGTCCCCAAGCACACCCTACTAGGGGACAGCGGAATTCATGGCATGGGCTTGTACGCTGGCCAGCTCATCAGAGCGCAGGAGTTTGTTGGCGAATACAAGGGCGAAGTGATCACAAAAGAGGAAGCTGATCGTCGTGGTGCTGTCTACGAAAAACAGAAATCAACATACCTCTTCTCCCTCAACAGCAGGCAAGAAGTCGACAGCAACTTCTACGGCAACAAGATCCGCTTCATCAACCATAGGAATAAGTCTGGCGCCAATGTCTATCCCCTGATCAGATTGGTCAACACGGTCCATCGCATCGGCCTCTTCGCACAGCAAGACATCAAGCCTGGCGAGGAGCTATTTTTCGACTACGGTCCGAAGTTCCCTGAGCACTTGCTTGGCGGAATCGAAGCTGCTGTCAGCTCCAAGTCCGCGCCACACGTGCGCAACGCCAACATGGTGCTGAACGACTTCTACGACGTTGAAGACGACGAGGATGAAGCTGGCAACAGACGTGCTCGGAAAGCGCCCGCGAACGACAAGAGTCCAGGTCGGCCACGCAGGCTAGAGCCGCCCGCAAAACCTGTGAAGCCTAAGGGAAAGATGGGCGGAGCGCGGCCTGGTGCTGGTCGGAAGCCAGGCAAGAAGAAAGAAGAGGCTCACGCTGCCGCTGTGGCGGGGAGAATGGCTGAGAAAGCTAGCTCTGATGCCACTGCGCAGGATCGCCCTGATGCCTACTATGTTTCTCAGGACAAGGATCTGAGTGTCAATGGTGACGACGGAGATGACGAGGATTTTGTGGACGTTGATGGAAGTGATCAGGAGAGCAGTGAGGAGGAAGAGGACAGCGAAGATGAGCCTGTCCAACTTGCGAAAAGCAGATACGGAAGATCGCGCGCGAGACCCGGGGTTTCAAATTACAGATAGCATAATAACAAGGCTACATTGTCGACATTATCGACAATTTCTTCGCGTAATCTGTAGACACGCGCAAGAGATCTTACCGACAACGTCACAGCTCTTGCCGTTGGGACAGTCTTATCTAGATGCTGAAGCTTCGTTGATATTCATAGAAGTTTACTGTGCAATTGATGACCAAAACACATGCCAATGCCATGACGGCCCACAGGGGCCCCAAAAGCTGTTCGTCGATCCGGCTGCTAAAGGTCGACTTTCATCCGATATGTACAACAACAACCTCATGTTAATGCATTCGACAGCATGTGTGTCATCAGAACTCATCGTCCATTTGTCTCATACATAGACTATACGGTAAGGTGGCTTACAAGCAAGACCTTTGTCCGCATTCGCAATTAATCTTGGGGCGATCAATTGTGAGATTATCTCTTCCGCCACCGGGCCTTGAGTTCTATTGAAGTATGTAAGATCAATTTTGCCTCTCCGTTCATGTCGCACTTGTGATTGTAGCTTGGCGCTCTTGCATGGGGACGAAAATGAAGTCGAGATTGCATCGAAGGGCGTGATCACTGATGTTGCGTCAGTAAGGGTAGATGAAAGGGTGTTGCAGAGCTCTTGTTGGTGACATGTGCATACATACTATTGAATGATACAATCAGATCTTCGAGTTTCAGTCGTTTCACTGCGGTTGGCCCTCTGTGTGAAGTCGATTATGTCCTCGAACTAGTGGTTGATGTCATATCCGCCCACCGCTTTCAACCACAGGGGCGAAGCTGTTTGCTTGATCCTAAACATGCCACCTCACTGTTGCTTTGCACTAATGTCTGTATGTTCACACAAATGGTCAATATGCTCCATCATGCAACAAAAAATAACGTACTTTTCGATCAGCCATCGCGAGCTCAATCTTGATCGGTTGATCTGTTCGATATGGCAAGATGCTCGTAGAACATCGATCTTGTCATGCCCGTGCTGTGGACTTCTAGGATAAAACGTATATAATGTACGCGCGAAAGATCACAACATCAACTCTCTCGCTCGTGTAGTGTAGTGGTTATCACGTTTCCTTTACACGGAAAAGGCCCCGCGTTCGAACCGCGGCATGAGCTAACGATCGTACGCGATTGTGCGATCCTTTTGCGCTTGATCTGGTTTCGAAAGCCGTTGAAATGAGCGGGACATCGCATTTTTGGACATTTTTGAAGATTTGTGAGAGGGGTAACGAGGTTTCTCGGAAGTTTCGGTCTGTCTGCTGAAAGAGTTTGCTCCTGGCTTTAGTTGGCACTTATCGGCCTGTCGATAGCTTTCGGCTTCGTGCAGCAGTTGACTTCTTTTAGGGGAGCATAATGATGGGATGTGTGAATATTTGAGATGCGAGATGACTTCAAACAGGTTTCTTTCATCTCGATTCTTGCTGCTACGAGCCTAGCGAATACGACGGGTTGGTATGATGCTTCGGGATACATGTACATCATGGGTACGAACATGACGTGAGGGTTCGGGTTGGGGTCGTTTCATACATGTAATTGAACTTCTGCCACATCTGTTACCCATACATGTACAGGAACGACGTTGATGATCCGATTGTTATTTGTTGTCAGTAGAATATACGGACCTGATCATAGGCTTGTTCGCCTCTATGAAAATAATGACTTCCTGGGCCAAATCTACAAAGGCTACTGTAGAACCAACAAAGATGCGTTCCCCAGATCGACCAAGGGACTCTGCAGATCAGACAGAAAGAACATTGGATTGTATGGATCAACATGACGTACACACGCTCGTCTGTGAACACCTCCCATACACGTACCACATGCAACAAAAGGACATCGAATGGACACACCACCATGTGAAAATCAATCCCATTAACCTCACCTCCACCAGATCCACCACAAACTCCCAACCACACAACCAAACACCAACAATGCCCCCCCGCCGCGCCCGCCAATCTCCACCACTCCCACAACCGCCCTCCCCTCCCCTGCCAACCCCCTCCCTAACCTCCACCCCCCTCCGCATGTCCTATCGCATCGCCCGCGGCGAACAAGGCGTCCTCAGCTTCGAACCCTACAAATCCGCACTCCTCCCCCTCTGGCGCTTCAAAACCGTGCCCATCGCCCGCGCCTCCCTCTCCGCCCTCTCCTCGGCTTTCGCCTCCTACGTCGCGCGCGGGGATTTCGTCGGCGCGGACATGGCGCGCAAGTTCATACAGATGGGGATGACGAGGGCGAAGCGGTATGCGAATCATAAGGGGGGGAGGAAGTATGATCGGAGTGAGAGGGAGGTGCTGAGGGACGGAGGAGAGAGAGTGGAGTTGGAGAGGAGTGCGGGGCATGAGGGGATGGAGGAGAAGAGGGAGGCTAGTGAGGTTTTTCGGAGGGGGTGGGAGGTTTGTAGGGAGGATGAGGGGTATTTGGCGTTGAAGAGGGCGTTTCAGAAGGAGCAGAAGGAGTGGGATAAGGCGCATAGAGGGAGGGATGGGGAGGTGAAGGAGGGGAAGAAGAAGGGTGTTAAGAAGGAGGATACTAAAAAGGAGGATGTTAAGAAGGAGAAGGTAGTCAAAGGGGAGACAAAGGTGAAAGAGGAGTCTGATGAAGGATGAGGAGGCACTGGTGCCTTTCTTGATTTATTATATTCATTACTCGTGAAAGAGGATGTCTAGTCGCATGCGCAGACGAAAGTCTGCGGGTAGCGCATTTGTTCGGCAAGACGAGCCCTAAAGAGCGACCTGCCACGTCCAATTGCAGGTCGAAACAGACAATGCGATGCCGACAAGCGCTTTCGCTTCAGACGGCAAGACATGCCCGAAAGGCTGAGATGCTGTGGCCCTACGAGGGTCAGGCGATGTGGACAGGATAGCTGGCGTGGTAGCAGTGGTAGTGTTGTGTATAGCGAGCATCGGCTGCTCATGACGGTGGTGTCGAGTCGGAGTCATCGTAGGAGTGCATCTAATAAGTTGTGGTCAGCCATTGAGTTCCTCAGACCACCAGAAATATCCACATACCGCCTCTGCAAAGCCAATCCACTCCTCGATCCCCTTCACATATACATCCGTACACTCCGGCACCGCCTCATGATCCCAAACCATGATCTCTCCAAACCTGGCGTGTTGATCCATCACCAATGTCTCGATTTCCTTGGGCGCATTGTCTGCAGCATCCTCGTCACCAGGTATTGGCATGCTTGGTTTTGCGAGAACTTTCTTGTCTGTCTTTTGTAGCACTGCGCCTTCGTAGCCTTCTGGTAGCGCTATCTTCTTGCCGCGTAGCTTGCGGCCTCTGAAGAAGGATGTGGTGGTGCCATCTTGTTCGGTGGAAGGGTTCCAGTAGCGCTCATCAGCGCTGACAGGGCCGTTGTGTTTGATGGCGCAGGGCAGGACGTTGGGCGTGACTTGCTTGTCTGTGGGGGTAGAGTGGATGGCGAGCATGTTGAGTGAAGTGAGTGTGTTATTCGATGTTTGACGGGTGCTGATCAATGGTCTCTCGCTACAGTTCGATGATCAAGAATTCGCGTGGAGAGAGACGCGACGACCCTGGGACGCGCCGAACAGCTTTCGGCGTTTGCCGGTAAGGCCGACCAAGAGCCAGATTAGTCGCATGGCATTCGCAATTGCGCGCACGGCAGCAGATGGCGATGGCGATCTCGAGCTACGTGGAGATGCGAGGCTAATGTGAAATAATGTATAGCTTGTTGTCTTAAACTACATAGGGCGCATACTGTCTTTGCCTGGTCACCCTAAGGCATATGCCGAGAGTGGGTATTTATTCACATGCTCCGTCCTCGTGTTCCTGCCAAGCGAGATCTGTCCGACCGATCTGATCAGCCTGCCCCGCCCCACTCGAGCGGGGCAAAACAGGTGGAAGGAAAGTGGATGGAACTTAGAAGCTCCATTTGCTTTGATGGACGAAAAGGCTGGTGAGAAGGACGGGACAGCGACAGAGCTCAGGCAAATGTCCAATGCTGTACTGGCGTCAATTATCAATAGCAACCACTACTGACCATCGTCTCCCAACAAGCTGCCGAACAATGCAGGGTAGCTGGGTGTCGGTAGTGGCGGCAGAGAGCGAGAGCGCGAATGCGATGATGCGAGCAGACTAGCGAAGATCTATGACGCGGATCTCAACACGAAACCCTCCTCCCTCTAACAAAGCTCTTTATCGCCATTATTGCTGGCACCAGCCCCAAATTAATCGTGGGAACAGCCACCATCACGCGCTATCGCTGCATCGCGCAGGCTTTTGCTCGACCGCCTTGCGCACCTGCCCGCCGCCCAATATGCGACGATGCCCGGCTGGAACATCGTCCCGGCGCCGAAGGAAGAATGGCCTACGCGAGCTCGGTGAGCGAGACGCATCTTAAACTTTCCATTCCTCCCACGCACTCTGTCTCGACTGTCCCTCGTGCACTCTCTCTTGACACCTGTTCCTTTGCTTTGCATCCGTCTGTGAATATACCTCTGCATTGACAGACAAACAGGTGCTAAGTCGCTCACGCAAAAGAGATCGCAATGGGTGTCCTCTCGCCCATCACAGACACGGCGAATGCGCTGGCGAGCTATGCCGGAGCATACGCCATGCCGCCTCTGCTGTCCGTCTCGCGAACTGCTATCCTCTCGCTTCTCAGAAACATCCAAGTCGGATCACTCACAGTCCACGATACCGACGGCACGGTGACAACATGCGGCAGCCCGCGCCGGGTGGACAGCCAGGACAGCAAGACTGTCTACAGCGCGGCCCACACAGAATTGCGTGTCCTGAACGATATGTTCTGGGTGCGCTTACTTCTATTCGCAGACATGGGCTTTGCTGAAAGCTACATGCTTGGAGAGGTTGCATGCCCAGACATCACGGCTTTCTTCAAGCTGTTCATCCAAAACCGCGCTCATCTGTCCAATGGCTCGACTTTCACCTCTGATCTTGCCGGCAAGCTCGCAGGCTTGATTCGTAGCACAAACACCCTCACCAATGCCCGTCTCAACATCTCCGCGCACTACGATATTTCAAACGAGATGTTCGCTGCTTTCCTCTCGCCAGACATGACCTATTCGTCTGCCATCTGGCTCCCAAAGAACGACCCTCACAGCGCGAAGGAGACTCTTGAGCAGGCTCAATACCGCAAACTCCAACGCTTCATCGACAACGCCAACATCAAGTCTACCGACAATGTCCTCGAAATTGGCACGGGTTGGGGAAGTTTCGCTATCCTGGCCGCACAAAAGACCGGCTGCCGCGTGACTAGCCTGACCCTTAGTGTTGAACAAAAAGAGCTAGCAGAGGAGCGTATTCGCGCCGCTGGCCTGCAAGACAAAATCACCGTCTTGCTCTGCGACTACCGCAGCCTGCCAGTGCCCGCAGAAGCAGACAAGTACGACAAAGCAGTCAGCATTGAGATGCTCGAGGCCGTTGGAGCCGAGTATTTGGAAACCTACTTCCGCTGCATCGACAACCTGTTGAAGACCGAAGGCGGTGTCGCAGTCTTCCAGTGCATCACCATGCCCGAATCCCGCTACGCAGCGTACAGCAAGTCAGACGATTTCATCCGTCGCTACATCTTCCCCGGCGGCCACCTGCCGACTGCCACACAATTGCTCGACGCCGTACGCGCTGGCTCTACCTCAAAAGCGTCCGGCGGTCAACCACGCTTGATCCCAGAGAGTATTGAGAACATCGGCCCTCACTATGCAAAGACCCTGCGTATATGGAGGCAGAACTTCATGCAATCGTTCAATGCTAAAATTAGACCGGCGCTGCTGGCCGAGCACAAGACCGACCGCAAGGGCAAGGGCATGAGCGAGGAGGACGTTGACTTGTTCAGACGGAAGTGGGAGTACTACTTCAGCTACTGCGAGGCTGGCTTCGCGACGAAGACGCTGGGAGATATCATCTTGACTGTTGGCAGGGAAGGAGCGGTGGGCATGATGGAGAATGTGCCCTTGTAGAGGCGAAAGACATCGTCCGCTGCGATGTCCAGGTTTCAGGTGGGAAGAGGAAGGATCTTGACGTATATACCCTTCTTGCGCATACACTGGTGGCACTTTTTGAGTGGACTGGAAAGCCACGGTCTTTTGTAGAGAGATAGATCGCGGCGGAGCGTATTTCCTCTTCTTGGCGAGCGAGTATCGCAAGCTTTTCTTTAGCGTTCTGGTATAGACGGACCCTCCAAACTTCACTTCCTCTTCGTCCTCGACTTCTTTTTGCGCTTCTTCTTCTTATCTGGCCCAGACTTCTTCTTCGCGGACCCGTCGCCCAATTGTCCAAACGTATCCTCCTCTCCCTCGAGCAAATCCAAATCAATATCCTCGTCGTCCAGATCCTCATCATCCTCATCATCCTCATCCTCACTATCCTTATCCACACTCTCCTCCCTCTTCCCTTTCCCCAAAGGCACCCTCCTCTTCGTCCCAAACACCCTCCGATTATCCTCCTCAAAACCTTGCTTCTCCTTCCTAAACAGCGCCATCGTAGCCCGCGCATCCTCCACACTGCTGTGCTCCCCGGTCTGGATAATCAAACCCAATTCACTCCTCGCCAAATTCCGCAACGCAGGCGGCTTGCCTTTGCTCTCGACGCGGAACGGCGCATACCGCGACGTATCCCGGATATCCCGCTTCGGGTGCGTCAGCTGCAGCGCTTCCATGTCCTTCTTCAGCGCGTGTCCCACTAGGATCTTGTCGTGCAGGAGATCGGCGACTTCTCTCTGCACTTCCGCGAACGGCCGCGCGTAGTCCGGACGTAAGTGCCACTTCGTCACGCCCGAGACGTGCGTGCGGTAGTCTTCGACGCGCGCCTTGCCCGGCGGCTGAACGTAGGAGTCGTAGATTTGCTCGCCGTGAAAGTTCACCAGGGAGACTCGCGCGAGGAGGTCGTCGGAGTGCGGCGGCGGGCCTGTGCCGACCATTTCGCAGTCAAGGGCAAGGTATTTGCCCGCGCGGTGAGAGGGGTGCAGGCCGCCGTTGATGGTGTCGGCGAACATTGCGTTGGCGTTTGCGGAAGAAGAGGGGCCGGAGCGAGAGTGGGAGGAGCCGTAGGCGGCGGCGAGGTCGGCGGCGGGGATGTCGTGGTCTGTTGTGAGGGAGGCGTGGGATTTGGTTGGTGGTTCTGCTTGAGAGGAGGAAGACATGTAGGAGCCCATTTTGCGCTTTTTGCCGAGGGTCGAGGTATTGTCGCCGGTGAGTTTGGCTTTGATGTAGCGAGTAGGAGGTTTTGTGGTGGTGGAAGAGGTCTTGTCTATAGGTCGTTTGCGCTTGATGCCATTGCTGGTGGTGGTGGTTGCTTTTGAGGAGTCTGTTGGCTTCTTCTCGGCCTGTAATTTTGCTTGGAGCTTTTTCCAGTTGCTCGACAGGTCGGTGGTGGGTGCCGGCATGACTTATGGTTGCATTGCTGTTGCTGCGGGCGTGGTGGTAGTGTATACCTAGTCTGGTATTGGAGAATGCAATAAATAAATGTTGCTGTGAACTTTTCTGGAAGGATCGCTAGCAAGCAAGACCAGTCTGGCGCCTCGGCTGCGCTTTCCGGCCCGCATGCAAGTCTACGGGCGCAATCAGCAGCATCGCGACGCCAGCCTCGAGACAGGAACAAGAAGAGATTCATACCATCTCCAGCGCCACAAACACTCACGCTGTGATATTCGAGCCATCTGCAGCGCATCATGGCGCCACGCGACAATGGCGGCAATGACGGCGATGGCCCCAAGCCGGAGAGGAGCATCGCGACACTTTCGACACTGAGGTATGCATGATACTGACGCCGCCATGCGTGAAATGCATATTGAAGACATTTTGATTGGGTTAATGCTGACGAGTGCTGCAGAATCGGCGTCAAGGCCATGATCGAGAAGGTGGGCTTCGCGCAACGCGTACGACAAATCTCACGCTCAGCCCAGCTAACAATCACCAACAGGACGGCGAAAATCGAAAAGCAGAAATTCTTTCAATCACAACTCGCAAGGGCCGGCCGACTTTCTACGTGCATTATGAGGAGTTCAACAAACGTCTTGACGAATGGGTCGCCCCGGAGAGAATCGACCTCTCCCATGAAGTCGAATGGCCAGTACCAGAAAAGCCAGAGCCCAAATCAAAACAGAAGCAGACCTCCAAAACAGACTCCAAGCAGACCAAGACTGGCCAGAAACGACCTCGCGCCGGCACACATCAACGCGAGGCGTCCAGCACTCCCTTCGATGGCTCTGCCATGAGCTCGCGACGGCCGTCGCAGAGTGGTGGCAAGGAGAATCGCGATCCTAGTCTGGTGGCAGTCACCACTGAAGACCTCGACGGTACGCCACAGCCCGAAGACGAGAACAATGTGGACCTCGTCGACTTGCAGGCGGCTGCTGCGAAGGCAAAAGCTGTGCCCGACCATGTCCCTGTGAGTCGAGAGGATGAGATCGAGAAACTACGCGTCGGCGGCAGCATGACCCAAAACCAGACCGAGATCTCCCGTGTGCGTAACCTCGAGAGCATCCAGATGGGCGACTCCGAGATTGAACCATGGTACTTCTCGCCATACCCAGCCGAGTTCACCGACGTCGATATGGTCTACATCTGCGAGTTCTGCCTGGGCTACTATGGGAACCTCCACCAATTCTCTCGCCATCGGAGTAAGTGCACACTGCTGCATCCTCCTGGCAACGAGATCTACCGCGACGACAATGTTTCATTCTTCGAGATCGACGGGCGGCGGCAACGCACCTGGTGCCGCAACCTTTGCTTGCTCAGCAAGCTCTTCCTCGATCACAAGACCCTCTACTACGACGTCGATCCCTTCCTCTTCTACTGCATGACCACTCGAACAGCTCACGGCCACCACTTAGTCGGCTACTTCAGCAAAGAAAAAGAGAGCGCAGAAGGCTACAACGTCGCCTGCATTCTCACCCTCCCACAGTTCCAGCGCAAAGGCTACGGCCGCCTCCTAATCCAGTTCTCCTACGAGCTCAGCAAAATCGAAGGCAAGCTCGGCTCGCCCGAGAAGCCCTTGTCCGACTTGGGCCTGCTGGGCTACCGAGCGTACTGGCAAGAAGTCATCGTGGACCACCTGCTCGAGTCCGGCGGCCAGCTAAGCGTCGAAGAAATCGGCGGCGCGCTGGCGATGACGACAAACGATGTTTTACACACGTTGCAGAATTTGAATATGCTGCGCTACAGTAACAAGAACCACGTCATCGTGCTCACGGACTCGGTGGTGCAGCAGCGCGAGAAGCAGAAGGAGAAAGAGAAGATCAAGGGCAAGCGCTTTATCGAGCCTACTAAGTTGCAGTGGAAGCCTCCCGTCTTTAGTGCTGCTGCTAGGACATGGTAAGTCCGATCTGCTCCCAAACGAAAGACTACTTACTGACCGCGACTACAGGAATTGGTAAAACCTCGCTTTAGCGAGCGAGTTTGGCGCGTGACAGAACATTAGCATTGGCGTTTATTTGTTTTGCAGTCTTTCATCAGAAGACTCGGCGGAGAGAATGCAGGACCACGACCAAAGAATTGATACCCAGCAACTGAAATTGAATTGTTAACTCTAGCGGACAATATCTTGCACGTGTCTCACGTGTGACCATGAATGGATGGAAAGAAAAACCATCTCAAACGTCTCATTTCCGAATTATCTATCTAGCAACGGTCCCTCCATGCACTCGCCCAGTCCACCAGCCAAAGAAGCAGGAATTGAAGAAAGAGAACGAGCAATTCCCTTGCCTGCGAACTATGTGTAGTACAATGGAAACCCAAATCCCTGCTTTCCCAGCACCAACTATCCCTTTCCAAGGAATCATAGACTGGGTCACATCAGGTCTCTCTCTATCGTAGTATACGTTCTTTCTTGCGTTGACTCGCGGTAATCAGAATGTTGGTTTGAGTGGTGCACGGGTGATTATTTCTTTTGAAATTTCTTTCTTTTCTTTCGTTGCATGATGTGTGCTGGAAAATGCTTTAGGGTTGCCCTATCGTGGGAAGTCTTTTGGCCCCCTTTCCCCTGTTCCCTTTTCCCTCACGCTTCCTGCGGCGGCGGCGTCTGGTTGGTGTGCTTTGCAGCGATTACAAAAAGTAGTCGGGCGTCCTGCGCGAGACCATGGGTTCGCCGGCTCTGGGACAAGGGTCGAATTGCAAGCTGGGATGGGTGTTAGTGACAGTTGCGTTATTTGTAGAGTGTGAGTCCAGGTAACATACAAGGTATACTTAAGGTGTTCGTCAATCTCCATGATCGCTGCTTGATTACCGCAGCGGTAGCAGTAGTTGGGTGCTGTGGATGTATGTTAGTAAGCGCACTGAGCACGCGCAAGCTTGCTGCATATGCCATGCCATACCTGAGAAGATTGTGACAACGTTTCGGTCTTGGCTCCAGTTGTAGCCCTCCATGACCAATTGATGCGCACGTGCGACAAGCGTCAAGCCGTTGTTGTGGTTGAACGCCTCGCTAATGTCCTGACCGAATGTGTATCCAGCTCCTCTGGGGCTTATTCCCCATCCGCAGCGGTCGTCTGGGTCGGACCAAAGCAGGTCGCACATGGGACCCTCGTGAGGCACCTCCTGTATCCTGTCCAGTGCACGGATGTTATCAAGCGTGTCAATGCTAGGGGAGAGACCTCCGTGAAGACAGAAGATCTGGTTGTCGATGAGCGCGGTGAGAGGCAGGAAGTCGAACAAGTCTGTGAAGTACTTCCAGACGTTGGCGTTGCCGTATTTGCGCAGGCACTCGTCGTAGAAGCCGTACACTTGGGTGATCTGGCGGGACTCGTGGTTGCCACGCAGAATGGTGATGCGGCTTGGGTAGCGGATCTTGAGCGCGACGAGGAGAGTGACGGTCTCGACAGAGAAGTAGCCACGGTCAACGTAGTCACCCATGAAGAGGTAGTTGGTGTCGGGATTGGGGCCTCCAATCTTAAACAGCTCCATCAGGTCGTGGAACTGACCGTGAATGTCACCGCAAACTGTCACCGGGCACTTCACCGGCTGCACGTTGCTCTCGTCCTGCAAGACTTCCCTCGCCTTCTCGCACAGCCTGCGCACCTCGTCCTCGGACAGCTGCTTGCATGCCATTAAGCTCTCGACCCAGCTGTCAAGGGTGCCGATGTTGGGTGGGTCCACGGGGTCGCCCAGGGTGTGCTCGACCTTTCCTACGTCCTCCATGTTGGTGTCTCCGACTGGCTGCCTGAGCGCGGCAGCCTCCGCCATTTTGTCGGGAGCAGAGTGTGGTCGTGTGTGTGGGTGTTAAGCGGTGCCGGCGGTGGAAGGAGTGACGGCGCCGGTGGTGGTGGGGGCTCGGTGAGGCTTTGTTTCGCGGCGGGATAGGGATGTTGAGGGGGCGCGGCGCACGGTCAGTCGAGGAGAGGGTATGCGGCGGTGGAGGATCACGTGCGGGCGCGGAGAAGGTGGTGGTATTCGGGGTGGATGGTGGTCAATGGTGGTAGTATGGGGGATCGAGGCTGAATGTTGTTGCCCTCTGGTGGAGGTGGTGGTGACGCCGCTGCTGCTGCTGTTGTGCCAAGGCCATGCATTTGGAGCGGGATGATGATTCGCACGGGCGCGCTGCTGGCTGGCTGGGCTGGCTTGCGCTTGAAGTTGCTGCTGGGAAGACAGCTGTACAGGCGGCAGGCAGGCAGGCAGGCAGGCAGGCACGCGACATCATGGCACTACCTACATTTAAAACAGTATTTGATAACTAAACTTTTTTTTTGTCCATCTCAGACCGAGTCGGTTGATACAACAATGTTCTCGATTGTGCAAGCAGTAAATGGTATCATTTGAAATTGGTGGCCACCCGTTGGTTAACACGGGCCCAAGGACAAGATTGTTGCTGTCAGTATACTCGAGCTTTCGAGTTAAGTTTAGCTTTTTTTACCTTTGGCTTTGGCCTGCAGTGGCAGAATTGCCGGCACATATACCCAAGGAGTGCAATTCACGGAAGCGCTGTAATTAAGTTAGTAAGTTCCTCAACTATTCGACATCCACAGACTCACCCAGTTATCAGCATGTATGTGAACAAGAACGCCACAAAAATCTGGCAAGCGATTGGAACTCGCCATGCGGCCGATCCAGGAACAAAGCTCATGCCGTAGTCAAAGTAGCATGCAATGACCTGCGTGAGATTAGCTAAACGCTTATCTCACATTCCACAATGTCACTTACAGTACCAACACCGACAAATAGCGGCTCAGACGACACCAGTCTACCTCGGCGCTTAGCATCGCAAAGCTCGCTCTGTTACAAAGGAACTGTGCTCGTCTCAATATCAGTACCGATACCCGTGATGTATCTGGCAACCATGGTTTGAGCGACCGAGTAAGACGTGCACTGCAGGATAGCACCAATGATCTTCAAGCCAGTCAGCAATGCCATGCAACGCCTCGACGATCTTGCCATCACTCACAATCCAAGCCATAGCAAACCACATGCACACCCGTCTCCCCAGCTTTTCGCCGATGAAGAACGTCAGGATGCACCCGGAGAAGGCTCCCAGGTTTTATATCGCCACGATGATGCCCTCGAGCGCACTGCTTGGGTGTCCGAAAGTGTTGCGCCAGTCCTCGTTACCGACGGTACCTGAGAAGACGCCTTGGCCGTAGCCGAACAGGACTAGATTGACTGTTTAGTAGGTGCCATTGGAACGAGAGCGAGGCCGAATACTTACTGAAAGCCATCTGGCAAGACACCATGACCTCCACTTGCAAGCGCCATCCTCGTCTGAACCAATTATGCTTCAGTGTTTGACCCATTCTTGATAGCGCTTTGGGTGTTGCGATGCTGTTTGTTTGTTCCAAGCTGGCTCTGCACTTCACACGCAGGGATCGTTACAGCGACATGACAATGACATAAGCAAACAGAGAAGAGCCAGAAAAGCAGACCTCAATTCCATATCAACATCTCCGATCGATCACATCGTTTTCGCAGGGCTAAGTGAAACCGATGCAACAGACGTAGTGGCCATCTCAAAGCCACAGTGTACCGCATGGGTAACGACGCCACTCCACCGACCACGGTCTGTGAGCTGAAGTGCGCGTACGAGGTTCGTGGACGTGTGGTTGTGTATAACGCACCAATGGGCGGAGTGAGTTTGGCACCGACAAAAGTAAGCTTACGCCAATAGTCTACCTGCGAAGCTTCAGCTGCCTAAGCCTGTGCCGTGTATATGAAGTCTTGACATCTGCCTGGAGGAAGGGGAACACGCGGTAGCGGGGACAGAGTACGGAGTTGGAGACATCTTTAATGTTCTTGCTACAGTATGGGGAAATAGATCAGTAGCGAGCGTACGACTTTCGGCATCCTCTATCCGTACGAATGGGGTTGCAGATACCATGATGACAGACAAGGAAAGCGTAATCATTCAGTCCTCTGGGTAGCCATTTTGAAGCAATGCTTAAGGCAACGTTTGACATCAAGTGAGACAGTGCAGTTGCCAGTATGTATACAATTCAATACTAGATAGGGTATCTCCGAGAACGTAAGTAAAATTCGAAACGCTAGCACCATGTTATGGTAGTCAGTCTCCTTTGACATTACCCGGCCGAGGGGTGCGGATCGCTAGCTTTCGCAATGGCTAAAGCAACCTCTTCATCCTCGTCTTCTTCATCATAATCAGGTTCCAGTCCCGGTAGACAGAAGAGGTCATCTGTGCCTAGTCCATGAGGCAGACGTTTGCGTTTCGCCTCTTTGGCGTCACATCCTCCGACATGCTCGCGGAAGTGCGCAACATAAGCTCGCTGCACGTCGTCTGTTTCTGTGAAACTAGACTGTTCGCCGCGGTAATCGAGGAGTGGCAGATGTGGGAGCTCTGGCAGATCGCCCTTGAAGGAGAGAGTTAAGTGCAGAGCCTGATGCCCTGACACATGCTTCCTTTCGGTGTGTGGAACGATGACTGGCGGCTCATCCGCCGATAAGAAAGACTCCCCTTCTAAGGAATGCGACGGCTGCGCTGACCCATCTTCCTTCCCCGGTCGCACAAATTCCTCAGGTAGCTGAGCAAGCTCGTTGTGTACGGTGACGAAACTCTGTGCAGGATAGAACATATGCCAATTCCTTGCTCGCATCAGCTCGAGAAGATATTCCATCCAGGCGGGCTCTGTTTCGGCGATTTGTTTCTTCAATTTCTTTGCCTTCCCGCTTTGAGTCGCTGCCAATCGATTGGCCACAAAGTCATGGAAGGTAGCCCACTTCTCGCTGAAAATGAGACTAGCAGTAGATGACGGAGCCTGATAAATGAAGGGCGAGGGCGCGCTTTTGTCTAGCTTGTCATTTTCGAGATATGCGCGACCTTTCATATCTGCGACTGTAGGTAAAGCAAGCGGGCCACTGCCATTCAGTAGCATCGATGGGCTATCAAGGGATGCTCCAACAAGTTCTCCTGAGTACGGGGATCCATATGAAGAGTATCGATACTCGAGGATGACATATTGCAGGTACTGTAGGTACTGTGGACTGAGTTCCGCCTGTGGAGAGAGCACCAAGACATGCGTATCCGGGCTGGTCGGGAAAAATGACTCCAAGAAGCGCAAAGAAGATTGCTCAGAGCTGGTATGGTGGTCTGGGATGCGATGACGCACCGAGAGAGTGCTAACACTTGTGGGAGACCAGTGCTCTGCAGGAGGCCAATGAAGTTGGCTCAGATAAGAGCCAGTAAACTTCTCAATCGAGTTCGGCAGCTCGATCGTAAGTCTTGGTGGTCGCAGGCCAGCATAGTCCGCCGACTCTAGACTTTTGAGTAATCTGATCAGGCCGCCCGAGCTGTCTTTAGGCGCGTGGATCAAGATATCTATTTGAGGCTTGTGCCAGCAGCTCAAGCTACCCGAATCAAGCCTTGTCATCCATAGGAAGTCCTCATAAGCATCTTCAGGAATCTCAATCACCGGATGATGGTACTCTTCACCTTTCGCCCGCATTGCGCGTGTGAACGGCGCATCTTCAATCGAACTGTCGTCGGTAATAATCGCTTGTGGGTGCATAAACTCGTTGATGTGTCTCATTGCTCCTGACACAGAAACCTCGAATCGCCGGTCCGTGCTGTATTCGCTATAATCGCTCCTACCATCGTGAAATAAGACTGCACAGTCTTTGCTTGAGATACCATTGATCTCGAGAATCTCGTCTAGCGACAATGCGTTGCGACCCAGTAGTGCAAAATGCACATAGTTTCGATCCCATTTTGCCATCTCACATGCCATGGGTAGCAGGTTGGCCACGCTCTTCAAGGATGACGCAGCAAACAGCACATTGCGGTTGTTGTTGCGCTGTCCCATTGTCCGTGTGATCGAGTGAAGGCTTGACGCAAGTCTGTAGAACTTGATAGGACCATCGTAGTACTGCTTTTCTCCCTCGCTATCTTCCTCATCCGCCATCGGCCTAGGTGGTGCTCCAGTGGGCTCTGTACGAGGAGACTGAGGTGTGCTCCCGCCGACGTACTGTCCAAGTCCTGCAGGTTGGCCATATCGTCGCCCATCAACGGGTCGCAGGTCGGTAGGAGGATTCGCAATGAAGAGATACAACAGTACTATGCCAGCGACCAAGCCAAACAGTCGACGCTTGCGCCAGCGCAAGATGTTCAAGGCAGTGGCCGCTGAATGCGATCGCTTGGGGCGGAAGTCATCGTCGCGCTTCCCGAGCTCCTCGTCTTTGCGCAGGACGCGTGAGTGGTAGGGCATGCTGCGTTTCGGATGGAGGTTTGAACGGTGTGTGGGCGAAGGGTGCCTCCTAATGCACTATCGGTATTGGCGCATGTTTCGTGAACGGCGATACAGGACGACACGTGTCAAGGCGCAGTAGTTGGTGTTGGCGCAATGGTGCTCCTAGAGAGTACAGCTTACACTTGTATTGCGGATTGTAGCGACTGAACTCCCCAGAGCGCAACGCACAAAATACTGGCTCACATAAACATCATCATCTATGGAGACTAAGGGACGGGCATGATCATGTCGCTTCACGTGTGTGGGTCTGAGCGCAAGCTGGCAACCCTAATCCGGAAGGGTCGATTCACCATACCCTCCCTCGAGCCTCCATCAATGGCCACGAGAAGATTGACCCACACGTGACTCGCTGTGGCTAATCACTTTCCAAGCACAAATGGAACGGATACATCAAGCCATATCTACCCCCCAGACTCGACTAGCTCTGTCGTATGTTGCGACTCTGAGTTATATGTGTACTTCGACATTCTGCTATGGAAGGGATACTATGTTTGCGAACAGAAGTATGAAGACATATTCAAGTTTACAAAAGGCTATATAACCTCTCAGCGAACCTAACATCCTCGTGCTGATTACCAATAGAGATTCAAGGTCGCTTACATGCAGGGTCCGCATTCGCTTTACTTCAGGCCAAGCCGGGGCTGAAGTGAACCTTTAGATTTCCCATGAGCTCACAGTGCTTCACTCTTCTCGTCAGTGCAGATCATTCGTCTGACCGGTTTCTTCTACTCTAACAACATGCAAGCCTGGAAGTGCCACATCGGTGACCCGTCACCTCGTCGAACTGAGGTGCCAATCCCGAATCCAGATGCGGAAGAAGTGCTCGTTAAGGTCCTGGCTATGGGCGTATGCCACTCAGACTGCACGATCCTGGCTCTCAAGGAACCTGTCTTGGGCATGGGTGCAGAGTTCGTGATGGGCCATGAAGGCGTAGGGGAGATCGTACGCCTAGGCTCAAAGGTCGATGAGTCTCGATTTGCGATTGGTGACAGAGTTGGCGTCTACCTGAATGCAGGCTGTGAGCAACCAAGTTGCCCCCAATGTAATCGCGGCCAGCAGCAGCTTTGCAAAAGCGAAGGTGGACATTACGGCATCGGACGTAACGGAGTGGCTGCCGAGTACGCGGTCGTTCACCAACGGGCAGCATTCCACATACCGTCCACACTCGATGATACGCTCGCAGCTGTATCGGCAGATGCTGTCCTCACGTCTTACCATGCGGTCAAGTACACTGCCGCTGTCCAGCCAGAGCACACAATCATAATTTACGGACTCGGCGGCCTGGGATTCAACGGGCTCCAGACAGCCATGCACCTCAAAGCCAAACGAATACTCGTCATCGACAATCGACAGGAATCCGTGGACGAAGCGATCAAGCTCGGCATACCAGCCGAAGATGCTTTCTGCACGGCAGACCCTACCGCGAAAAAGGTGCACGAATTCGTGGCCGAGCAACAAATCGCTGTTGACACCTGCATCGACTTTGTCAGCCACGCGGATACGGTCATGAGCGCACAGCTGTCGCTGAGGCCTGCAGGTACACTTGTCATGGTCGGTGTGCTTGGTGCACAGGTGATGTTGCTGCCACTTGTGGTAGTCTGCACTGGTTTGACGATCAAAGGCTCATACAATGGGAGCAGAGTTGCTTACGAGGAAGCTTTGGAATTGATGAGGAAAGGCATTCTGACACCAAAAGTCCAGACTGGGTCAATCGAGTCACTTCCAGAAGTACTGAAGGACCTGGATGATGGGAAGATCAAAGGTCGCATGGTTTTACTGCCGGACTGGAAGCGCTGAAAGTCCAGGTTTTAGTGGAAAGAGAGAAGACATGTTCATGAACGGCAGACTATGGGCGACCTATAGTGGAACCGACGTTACTTTGTTTCTGATTAAACCTTGTTCAGATGATGTTCGTACAATATTCATGTTCTCAGAACTATGAACCCTTGCTCCGACATAATCATAGATGCTCGCTGCAGGCCCTTGTGTCCAGTCCACCAAGTTCATCCTCCTCCAGTGCAATATTATCGACTTATCCACAAACGCCTCGAACGACACACCTTTCGTTTCTTTCATCCTTTACGGAGAAGCGCAGATGAGGCCTTGGCCGAGCTGCAATGAAATTAATATTAGCATCAAAGAGTCGACAAAGGTCAGAAGACTTACGATCGGCAGCAGACAGCACTGAGCAGTCACACCAAGCGTAGCACAGTCGGCGTCGAACTCGTCAATGGTCTGAGGAGCGCCAGTAGCTGGAGATGTTGTTAGCAGATTCAATGAAGGGAAGGTAAAGCCAACACTAACGGTTCTCGCAGGTGATGGCAGCAAGATCAAGGACGTCAAGCTCGCAGCACTGTGCAACTCTGCTGCCGCAAAGGGCAGGGTTGGCCTGGGCCATGACGACAGAAGCGCCTGTAAAGAGAGCGAAAATGGCGGTAGAGAATTGCATGGTGAATATCGTTTGATTGATTTGTGCTTTTGTGTAATGTTGTGAGGAGTAGATTGGTTGTTGAAGATGAAAAGTAAGGGCATAGAGAGCTGGAAGGCAATACTTATAGCTTGCTATTCAAGGCGCATTGACAACGATTGATCCCTGACGTCGCACTGGAAATGCGGCAAGAGGTTAATAGAATTGCTCGGTCCAATAATGACACACCTGCATCATTGGTATCTCTGTTACAGCAAGGAAACTTGACCTTGAGACTGATCTAAGTGGTCAGGTCGGATGATGATGTCAATGCTACAGTATCCCAACCATGAGGCCAGAGCGTGCGGGTGTGTGTGGTACATCTAGTGCAGAACAAGGGTGCTGGGGTATCAGGGAGTGGCGTTGCGACTATGTATTCCAATGGAAAGACGAGGTGGGAGACGGCTTGTTTGCAGGGATCTCGGGCGGCCAGTGGTCGATGTACTATTGATGATGTTCGTAACTTTTTGACTACTACCATCATTATGGGCCTCGCGTCCACCCAAGGGCAGCCCACATATCAATCTGTTGTCAACAATGGAAAAGTGCTAGCGATGTTCTGATATCTGCACTTCACCAAATCTCGTCAGGTTGCTGTGCAGAGACATGACGATGTGAAGAGATGCATAGGGGTTCGCAGGGATAGCCTGAACAATGCAAGATTGAACGACCTCTCGCCGATCAATAGATCAACGACAGGCTCGACCATTGAGCGCTTGGCGATGTGACTGGCATGCAGGCCTGCAGTGCACGTGGCGAGAGCTTTTGACAGTAGTCTGATGTGTGTCAAAGCGGGCGCTGCCGCCAGTGAACAGGATGTTTTGACGTTTGGCCCCTGTCGCACCCTTGCTCGAACGGCCAAGTCAATTTAATCGAAGTCGTTAATCCTGCGTATCTGGTTGGCATGTATTGGCAGGTCCCGATAGCGCTTGGGGAGCGTGGTAGCGCCACAACCGTCATGGTCCGCGATGGGACTGGGGTAACCTGAAACTAGGTTCGGGGACGTGGATAGGTAACCGGCCAGTACTAGTGTTGTGAAGAGGTATAGCAGACGGGTCACAAGGTCGGACGTCGATCTGTATCGGGGTCGCCGGTCGACGCGAGAGTTTCAACTCGACAGACAGCGGCACGGCAGACAATGGCAGCGTGATAAGGCAGGTCAAGTCGAAGCATTTGTCTGCTTCACGCGTAGAATTGCCTGAGTACGTGGCTGAAGTACAGCACGGTGCGTTTGGTAACTTCGATTGGGCGAATGGGAACGAAGAGGAAAGTCGAGAAGAAAGGGAGGCTGGCCAACCACTGCCAAGCATCGAATGCAACGTCGGCACTCCTGCAACCGCCGAACTGTCCAAGGTCGACACATTGCAGCTTGCACGTTGCACTCTTGCCACCTCTCTGAGTCTGTGTACAGACGCCTCGATACCACCAAAGCCATGCGCTGCTCCAGCGCCGACTCCATCGTAGCCGTGCGACTTAGTCTTACAATCGCAAATATCGGCGCCGGTATGGTTGCGATGCCGCGTGCGTGTATGAATGTACACCGATGTTGCTGGTAACAGTTACATTGTGCAGAACAATTGTCTTATATATGATGTGTATCATAGTAAATACTTCATTGAATTGTACAGACCCAGCGCGTTTCATCACAAACGATCCTGATCGAGCACTCAAAGCACATCAACCTGACTTCCCTCTGTCATTATGCAGCCCGCAGTGCAACATCGAAATGACTTGTCAGCTTCATGCCAGCGCATCATCTCCCAGGAATACAATGCAGACAAATCAGCTACTATCGTTATCAGGTCCTGCGTCGCTGACCCCAATCTCTGGCCCGTACTCCGCGATCACAAATGCAACGGTGTTACCTTGACACCTTCCGGGCTATATGGCGACATGGCCATTACCGTCGCGAAGCACATCTGGGCGAAGACCAGACCAGATGAGAACTTGCCAGGTTTGAATGTCTGCGAGATGCATGTCGACAAACCCTTGAAGGCGCAGAATCCGCAGGTCGGCGCTGGGCAGTGGCTGGAGATGCGCGCGACCGCCAAGAGACTGGGTGATGAGGGCGTAGTCCACTGCTCATTCAGCCATGTGTCCCCAACAGGAGCACGCATTGATGATCTTGCACACTGTCTCGTTCGGCTCGAGGACGAGGATGATTGGCGGGCCGAGTGGTCCATGTACGAACACCAGGTTGTAAGCCAGGTACAGCGACTGCAAGCAAGAGCACAGATGGAAAACTCTGGGCAGATCCGCACGATTCATCGCCAGAAAGCCTACGAGCTGTTCAAAACATTTGTCGAGTACGATGGCGACTATCAAGCGATGAGCGAGATCATCATCGACAAGACCGCTCTGGAAGCAACTGCACTCCTGGACATACTGCCCAAGTCTGGAAATGAACTGTCTGGTCCCTACTACCTCGACGGGTCGTGTCACCTCTCTGGATTCATATGCAACGCAACTGATGAGGACACGAAGAAGAATGCATATATCAGCCATGGGTGGTCCGCTGCGAAGATCTCTAGCGGTTTTCAGCCAGGTAATGGAGAAGAGCTTCGCAGCTATGTGCGCATGCAGCCAGAGGGAAAAGACGTGCTGGGCGGCACAGTCTTTGTACTTTGCGGCAATAAGATTGTGGGCAGCTGGGAGGGTGTCAGCTTCAAGCGAATTCCACGGAGGGTTTTGAACGTCTTCCTGCCTCCGCCCAAGCCTATCAGAAACTGAATGGCATGCTGCATGTAAATAGTTCTATGGACTGGCGGTAGTGGAATGAAAGGTGGTCAATCGCACGAGAGAGCGTGAGTATCGTAAGAAAAAGTTCACCGATAAATCATACCTGGAACCAACAGCGGCACGCCGTGAAGAACCCAGCAAATTCCTTGTAACCCTAATCATGGTGTCCTCGCGACCAAGTTGCGGCCCGAGTGTCGCATGTGCAAGATGTCTGGCGCCGATAATCTCCACTTCGCTGTCTGGTCGATAGGCTTGCAACAGGCGTTGCACACGCAGAGGGCTGGGAAGCGCTATTCGCAAATTCCACGATGCCCGAAGCTCTCGTATTCGGTGTCCGTTCGATGGGGTTCCGCTTCGCATTTGCGCGCTGATCCTACCAATGACGGCTTCGCGGGTAGCAGCATGGCATTTAGATGGTATGTCTTAGCAATGCAGCGCAAACGATGAATGCCAGCACCAGCGAACTCGTGGCTGGCTTTGGTAGCAGTTGCCCACCCTTCTGGATGGTAACGCCGAGACGAACTGAAGAGCTTTGGGTAGTAGTATTGAATTGGATTATATCCTGATTGTTTGAAATTGAAATAAGTCTCGCACTCGCTGTCGAATCGATAAACCAGGAACTTTCGGATTCGGTCTCCCGTCGGTCGCTATGATGATCGTACATTCAGAGTCGCTCTGCTAGGGTGTTTTCAAACAACGTGACTCATTCGGCGCTGTGTGCAGCGAATCTGGCCTTTCTCTTCTCGGCTGCCTGCTTGTCGGCCTCGGTCATCCACCCACCAGGCTTTCCATTAGCAGCCGGCTTCTCTTTACGCTCGCTGTTCTGCCTGCTTCCTGCACCGGGCCTCACGCGGCTGCGCTTGCGGACACCTCCATCTTGAACACCCTCTGCCACTCTCTTCTTCTCTTTCTCTGCACGCTGAGGCAGTGCCTGGTTAAGCAGACCAGGTACGTTTGTAGTGCCGAAACGCTTTGCCCTCTCCAACTGCTTGAGTGTCTCATCGGTGCTCGGGTCGAGTCCGAATTTTTCTGCACGCTTTTTGCGCTTCGCGATCTCCTCGTCCAATGTTCGCTCTTGTAGGCCGAGTGTGAAGTCTTGTGCGGGTTTGGCTGGCTCGCCTGCAGCCTCTGTTCCTTGTGGCGCGTTGTCTATCTTGGGCGCAGCAGGGGCAGCTCCCACAGTCTCGTCAGGCTTTGATGGGTCTTCACCTACTTGCTGGTTGGGTACAGCTTGTGGGTTCGCGACTTGTCCAAGACCGCCGGCGGCGATGGCGGTAGCATTGGGCTCACTGGTGGCAGCTTTTGCGGTTTCCATAGCAGGCTCTTCGTCCCAGTCGATCTCATCTTCGGCAGGCGCGGGTTTGGCAGCTTCGGGCGCAGTAGTGCTCTGAGCGTCGTTGTCTTCGAGGCGCTTGACGAGATCGGCCTTCTTGCCGTTGTGAGGGAGGCCGCGCTCCTTGCACAGCGCCTGCAGCTCGTCGTTCTTCTTCTTGGCGTACTCTGCCATTGCTGTTGTGACGGTGAGGTTGTACTTGGTCTTCTGTTATGGTATCTGGTGAGAAGGTGTCGTGCAATTCGGAATGCTCGATGATTTCCTTGAATGTTGGTGACGGTTGCTGTTGCTGGTCGCGTCGGCGCGCGCAGCTTGCTCCACATACGACTGCATCGTTCCTGACTCGTTAGCGCGCACGGACATAATTATTGCCCTAACCTCCAAAGTGCAGATGAACGATCGGATCTTGTCACGTGAACGCGTTCTTCAATTGAGGTTGATTTGTTGTTTATGGTCAAGACTCAGTACAAGACCGTCACATGTCGTCGTTCATTGGAGATGTAAAGACATCTCAAGATACACAATCACCACTCACCATCGTCTTCGCAGCGCACGAACCAGTGCAGTGATGCCGTAAAACACTAACCCTACTTCAGTACCAACAACCACACAAATCTTTCACGTTTGTTCGATGCCTGTGTCAATCGTAGACAATATGACGATGATATACCTTCGGTATATTTAAACCTTGTGATAACTACACGCCGCATCTGCGAAATGTGCAGTCATCGCTATCAAGATGCATCGTTTCTTCCGAGGTGCGAACAACAGCATGAATGCATCTGGAACAAATCACGACTCTTGGATCTCCACCAATTCCACCACAAGCACCTTTCACCACGGTCCTCACTTTCTTCTCGAACGTGACCTACTCTGCTCCTCCAACAACTTCAGCTTCAAGTAGTACGTGTATCCCATCACAGCGACAAAGCCGCACTCAACAGCGAACAAAAAGTAGTAAGTTCGTGAAGAACAGCTGCGTTCAGTGCTCCAGAATCCACGACACACTCGGTAGTGTATGAAAGCTAGTGCGACAATCCCTGTCAGAGTCCTGTTCCTGGTCAGCATGAGGTATGGGTATATAAAACAGAAGTACTGACCACCAGATGTGAAGTGCTGTCGGGACGATGACATATCGAAGTATGAAGTCCTTCGGATATGCGTCGACCAGAGCAGAGAGTGGAACTTTCCATGGGTCACCACCTGATGTGTGCTGGTCGGGAACAGGTGTGAACTTTGGTGCGCTCTCAGTAGGCTTCGTTTGCTCCATGATGTCGAAGCAGCATGCGTTAGTTGCTTTGCGAGGTGTAGACTGTTCGCTTTGTCTTCGAAAGGGTTGGCTCGGGTGTGAGTTTGTATCAAGAGACTACTCTGAAGTTATGAGTGTTGTGGATGGATGTCCAATGGTCGTGGACGTAAGGGAAAGGAAAGAAAGAGGGGCCATCAAACCAAGGCGGGTAACCGCATTGCCTGAGGCAGTATGCCTGGATACTCAGCCGCACTCGATGTAACATCAACATTGACCGGAATCAGGGCTTAGAACTGAGACACTTTTATCTAGCTGTAGTCACGAAGGAACCATATGCTGTGTAACAGCAGAATGAGAGTGTGTCTATAGGACGAGGTTGCAATCTCGCCCGAGCGCTTAAGCTCCACACTACCTCCATAGCGCCGCCTTCTTATTGCTTGGCCTCCACAGATCTCCAGCCCCCATGTTTCTGTGCGCACGCCTTGGACTAGGCTGGTCACACCAGACATCACCTGGATGAATTGTCAAATGGCATGTAATCCTTTGAAAACAGAGAGACTTGAGGCAGGCCCAAGGCGAGAAAACCCAACCAATCCGCTCTTACCAGGCCACAATTCTTGCCACAACATCCGCTCTCAGCCCGAACACCTACACCTACCAACCCATGAGAGCCCTCATGAACTATCTACACGTTTGGGAACGTGGTCCTACGAGCTCGCCAGCTGCGTAACTGTGGTTTCATTGCCTCGTACTGCATCACCCACACGTGAGGCTTCAAACTACGATCTGTCCACAACAGTAGCAACGTCCGAGGACTGTCCTACGCGACCATGTCTATTTTGTCATCAAGATGAGGCTGAAGAGTCCCATGGAGCTAGAACTGCAGTTTTAAGGCTCATACCAATGCCTGAGTGCTACTGGAATGGACCTCGCCCTGTTGCCTGGGTACGGCTGAGATGTCAATGGCGTAAACGCGTGATACAGGACTCCTCAGGTCTGTCCAGTCATTTTCTGTTCCTGGTACTCAGACATCGCGCAAGTAATTGCGGCAGTTACCACTCTGCTGGTCGTACAGCCAGATCTACAGCCACATGTATGTCGAGCACCGCCTGAGGCCTATCATGTCGGGCTGTTTCCTACTCACAGCCCTCTCCGCCGCGGTATAGACGCACAGAAATATCAAAGAGGGTGTGTACCGGAGAGCGCGTGATATCTGTGCACCCATCAACAGATCCCCCGAGCATGCAAGTGACTGCGTTTGTCGTACGGCTGAAAACCTCCAAATCGATGAAGTCCGTATAAAGCACATCGACTTTCTCCTGACAACTTTGCTTTGGATTCGGCATCATACAGCCTGATCTGTTCCTTCGACTTTATCAAAAATGAAATTCACGCAGACGTACATTGTATTCCTCGCCAGCGGGCTGGCTTCTGCCCTACCTGCAGGCGTCGAAAGCAGCCTGGTTCAAGACTTTCATCCAGCAGAGCTCGATGTCCGCAGCATCAACGAGCCTAACCAGGCGTTGCAGACTCTGGAACGCCGGCTCAACTGTCGTCGCATCGGCAGTACTATACTGAGGATTGGCACAAGCGCTGCAGGGTAAGCCGTGGTATGGAAAGCAGACATGATCATTTTGGCTACTGACTCCCATCCACAGAGTAGCATTCATCAACGAGGCCGCCGGCCTAGCCCAGCAGATCTGCGAAGAGCAAGGAGCCACGGGATGTGCTCAGTACATTGGCTACATCAAGCATGGCATGAACCTCATCTTCGTCTTGGCAAGCCACGCGCACGGCGCTGTTGGGGAGGGCCGCGCTGGAGGAGAAGATTATTCCCAAACGAACGGCGATGTGAAGAGGTCTCCTCCCATAGGGCTCTCTGGATTTGGCTCTGCTCTCAACGAAGGCGGCTACAGTTTCGACTCCGTCGAACACGTCGACGTCGCCTCTCTCAAGCTCGGCAAGCGTGATTCTGATCCAACCCTCACGCATCGCTCCATTTTCCGCAACCTCACCGGCGAAGCCGGATCTCCCTCCTCCGACGTCGCCTTCAACTACTTCGACAACGGCGACGTCAACATGGATTACGCCGGCGACCTGGGCACCCTGGGCCACGACGGTCAAGTCGAGACAAGCGGTTTGCAGAAACGCCACGACGGCGCCGGTTTCAAAATCTCCTGGACGAGCCGCCAGCGCTCGCTTCTGACCAGGGCCCACCAGGACCAGATGTCGCACGAGATTGCCTTGGACTGGGCTGACAAAGCTACTTTCCTCGGTGAGGGTGACTATATCGGGCTTGTCAAGACTGACCACAGGGCGAACTTTTACTTCCGCATCATTCCGGAGACTAAAGGCTTCGGGCTGAACTATGAGAGTGTCAATATTTGCGGACAGTTGGCGCCTTTCTTGTGAGGTCGTTGGGACTACGAACGGGACGACGCTCGGCTGTGTTGCTTTGGTGAGCCTGGAAGCGGTACACTTGGACACAGTCTTTACTGAAAGACCAGTTGTAGCATGACTATTGATTGTAGTACTGTGAGGCATTGAATATCACTCACACGCCATTCCTGTAACTTATAGATATTCATGTCATTAATTGATGTCCGTCCTCGCTAACTATGTACACAAAAAATGAAGCAGCGGCAATTACGATCTGCCTGTACCACCAAACTCATGCTTTCAATTCCCAAAACCTTGCGCCACGGAAGAACAAACAATTACCAGTAATCTAAGCCAAGCACTCCAACAGAACCTTCCTCATGCGTCCGCTCCTGAGAGCAGCGTAGATGGTGCTGACACGCTTGCCAATAGTAACCTTCTCACCAGCAGAAGCCCTCACACCATCGCGCTCAGCATTGGGGTATGTCGGGTGCTCCACGAGGCCCTTGTGAAGCGGCACGCCAAGCTCGTAACGCACGAAGCGGTACATAGTCGCTGAGCCGTGGCCCAAGTACTCGAGGGTGGTGGGGCCCTGGCCAGACGAGAAGCGCACACGAGTTTCGCGTATGGAAGTCGCGATAATAGTGGCGAGCTCGTCGGTCCAGGAGCCGAGGGAGGCGAAGACGTTGGTTTCGCCGGATTTGGGGGATTTGGCGAGGGCTTTGGTGAGGGGGACAATGGTTGCTTCGGCGGCGATGCGGGAGCGCTCGTCGGTGGCTTTGCTCTTGGCGGATGTGAGGCCGGCTTTGACGGCGGTGAAGACCTCGGTCCAGAGGCCGTGGAGTTCGTTCGGTGAGAGGCTCTCGGAGAAGGTGCGCTCGAGAGCTGGGCGGGCGTTCTTCTCGATGAGGGTCATGTACTCGATGTAGAGGACGTGAAGGTCGAGAGCTTGGCAGAGCGCGTAGAGGAAGGCAGAGGTCATCAATGAGACCAACTCCACAGCGTCAAGAGTGTAGCGGGCAGAGATGAGAGCCAGAGAGTTGACGGCCTGGTTGTGCATTTCGGCGGACTGAACGTGAGTGCTAACGGGGTTGGCCAGGAAAGCCAGTTCCGATTGGTAGGCTGCCATGTTGATGTCGATGCCCTTGAATGTGTATGAAAGGTCGGGGTCATCGAAGCACAAGTTAGGCGAGAGGATATGGTTCAACTGCGGGTTGATGAGCTCTGTGCATTGGGCGAACATGAGCTTTCCGAACATCTGCAGAGTCAGACGAGTCTTCTCCATGGCAGATGTGACCGAGGCAGCCTGGAAATTGCCACCGTGGTGGACCATGCCGGCCGCAGGGTCAACGAGAGGGTTGTCGGTGGTCGAGTTGAGTTCGACCTCGAGTTGCTTGGCTGAGAGCATCAGGTCCTCGAGCTGGGGACCGATCCATTGTGATGATGTACGCAGAGCGTAGCGGTCCTGGTAGAGACCGGCTGTGTGAGAGTCCTTGCCAACAACCAACTTTGAGCTCGCGAGCATCTTAAAGATGTTAGCACCAGCTTCCACCTGACCCTCGTGGGGACGGATGTCTGCAATGAATGGATGGTAGTTGTCTGCCGAACCACGCATGGCTTCAGTGCACATGGCGGTCAGGACTTGAGTGGACAAGGCCAGGTACTGAGTCTCGTGCAGAGCCATTGTAGCTCCAGCGACGCTGACTGCTGTGCCGTTCATCAAACCGAGACCTTCCTTGGCCATCATAGTGAAAGGAGTGAGACCAGCAAGCTGGACGGCCTTGTCGGCGCTGATGATCTGGCGCTTGCCATCTTTCATCTTGCAGTCGAGGAAAATGTCGTGGTTTCCTTCCAGAGCACCAGCGATGTAGGAAAGCGGCGAGAGATCTCCAGATGCCGAGATGGAACCACGAAGAGGGATGATGGGCACAAAGTCGTGGTTGAGCAGAGTAGCAATATTCTCGACAACCATGAGTCTGACGGCAGAGTGACCACGGAGAAGAGAGTTGATTCTGGCCAGCATGGTACCGCGAACGATCGGTCGGGGCAAGTTGTGGCCCTTGAGGCCGAGCGAGCTCTCATCAAAGTCGTCACTGGATTGGCCCTGATCGGAGGGCAGAAGCACGCCGGAGTTCTGGTGCTGGATGAGGGCTCTTTGCATGCTGACGAAGTCGCCACTGCGGGTGTCTGCGCTGCCACCGTAACCGGTGTTGATACCTGTTTGATTGTCAGTATGCCAGTTGCATGATGCTGGACATGATGCTGGATGTCGTGACACTAACCGTAAACAACCTCTCCCTTTTCCAAGTGCTGCTTCAAGAATTCGACACTGCCATTGACACGGCCCTTCACCTTCTCGTCGGTGCTGATTTGCACGGGAACATTGTACCTAGAAAACAGAAGATCAGCTGCGTCCAAGATCATGCGCATGCCTGCAACACGGCACTGCAGAAGTCATCAGTCCAACTCACTGTGCAACGGCAACCAACTCAGCGAGACTGAGATCATCGCCCGACACAACAATGGGAATGTCCCGTGAGACGACACCAGTCTTATTGACGACAGATCTCTGTAGTAAACGCTCGTGTGATCTCAACCAGTCAAGGTGTTGTGTCGTGTGAGACTTTGCAGCAGTCTTGTTCATTTCTTTGACGTCCGCAGGCTCCGGGTTGGGGGTGGGGGGAAGTTCTACATGGCCCTGGACACGCTCATAGGCGTGGTCAGGGAAGCCGGTCATCTCGTTTGCGCGTAGAGTCATTGCAGCAAGCTCAATGTGGCGTTGAGTATGATGAGCGAGTGTAGCAAGCAAGAGCAACCAAAGGTGAAGATCGATATGAACGAAGAGGGACTGGAAGACAGGAATGGCAGGAGGGGCAGGACTGCTATATGTGTCGAGAGCGAGGGTGAGGGACAAAGACTGATGGGTGCGAAGCATCTACGTGGACAACAAATCCTCCCTCTCGCTCGCGATCGCAATGGGAAGGAGCGGTTCAGTCGGCCATGACCCGCGCAGCACATGATTGGCATGGTTTGGTGTGAGCGGTTTCGCTAGAGGCTCGCAGCACGCATGCTCTCACTCCCCTCTCACCGTACCGTGCTTTCGCGTCTAGGGAACCTTGATGCGCCCCTGCTTAACGGGCTTAGCACGCGCAGCATGCCATGCCATGCCTGATGCGAACCGCCGGCCAGCCTTGGTATTGGTGGACGCGACTGCTCTGCACTGCTTCCATGTCCGTGTAAGCCGAGAGGTCGAGTGTCGTAATAGAAACCATCCCACACATCCTGTCCCTGAAGTCGGTTTAGAGGTCTAAGCCGAGAGGCTGGATGTTTTGGTGGAGTCGCGCGGATGCAGGCCAGCGAAGGCTACGTTCGGCTTGCCAGCTTCTGCCGAGCGAGCCTTTGACAGGTATCTAATGCTTACGCCATATCCTATCCTGCTTACAACGTTGCTCTCCTTGCCTCTAGCATTGACGCCCCTGGGTGCTTCTAGGAGACACGAACTTCCAATCTCCCCCAAACCCAATCCTCACTCCTCAACACCCCCCAACGCGAGCGCCCACCTCCTATTGCCACGCCCTGATACGATACGAAAGCTTATCACTCCTCCAGACTGCCCCAACACCGAGTCGGTAACCGAGTCGGTGAGTCTGTTGCCTTTGCGCGGAACTACCCATAAACAACCTCCGACCACACGCTCGCCGCAAATGCCACATCCCGTCCCTCGCACGGCGTGGCACTGGATTGGCGCTGTGTCACCGGTGATCTGTCAGAAAGCACAATGTACTCCTGAAGAGCACGTATCCGATGATGATTCCGATCTGTCTTGTCACCACCGCCTATAGAACCACCAGAACTTGCCCGTGTCTCGGTGTGCGTCCGGCGACACCGCCCTGTCGAGCCTTACGAGTGTCGCGTCGCTGATTCGTCCGCGGGATCTGGAGATCGACAGAGACACATGCGGCTTGCAGGAGTGCATGTACTGAGGTACATAGGTTTGTTTCGTGCTTCACCTTCTTATCTTTCTATCTATATGCGCTGCATGCATGCAACGTATCTGCCTCACGGCTCGCCACGAGTCGATTGTGTCTCACGTCCGAAGCAGGCGGTGCACTGACAGTACCTGGGAATAACGCAGTAGCCATGTGCTCGGCGGTCTTGTCCTTCAGAGCACGTTGTCTCTGAAGTGATTGGTGCACTGCGCCCCAAGATCACTAACAAACTTTCCAAGTCGCAATCGACATTTTAATTATACTAAGAATACTTGCAGCGTTTCTTTAGTGAGGGCTAGTCGCCCCGCAAAGAGACAGGGTTTGATCGATCCATCCTACAGGATCACTAACATGTGCAGTTGTGCATGCGTAAGTTTGCGTATCAGCAGTGTTTTCACTCTGAAAGTCCCCACGCAATACAACGCTACGGGCAACATGCATAGACACAAGTACTTCAATCGTTGAGATACTTACTACTAGGTGTTAGCGCCGGTCAATCTCAAAAGCTGGTATGCACGTTTGATTGACAACGGGGGTCGAATGACCTCTCATCCCATGAGACGCCGTATGCAAACTTACTGCGATGGTTTATTCTGCAGCAGTCGATCTCGCACTAAATCGAACCTTGTAATCGTTCGAAAAACCCATGCCGATTTCTAGGACTTGATGTAGTTTGGCCACCACTGAAGTTTTCCGGAGCTCATCACGAGCCTACCACACAACCAACCCGAAACCCACGACTCACCTCACTCAACTACTCCCCACCACGACCCTCCCCCCAAACATCCAACAAATTCCTCACCCTATACTCCGAAGCCCACCCCAAATCCCTCTCCACCCCCCTCAAAAGCTCCACAATCGTCCTCCTCCAAGTCTCCGTCTCAGCACCCACCCCACCACCACCACCAGCACCAACATCTTCCCCCACCGCACCAAGCACCAACCCCGCAGTCCACAGCGGCTGCACAGAATGAATCCTCGTCCCCTCATCCGTGCGCCCCAAACTAATCGCCACAATCTCCTTGGCATGGAACCGGCTTTGCTGCAAAATACTCGCATAACTCGCGTGCCGCGCCGCGAGGCTCGAGCCCGGCATCGTGATATCGCTGCGGCTGCTGCTACTCTTCCTGCTGAGGCGGCGGCCGTCCGCGGGCGAGGGCTGCGGAGAGAAAGGTGAGCCGGTGGAGATGTGCGGTTTGTTGTGCAGGAGCTGCACGCGCGCGAAGTGGTAGCTTTGCATTGCGCTGGCGCACATGGGGCGCGGGAACCAGCGCTCTCCGAGGCCGCTGGCGGCATCTGTGCCGAGGGCTATGGCGCGGAAAGAGGGCGGAAGGCCGTCGTACCAGGCTTTGAATTGAGATTCGAGTTCGTGCCAGTAGCTGAGGAGGTCGCGTTGGCGCACTGCGAGGAGGGACTCGGGGATTTCGTCGCCGGCGGCGATGTAGTTGACCAGCTTCATCTGGAGCCATATGAGGGCGTTGCTGAATTTGTCATCGGCCATGGCGAATTCGGGTCGATAGTCGGGATGAGAGGGATTGCTAGGGTACAAATATCCTTCAGGGTTGATGTTGAGTCCGGCGCTGGACCACATTGGCAAGTCTGCGGTGTCGAGACGTGTGTTTGTGTTGTTGATGAAAGCAGACAGCATGTCTTGCCGGGCGAAGTTCCAGAATATCGCTGTGCGGCCTTTGCTCAGTCCTCGTTCGGTTACCACGTCCGGAATTGTTGCCTGTCCAGCAAGACGCTCGCGGATCTGATTTGCAAGGCTCTGTGGCTCGCCTTCGCGCGCCAGAGGCACCATCCTTTCCTTGGCGACTTCGAATAGGCTCTTTGCTCCATCGAGATGTCTACTCCATTCTGGACCAGAAGCATCGAGAAATTCATACACGCAAAGAATAGCAGTGGCCGCAACGAGTTCATCCGAGTCCGTACTGGGCAGAGGCGCGCCTTGAGTGACCGACGCGGTTTCCGCCGTTGTGGTCTCTGGCAAGTCTGCTGGATTGGACATGATCGCACCCGCTAAAGCCTGTCGGAGTAGAGATACTGCCAGGTCGTAGTTTTCCCTTCCCTTCCGCACCCAGTCTTCAGCATCTAGAGCTGCACCTGGACGCATCGCTAGTCTACTGTTCTTCTGCAGAGGTAGCTGTGCAGCTGTTGCACTGCTGCTATTATTGATAATTCTCGCAAGACTCTTGGCCGCGAGCGCCGTACACGAGTACAGCAGCAACGGGCAATCAACAGCCAGGACCGGGACTTCCGTGGCGAAGTATTGGCCGAGATCGAACAGATCCATCCACGCGCCAGCATGCTTGGAGAAGTCCCGTATCAGGAAGGCGACATCTGGTTCGCGGACCGCAGAGCTGCCTCCAGTTGTTCCTTTCGAAAGTAAGCTAGGTGGCCTCACGGAAGTGTACGAGGAGCTACGTACATGTATTGGTTTGTCGTTGTGGAGTTGCTGCTGGAGTTGCTGCTGGTGTTGCTGCTGTGGCTGTAGGTCTCCTAGGGTGGGGTCGATGTTTGGCGGTGGCGACGTGATGGCGTGTTGGTTGCCGTGAACGAAAGAGTCCAGACTCTGCATCAAGGTCTCGTGACTTTGTTGTGGTGACGGTACGTGAGACAGAGTAGAAGATGTGTCGTGTGGCGCCATAGGTGCCGGTGGCGGGGCGTAATTGTACTGATCCTGGCTGCTTGCCACAGCACTCAGAGCTTCCAGACCATGAGTTGGGTATGAGTATTCGGCCTGCGGATAGGCTGCTTGAGCCAGCTGTCGCGCAAACTCGCCATCGCTAGTCTCCTGATTCGCATCAAAGCTCAATCCGTTGTGTACAAGGTTGTCGTCCCCAGCAGCAGTCGGATGTGCAGACCCATCTTCGTCTTCGTAGGGGTTGTTGGTCGTGATGAACGTCAATTTGTGCGGCACGGGCACCCATATAGTCTTCCGTCCAAAAGTCTCCTTGTAGCCGTAGAAGTTCTTGAGGCTCTCGCGCGACACCGGGTCACCGTTCATAGACGGGTTCTGTTGGTGGCGGAAAGTGATGCCGGAGCTGGGGATGCATTCGCGGCGGGCTTTGGCGCATTGCGCGCAGATGGGACGCTCTTCGCTGCATTTGAGCTATCGTTGACCGGTCAGCCTATCACTCTCAATTGTCTCTCCATCTCCCTGTCAATGGTATCTTAGGGCACTGCATACCTTCCTCTGACGGCAGGTGAGGCTGTGAGTCAAAGGAAGGTTAGCCGGTTTCTCGTGTCGACGGCAGATCTGACAACCACGTACCATCCCGTCCTCGATCGCGGCGCCATAGCAGCCCTGACACCCTTTCTCTACACTATCAAGCAGAATGCCAGTCCTGGGAGATGGGCGCGATGAATATGCGGCGCCGTTGAACACAGATGCTCGAAGAGCAGAAATCTCTGCCTGCCCTTCACGCCGAAGCTATCGAGGTCGTAGGATTTCAAGGCCTGGTCTACACACAAAGTTGGAATGGGTATGGCGAGTAAGAGTTATAGTCGTAAGTGTAAGGCACAGGAGGGTGTTGACTCCATGCCCAGACAGTTGATGTGCATCAGACCAAGCGCGTCAAACGCCGGCAGGACGAAGCCTGTCTTGGCGCGACCTCCTGCAGTATGAACCCAAAAGCCAGCGCTCGGAAGCAGTAAAAGCAAGTACATAATTTCAATTTCAAGGCCCAGCATATGGTGGGAATGGATTTCCTGCTAATAATGTGTTCCACACGTACACACATCACAGACCTAGGGTCTTCAAGAAGTGGCAAGGAAACGCATCGTTGATCATTCATAGCACAGATAGCATAATGGTATATCCGCTCGTCACAACCCAAGGAAAAAAGAGAGAACAACAAATGAACCATGCAGTGCAGTGTAAGAACGTGAAAGGAAATGCGCTCAGAAACCTCCCTCAAACCCCTCGACTCTCTAGACCCAACGCCGAGATAACCACCGTGCTTGCAAGGAGCAGAGAAATGCAGCAATGTCATCGCTAGCGTTGAGCATTCATTTCGTTCAAGGTGACGACCTTGGAGTCTCTCTCTCGTCTTGCGAGCGAACCCCACTCACATCCCTCTTTTTCTTCCAGAATTTCAATCCGCGCAGCCGGCTGCGCGAGCGAGATTCTCGAAGGGTTCCGCCTAGGCGCTCTTCTTTGCGTGGCGACGGTCTGCTATTGCTATCGCTCTCACCACTAGCCACACGCGATATCGGGAGCGGGGACACGTCTCCTCTCTGCGAAGACTTGCTGCCCGGGATGGGAGGTATGGGCGGTGCAGCTGGCAGTCCCTCTTGTGCAGAAGCGCGATGTGTTCCATCGTCACTGTTCGGCCAATTTCCAGGTGCGGCGAATGGATCCTCAGTAGTAGCAAGACCCTGAAGGCGCTGTTGCGGGTCGTCTTCGGTCGGTGCCAGAGAAGAAGGCTGAGTGGACGGGCTGTACATAGTGCCGGTCGTAGCTGTGGCTGAACTGGTAGCGTGGCTACGCGAGGACGGCACACTGTAGCGTGCGCTAGATGACTTCTGACCGTGTTGGACACTTTGGCGTTTGTTGGCTCCGCTTGCTGGGATATCTGGCGACTCTGTTGATTTGGACGGACTTCCACGATTCGGGCTTCCCTTAGAGCTGACGAGAATCGTGGTCAAGCTTTCATCCTTGCTGCCACGTCGAGAAGTCGGAAATGACTGGTTGAACTGCAGGTCTGCTGATCCTCGCCTCGAGTCGGAGTTGAAACCTTGATTCGCAAACATGCTGAGCTGCTGGAGCTTCTCCAAAGCGACGTCTTTGCTTGAACGTCTCGAGGTGTTGGTCGGCGAAAGGGGACTCCCGTGTGCATTAAGTAATGGAGCTGATGCGCGATGTCCATCTTCTTGAGTGCCGTAACCTACAGCGGCCTTGCGCTTCTCCTCTGTTGCTGGATGCGCGGCAGCTGCATCGTCGATTCTCACCGCTTGGCGTTTGAATGGACTAGATGGAGCCTTGCCGGAGTCGAGTGGAACCACTGTTGGCTCGGACTGTCGCTTTTCGTGCTGTGCCTGCGCAACTTCGTCTTTGCCAACAGAACTGAACGTTAGTGGTGCACTTTTCCCATCAGACTCTCGTCTTTGCTTTTCCGCTTGTATCTTTTGATCCCACGTGTCCTGGTTGCTTTCTAATGTGGTAAAAGCACAGCGCACACTAGGCATAATCTCCGCAATACCTGAGAAAAGAGGAGAGCCAAAAAGACTCATGAACCCTTTCTGGCTTTGAGCAGCAGCCAGCATGTCTTCCTTGTTCGGCGGGCCGCCGAAAAGACAAGTCGGAAGATCCAACTCCGCTTCTAGTTCACCTTGACGGGCAAACTCGTCCATAAGGATTTTCGCCCAAGTAGCTGAGACATCGAAGGGTCGGGCGACATTAGAAATGTCAGCGGCTTTCATCAAGATAGCCATGAGCAGTTCTCGAGTATGCTCCTTGTCTTTGTCCGACCAGTCTTCTATCGCAAAGTCGTTGTCGGTAAGCTTCTCTTTCAGCTCCGTCAGCTGTGTCATGTAGTCGAAGTGGCGTTGCATGTCGGTCGCAAGAATTGTCGAAATCATGGTGCTCCTGAATCCTGAGATAGTCGCCAGCTTCGGCCAGTGGCGGCGGAGTAATTGCGAGTAGGCAGCGCAATGGTAATTTTCCAAGACTGATTTGTCATTGTACATTTGCGCCAATGGATGATTGCAAGCGACAAGGAAAGCATTGTTGACGCCAGGGTGGCCAACGTCGTGCCCAATCGCGGAAACCAGCAAGATAAGACCATCGAGAGGAGTGAGTACTCGCTCGATGCCGCGTTGTTGTGGTGCGCATAGCTTATCGGAGTCGTCGGAGGGACACAGACCAAAGGAGACCAGAAAACTGTATATCGACTGCGTGACGTCGACCGCGTGTCGCCAGTTGTGGTAATGAACTTCTCTCTCGTGCTTGTATTGGCGTCGTGTTGCCAACAAAAAGCCAACAAGTTCCTCACGAGAAAGCCTGTATTCAGCCAGTTCCGGAGAGCGTAGTTGGCGTTCAAGCATGTAGAGAGCACAGCAAGTCAACTCGTCCATGTCGAGCTCGTGGGCCGGGAAATGCCAGTCACTGGTGGCCTTCTGCGCAAATTCTGCACGCTCTTGAGAGATGGCCTCATCCGGACGGTGGCACGGTTTCGCCGGCTTCTTGTTCGTGCGGATACTATCGACAAGGTTTTGGGCCATTTGGGTGCCAACAAGCCTGGCGGGAGGCCGAGTCTTCTCTCTCACGTGACCAACGAGGCGACCGAGATCGTCGTGACTGAGCGGACTGTGCAACGCTTCGGTAGCTCCAGCTCCAAGGTGCTTGGTTGCTGTTTCAGGATCCAGAGGCTGGCTCGATCTTGGCGACGAAACTAAGAGGGTGAACGGAATGACGTGTTTTTGATAGCGAGCGCCTTGTATGTCTGCGTTTAAAGATTCGAGGAAATCAATGGTCGACTCATGTCGCGGACGATCATCGCTAGTGGAAGAAGTGTTCTCGGGCGCTTCGACGAGTACAACGGTAGGAACGCTGTTGGCGTAGATCTCCACGCGGTCCCAACATTGCTTGGGCGATGAACTCATATATACTAGAATGACGTTAGCAAGCTGGACTTGGCATGTTGGATGCGCATTCATCTCGACCAACCTTCATTGAATCCACCCTGATCTGGATCGAGCAGCGCGCGCACATTCTGGTATATAACGTCGAATGAGTGCGCGAGGCCGGTATTCGACGAGGCGTATGGCGGAGAGGTGTAGTGGTGGAGAGCTGTGATGTCTTGGCCGGCGCTGGCGCAAAAGTATACGACATTGCACCGGTCGTCTGCTTGCTCCTCCATCTGCTTGCGCAGCGCGCGGCTGCTGTGGCTTCTGATTTCCTGTCGCAGGTGTGTGGGGATGGCCGAGGGAGTAAGTGGTGAGGGTTAAGGAACGTTGCAGTGGCACAGATCGGGTGCGAGGTGTCTATGCCGGCGCATTCGGCGCGCGCGTGGGCGTGGAAGGAGCTTTGCAGCTGCAATGGGGCGGAGTGGTAGTAGAGTGGGAGTGGTGGTGGTAGTGGTGGTGGTGGTGGAAGCAGGTGGTGGTGCGCATGCGCTCGCTCGCGCTAGCGTCGTGGTCGATGGATGGGCGTCAAGTCGTCAGGTAGGAAGCGCGCACACGAAAACAGATAGCGGCGGCAGGAGCGAGGGGGTGGTGGTTTCGTCGCCGGTGGTGTATGGCGATGGCGATGACGATGACGATGTATGTGTGGCGGAGATCGCAATGCAATGCAGGTGGGCGCTGGAATGCAGGCAGGAGGGCGGGCGGGTGAGTGCTGCCGCTGGTGGCCTGCTGGAGGACTGCTGGAGGACTGCTGGAGGACTGCTGGTCAAATTCGGGGCGTGTCCAGATTGGCGTTGGCTCCAAGATTGAAAAGCGTCAGGGAAGTGAGTGAGCGGTCGGGGAGAGGGCGACAGTCAGGTGCTGCAGTGCTTGGCCACTTGAATGCCATGCAGCAGTAGCGGAGGGATGGCTGCGGTGCGGTGCGCAAAGGGCGAGACGAAACGAGACAGACAGACACACAGACACACAGACAGACGGACGGACGAGATGGCTGGCTGGCTGGCAGGGCAGGGCAGGACAGGACAGGGCAGGCAAGCATGGCAGTGCTTCCGAGTCGCTGCACCACCCGTCCGTCTGCCTTCCACAAGCCTTCGAGAAAGAGTACAGAACAACCCTCCCCGCCGTGCCCGCACCTTTAATTGCCCGCTACGGGCACACCTGTGACCATCTACCGAGCCATCCAGCGTGCACCTGTTTTGCCATGTCCTGCCCTCTCTTCTCCCTCCGCGCAGGCCGCGCGCCCTCCAGGCCATATCCCGGAGACTCTCGCCAGGCTGCTCGATAGCGCGCGCCAAGTGGAACAATCCAGTCATCATCGCTCGATCTGAAGGATGCCACAGATGCCGCCCAAACCACCACATCTCTGCCAAAGAAGCTTCGAATTCTTCGGCACCCATGCCAGCGGTACGGCGGTACTTGCTGGCGTAGCTCGAGAGTTAGTAGTAGTAGCTGCCTCTGCCCAAACGTCTTTGCAGCCTTGTGCGCGACGCCAGCGTTGATGGTGCGAAGATGATTGATGCTCAGGGACCCACCAGCCCGGCCGATCCTCTGAGTCTCTGCCCTCTTGAAACCCACTCTCTGGAGTCTCTTCTGAGGTCCAGCCTCGGGCGGCGGCCTGTCATTCCCCCGCGCCTGAGCCCAGCCAAATTTGTTATCTGTCTGCTGTGCACAATCAAGACACACTCTCGTGCGGCCCGTCGAGTCTCGTGGGAAACAAGCACGCGCGCAGCCATTGTACAACGAAAGATTGACGATCCAATTCTCAGGACTGCAATACTTTGGATCATCAGGACACTAAAAGCGCAAATCACCGCGCATCTTTTCCATGTGTAGCAGGCCCTCCTCTTCGCTTTATCACCCTCGACGTCACCGCTTGTCACGCGACGACGACGACGGAGGAAGGCTCGGGAGGTACCGTGCTTTGTGCTGCTGCTTGCGTGATTGCGTGTTGCGTCCCCTTGAACACCCCTTGTTCTGTCGTTCTAGCCCTCGTAGGGTGGAAGGATCAAACGAATCGATTTTCGAGTGTTCGCCGCCAATGATAGTGTCCTGCAGCTACTTGCCGCGAATGCTGCATTGGGCAGGAATCCCAACTACCGGCCTGCCATCAGGGTGGTCGTTTGCATCACGCTAGTCGGGCTGAAATACGTATTATTCATATGGGCTCGAGACCTGTTCCCTGCATTGGCTCTGTAAATGGCCCCAAAGCTCATCTCGGTAAGAAGTACGATGTTTTCAAGTAGGCGCAGTTCTCGTCACCTGACTCGTGGACTAGAGATCTTCACAATCTCGCGACAACATATATGCGCAATAACGGTTAGGGCATGGAATCATGCATTTGCTAGTGGTTCTTTCGATCTCGAACACGATGCATCGTCGTGATGCTACCTTAGAAGGTCGATAGGCACATGTGACTCTTGGCTGGTAATCCATTGGCTCTTAACGCTTGCAGGATAAATGGATACGATGATTGTTGCTATACCAGCTCGAGCAGTCAATGGTATATAGACTAGAGACCACACGCTCGGAAAATGTAGCGTTGTCACGTCTTACAGTAGACATTGGCGGTGCAGGTATCGTATGAGTTATTTTGTTCAACTGTTACAGCCAATTCAATCTCCAAAGCTTTCTGATATATATTCCACAATCATCGGTATCAGCGCACATTGTGTATTGCCAATCACCCTGCTTCCGCTCGTCTTCCGTCACCACCAGCCTTCCTTAGCTCGTCACAACGAAAAGCAAATATTACCAGCCCCCTCGTCCACTCCTCTCTCACTCACAGACCCAATTTCACAAACCCCTCAAACCCTCTTCTTCCCTGCCAACTTCCCCTCCTCCCCCAATCCCCAAACCAACGCCACAACCCCCAGCGCCGTCAACGCCACATTCCCATAAACGCCAATATCCATCGCCTTCGTGTGATGGCTCGGCAGCGCCCAGTGCGTGTACGCGCCATACCCCGTCGTCACATGGTGAAACATCGTCGCCAAAATCGCAAGTTTGGCGTAGGGTTTCCTGGCCGCGAGGGTTTGCGCGGTTTGCTGCGAGCCTGGGAGGGGGACGGCGTTGCTGAAGATCAGGAGGAGCAGGGCGAGGGTGATGAGTTGCCAGCCGTCGGTCCAGATGTTGTAGATTTCTAGGTCTGTGAGGAATCTTGAGTAATGGAGTTTCGGAAGATTGGAGCTCTCAGGATGGTTTATTGGTTTCAGGAGGGCTTACCGGTAGGGGCGACGACTGGCTGGGCTGGAGGGCGGAACCAACCGCTTACACGAACGGGGTCGACGAGACGGGCTGTGCCTCGGAGGGCATACCAGAAGGAGGTGCCGAAGATGTAGGCGTGGAAGGGCTATGGAAGGCGAGTCAGACACATGTACAATGTATGTACTGGATACCGGCCTTGAGGGCATGATAAGCTGGACTTACATCTACGAGCGACATTGTTGGAAGTATAGCTCAAAACTTGCAATGATTTCAGGGAGTTATTGTGTATGTGCCTAATTCAAGTCCTAAACGACAGAGCAACAATGAGAATGAAGGAGGGACACCTCGAGGGTTTTAATATTGCCGTCCCAAATGCTGCCACAGAAAATGCCCCGCCAAAACAGCTTGGAAAGCATCACTGCATTGGATCGCGTGTGATTTGCGTCATCGGACATTAGGCCGCTCCTTGGTCGGCACTGGACGTGCTGTGCATGCCTTGTACGACACTTTATCAATTGCAATCTCTTAGAATGCTTGGGGATGACGGGAAACGTAGCGAACGTACTCACACGAAAATGGACGCTGCAGCTGATTGTTTGAAGTGGTGTTACACAGCGTCTTGGAGCTCCACATTTATATGTACGGATCCGAGTCCGAGGAAAGCTTCAAGGGTGCCGGTATCACATGCAGGAAGATGACAACAATGATGCAAGAGAAACCACACGAGACTTGCATGGCCTATAAGCGAGCTCACAGGAATATAGCACGTTTATGCTTGGGTATTTGAATGGTCACAAAAACAAAGTATCACCCAAGCCGATCCAATCAATGCTGGGATCGCCAAGAAACATGTCCGTCCATTGCGTGGTATCTCCAACAATGCTGAAAGCTGTAAGCTCACCGCCAGAGCCTTGCACTTCGGTTTGGTCAGGGAGCGACGAAGCCATGGTGTGGTTGAGAAATGAGTCCCAGTCAAAGTCGTTGGTGGATGCATGTCGGATCTCGTGCGAATATGTACTTGCCATGTTTGAAGCTGCCACTGCCTCGCTGTCAGTCTATAATTTGGGCTGTGTAGTAAGAGAGGCAACACGTACACTCGGGCTCATAAACCATAGACTCCGCATGCCGAATGATAACCACGGCTATATGCTCAAGTTTCGCCGCGAGCGAGTTCCGCACTCCCATCTTCTTCAAGAAAGTCGGGAGCTCTTGCATAGCTGACAATGCCTGCCAATCCGCTTCCTGTTTAGGGCCTTTGTTCGCCAAAATCTCTCCAAATAGAGCGAGGAAGGGCGTGAAGGGACAGCATACTAGTTGCCACACGATGCCGTTGTAAACTTCTTCAGAATCGGACACCAGGTCTGGCAGTAGGTAAAGCATCTCTTTGGCAGATCGGATCGTTTCAGCTTTCATGTCGCTGGAAGCACGGCCTATTGTTACTAGGAGGTAATGGCGATTGAACTCTAGGGTGGATAGGCCTAGCTTCACTGAAGTCTTGCCTTTGGCGTCCAACAAAGCTTCTTCTGCTGTTGCAGCGGCTTGAAGTAGCTGCGCATGTCAGAGTTAGCGAATGGTCATCCCCATCACATCGCATAGACCAGAAACGACGTACAGGTTTTGCCACACTGTACCATTCTTCCAGATCTCGCTTCACGGATTGCAGCGCATATTCGTCCCTCGAAGCACTCTCATAGACAGCACTCCAAATATCCCCAATAATATGTGAAAGCAACATGATCTGATGGATATAGTGCGCTCCAAACAAGGACCCTGGCCGCGAACCATCCTCCGCGGGAGCTTCGTTGTGCGGCTGATACGGCAGCAACTGCACAACTGTCGGAAGAGCAACATCCCTCGACATAGCACGATGGAACGTAGGCGGCCGTCCGAAGATAATCGAAAGCCCCTTATCCACGAGATTAAGATACCAAAATGTCATGGTCCGTCTTTGGCGCGTCTCAGGGGACAAATGGCGGGAATTGATACCGAGTGCCTGGAGCATGCGACAGGCGTTTGCGATGAGCATCCAGCACAACGATGGTGATGTGAACTCTTCGACATGCGTGGCCAGGAGTGCCAATGCCTGGATATTGGGCTCGCTGGGCTCTAGAAAGAGTCTGACGTCGTTCATTGCTAGCCAGAGATTGCATCGGAGTTTCTCTTTGGTGGAGACGTCTTCGGGCGTGGTGGATGATACCATGCTGAGGACGATACTGTAGTACATTACTAGCCACGCCCTCTCTCGTACGAGATGAGGTTGGCAAGCTCTTAGATGGGACAATACCTCACTGCTAGGTGCGAGCGCAACAATCGGATGGCCACGACCGACAGTGTTGGTGAATGCTATGCTTGTAAATTAGCCTCTAGAGAGAGAGAGTTACTGGTATATGCACGATTCTCACTCTCGACCCACAACGCAGCTCGGTCTTCGAACAAGAAGTATCCTCTGCTTGTGCTATCGAACTCCATAGCATTGTGCCAAACAGCCGCACATGCCTCTGAAAGAGATGTCAGTGCCCCTAGAGAAGTGTCGTGCGAGCCTCCGAGGCCTTGCAGTAATCCGCGAGTACTTTCGATGTCATCGGTCAAGTGGGACTGCACAGCGCTACTCTCAGTGGCACGGGCTGGTGTACTTGACGAAGCGACAGATGGCCGCAATGTGCGAGATGCAGACGTGTCCTGGGAGTCGTTTTCGCCCCTTGGCTTTCGCTTGCGACGTATCGTTCCAGAGCGCGAATAGATACATTCTATCGTTCCATCGTGGCAGCGGGTACATACAGGTAGCGCACGGGTGCACGAGACCTACGATGGCGTTGAGTCATCTCGTTGGTACGGGTGCGCAGTTCCTGCTGACGGCCGATTGCAAGGGAACCTACTTTGCGAGAGCGACAAGAGTCACACTGGCTTTTTTAGCAATGCGGAAGTTTGAAATACAGAATGACATACTGCGTAGGACGAAAGTGTGGCCACGTCACCCATGTTCTGTTGGACTTCGATTCGTTGTAGAGAGGTAGTGCTCGGAAAATACCAAGGTGCTTGTCGGTACTTATTGAGGAGCTCTCGGGCGTTACAAAGAGCCACAAGTCTGTGTATAGACCATAGTTCTTGACCGTCCATCTCAACGGCAGAAGCCCGTCGTTTGGTGCCCAGTAGGCTAGCAGTAGCATAAGTGCGACTGAGATACTTGCACTTCAATATAAGTATCTCATTGGCGCAAGCATCACTCAACACCAACGAACGAAAGCACGAGACTAGAAAGCCGCGAGGCGTTCGTAGACTTATGACCAACAACGATATCGCGCGTCCCTCGCGCCATTAACTTCTTTCGGACAGCAACTCAGCTTCATCCTCTTCCTTCGGAACTTATCTAGAGACAGGTCTCATGGCTTTTGCTTGAGTCCGTAGGATCAATACGCTCCGAGCATTGCGGCAACGTACGTCTGCTTGCCTGCATATAAATAATCAGACTCCCAGTCACATATGGGAGAAGAGGTAAATCAAAGCTCCTTCGTGTCCCATTCGCGGCAGTATCCTCGATCTCTAAACATACATCTTTCTTCTCTATCAATCTTGCAGAAGGACAACTCAGTCCCCATTGATCTCGGGTCATAGTTTCACGTACCTCTTCAATCCCAGACATGACGCCTCCTATCGCCATTCTCGGCGCTGGTCCAAGTGGGCTAACTCTCGGTCGACTCCTCCACCTTGCCGGAATCGACTTCGTGATCTTCGAACGCGACGCGTCCGCAGCTTCGGCATGGGGCAGGGGCGGTAGTGGAACCTTGGATCTCCACGAAGGCACCGGTCTGCTCGCTCTCCAGGAAGCAGGGCTGTTCGAAGAGTTCAAAAGGAAGGCTCGGTAATGCCCATCGTTCCCCGATCCTCTGAGTATCTCAATATCCATGAGCTGACTGCGTCAAAGTTACGATGTCCCTTTCGTCATTGCTGACATGCACGGTGAGGTGCGCATGAGACAAGGCGATGGAGAAGACACAGATCGACCGGAGATTGACCGCCGTGACTTGAGGGTGCTTCTTTTGGATTCTGTGCCTAAAGACAAGATTCGATGGGGAGCCAAGGTCGAAAAGTTGCAGAAACAAGAAGATGGTTTGATGTCCATTTGTTTCACAGATAGCACGACCGAGTCTGGTTTCCGCTTGGTTGTTGGCGCAGATGGTGCTTGGTCAAAGGCGAGAAGTCTAGTAAGTCTCTTGCCGTTGCTGTATCTTCTGTGGCATCTGAATAATCGCTAATGGCTAGTCAGGTCACGTCCGCCACGCCAAAATATGCAGGTAGATACTACCTCACCAGCAACATCTCCCCCAAGAGTCCATTCTACAGCACCGCCGAAGCCATGGCTGGAACCGGCAATTACATGAGCATGGGTGACCGCCGACTAGTGGCCGCAATGAGGCTTGGTGATCGGTCTTACTACACCTTTGTCGGTCTGTCTCTTCCAGAATCATGGCGATACGACAATGCCGCTCTGCTCGAAGATTCCGAAGCCTTGAGACGCAAATTGGTGACGGAATACCTATCAGGCTGGTCGAAGACAAACACGGACTTGATTGCTCACAGCGATGGCGATTTCTACGTCTGGCCACTCTATGGTCTGGCTTCAGCAGATGTAGAATGGCAGGCGGTCCCGGGAGTCGCTCTCGTTGGCGATGCCGCACATATATGGTAAGATTTTCCATGTATCAGTCATCAAGTATGCACATCTGACGCGAACTAGCCCGCCCGGAGGAGATGGCGTCAACGTGGCCATGTACGATAGCCTGGAGCTTGCTCAACAGATCGTCAAACTCGGGGTTGGAAACCTCGATGAGGCAGTCGTGAATTACGAGAAGCTCATGTTCCCGAGAGCGAAATGCATGATCGAAGAGAGCACAATGACGAACAAGGGGATGTTCTCGGAAGACTCACCAGCGCCTTTGCTGAAAATGTTCAGCGAGATGATGCAGAGTGAAGCGAGAGAATCGGCGAAGGCATGATTCGGTGAGGAGACATGTTAGCGTCTTATTGATTCCACTCAATACTATCCTGTTTTACTAGTTCAAGTAAAAGCTGCAAGTGACGCCGCGTAAGAGGGCCAAGGATCGCCAGTTCGACACTAGCAAAGTAAGATAGTAACAATACTGCTTAGTTGATTGTCATCCAACAATGAAAATTGAACGCCGATGAAACGTACAGCTGGGTGGATACAGGGTATCATATTACAAAATCGTCGCAGGTCTAAACAAGCGACATCTATACGTATACGGCGTGCAGAACACTCGCGCGAAGAATCGACAATCGTTACCGAAAAAATGCCTAAAACGAAGAAAGATAAAAAGGCTGGCTTATCACAACAAGGTAGCCGTTCATGCAGCGGTAGGCTTCTCGGCCTGCGCCTTCTCGGCGGCCTCCTTCTCCTTGCCGTGCTTCGCCTTGTCGTCCTTGTGCTTGTGCTTGGAGTCTTTCTCCTTCTTTGCGGTGGCTTCGGCCATGAGCTGCTCGAAAGCCATGAAGTCGCCCTCTTCTTCGGGGTCTCTTGCGGCCTGGTTTGAAATGTTAGTAGGGTTCAGTTTGAACGCGTGAATTTTCAGCTGCAACGTACCTTTGCGAAGAGTTCACCAATGACAACCAAAGCGTGCGCACGCTCAATACGCTTCTCGGTCTTGACCTTCTTGTCGTAGAGGACGTTGTCGCAAACATCCCTCAACACGCCCTGGACCTCGTACTTCGAGCCTCGCCATGCAGCAGCGAGAATCTTGCCTGTGACACGCTTCTCATACTCTGCACGCTTCTCATCTGTCCAGTCCTCGCCGCCCTTCTCCTCCATCTTGGCCATTTCCTCGATCTCCATTTGCGCCTGGATGGCAGTCTGAACGGTACCCCATGTCTCCTTGATGGTGTTGCCCTTGTCCTTCAGCCTGGAGAAGAACCCGGAAACACCTCCAATGATAGGCTTCTGGCTTTTGAGGTAGGTGGCAGCCTTGGAAAGGTATGTTTGGCCAATGGCGTGCAAAATCTCCAAACCGAATGACTCCATCTTGAGGTTCTCGACCTCCAAACGCATCTTCTCCTTGAAAGCCTCGGTCACGTCCTTGCCCTTATCCGTCTCGGTCCACACGCTGATGCGATCGATGAGCTTTTTGCTAAGAGTCTCAACGCGCTCTTCGCGGATCTTCCGACGCTCCTCCTCGAAAGCCAGCAGCTCGTCCCTCTGTTCCTTACTAAGCTTGCCAGCCTTCTTCTCTTTCTCGCGAAGCTCCTTCTCCTTCTCATTCATACCAGCCGCCGACGCAGCAGCATCTTCCTCAATCTTGTCCTGGATAGCGAGGCGAGTCGGTACGCCTTGAGGCCTCTCGGACGAGTAGGGTGACTCAGTGCCAGAAGTGGATTGAGGCTTGGAGTCGCGGATAGGGATCTCCTGCGCCGCGCCTGCGGCAGCAGGTTTCTCGTGAACCTCTTCAGCAGTAGCGGGTTTGGCAGCGGCAGCCTTCTCGGCTGCATCTGCGCTGCCAGTCTGCTCAGCAGCAAGGTTGTCTGCAGCGGCAGCAGCCTCTTGCGCCTTCTCAGCCTCCTCAGCCTCCTTGGTGGAGATCTCCATGCTCCTGGTCAGGTCCTTCATAAGGCTGATTTCACCAATCCAGTCCTGGAAAGCCTCTCCACCAAAGATCATGGTGAAGAACTCCGAGGGGTCCTCGAAGCCCGAGTCGGGCTTCGCGTACTCCTTGCCCAGCTTGTCATACTGCTTCCTGAGATCGGGGTCGCTGAGGACTTGATAAGCCTCACCTACTGCCTGAAACTTCTCGTGGGCGGTGGGGTCATCGGGGTTCTTGTCGGGGTGCAGACGGATGGCAGCCTTCCTGTATGCTTTTTTGATTTCGATCTCGGTAGCCTCGGGGGCGACGCCCAGAAGTTCGTAGTATTCGGTATCGACAACCATTTTAAGCGATATTTGTTATGCAGATGTAGGGTGGAGCGGGGGGGGTGAGACAAGGTGGGTTTTATTATTATTCTCGATGGGCGGCGTCGTCAAGTCTTGGTGGGTAGTGCGGTAATGACGCAGCCGTAGGGCTGAGACCGTCCAGTGGTCGTGGCTGTGCTTGACTGAGGCGCATGTGATTGCCGCGTGTGCTTTGCTGCTACCAAAAGAAATGCGCGTGTAGCAAATATATGAAGTGAACCGGCATCAGACAAGCAAACATGCCGGTCAAGGACTCTGCTGCGGCTCTGGTGGCGCGCTTCTTGAAGACAAATGGCTATGATGAGGTGTGTAATACATCTCGCCAGCGTTCGTCTCATGGGCAGTCGAGCTAAGAATCATCATTCGACATAGTCATACGATGCCTTCATCAAGGAAGCTGGTCTCCCATCTGATGCTGGCACAGTTACCAAGGGCGACTTGACCATAGAACGCTTGCTCGACGAGAAACGAGCTTTCGACCTCGCCACGCAGTTCGAGAAACTAGGAACTGAGAATGATGAGACAGGATGGAGGAAACCATGTTCGCCTATGTATATCACACTACGAATACACAGCGACTGACTTATGGATCAGCTCCGGAACAGGCAACCACCATCGAACATTTGCCATCGAAATCAAATATCCTAAGCGCTACTGTCGAGCAAGTCATTGTTGATGGAAACCTCAAGGATATCATGTTCGCCACCACTGCAGATCGCCGGGTGAACGTCCTAAACACACCAGATTGCACGCTGAGGTCTTCTGCGACTGGAATCCAGGACTCGCCCGTCTTGTCATGTCTTGCTGTCCGTGAGAAATATGTCGTCTTTGCTTCCATGTCTGGTCAGCTCGTCATTTCGGACTTGGCAGGAAACATCATCGAAAAACGTCGCGATCACGCAAAATACGTTGTCAATGTAAAGATCTTTGACAAGACTGACAAGCCTCGCCTTGCAAGTGCAGCGTGGGACAACAAGATCAACATATACGCACTACCCGCCTCTGGTCCACCCACGCTGGGAGAGCCTATCGCGACCATCAATCTGCCTTCCAAGCCGGAAAGCATTCTCTTTTTGCAACATCCCGAGTCACAACAACCCATCCTTTTGGTCAGCCGTACCGACTCAACTCACTTATACTACTACACTACCGAGAGTGAGCCAAGATTACTTGGCCGCCAGAACCTGGCTCCCCACTCTAACGCGTGGGTTGCTTTCACACCTTCCACATTGGCCATCTGCCCGACAGATCCCAGCTTGTTGGCTTGTGCAACTTCTGCCGTACCTTCCATGAAGCTACTCATTGCACGCATGCTGATCCCGCCTTGGGACGTCGAAACGGCAACGCCTCCGACCGTGTTGCGGACTTCTCTGCTTGATGACAACCCTGATGCAACCGAGACTCAGGCTTCGCAAGCTCGAGCAGCGCTCGCATTGGCCGACAAGGAAGATGCCGCCATTCAAATCCACTGTACTACGCTATCGCCTCAAAGCGCTTACTCTACGCCTGCTGTTGCTTGGCGACCGGACGGCAGTGGCGTCTGGGTCAATGGTGACGATGGCTGTATCCGCGGAATCGAAGCAGCTTCGGGCAAGATTATCGCGACGCTCAAGGGCCACGAACTCGGAAGCAAGGTTCGCTGTTTGTGGGCGGGTAAAGTGGACGGAAAGGAGTGGCTAGTAAGTGGAGGTTTCGACCAGAAGCTCATTGTGTGGAAGGCCTAGATTCACGTTTACTGCTATCGAAACTCACAGCTTCGCGAGAATCCTCTTCATTTCTTTCCCATCGTCGCCTCTTACAATCTCTTCGCTGCGATAATCAGAGTTGAAAGTGATGTCGTTGAGAGGGTTCAGCCGGTGCGCGCGGTTGAACAGATCCTCGTATACCTTCCCATCATATCTTCCCAATGCCGAGTCCAGCAAAAAATCGGGAATACACCATGAGTCTACCAAGCTGACAGCGTGAGGCCTGATCTCTGCCATGATGCTTTGAATGACTTGAGGCAGCTCGTCGAGCTCTTCCTCGCTAACTGCAAGCGCTTTGGCAAATTCTCTCGCGCTGTTGTCCATTGTGTGGTAGGCATACAAACGGAAAAGCCTCAGAAGATGTGCCCTCAGCTGAGGTGAAACAACGTCCTTGGGCGACTCCAGTGCCGCAGCGAAATTGGCGACAAGCAGAGACTCGGATTCCGCGTGAGAGACTCTCCGGAGAAGCAGCAACAGGCTATTCCAAGATTTCTTCTCTTTATTTCGCTGAGCGTGCGCAAGATATGTTAGATATCTAGAGCGCCGCTGGAACGCACGGATGATGTCGTCGTTTGACTTCAAGACTTTGAAATCATTCGACGAGAAATGACTTTTTCTAGACAGATATTCGCGGCATGAGCGCTCGACTTCATCTTGAGGTTCGCTCTTTTGTGCCTCCGCTGCTGCCATGCGCTTGATAAGGTAGCTGGCTGTCTGCTGAGTGATCATCCAGTTGTCGCCCTCGACTGTGGGCTTCGAAAGGTAGTCCGCATTTAGCTGGACGAGTCCGCTACCACCTCCAAACCCGTGGCCGCCCAGAGCACGACGGCAAGTTTCGATACCATTTGCTGCATAGTCTGTGCAAAGACTCTTTAGACCTGAAGACTGACTGTGCAGCTCTGCCAGTCGGCTGAAATCGCCTTTGGAGATGTCCGCTCGCGTCCTCGTATACAGTGCTTGCATTGCAGACCCAGTGTAGTGCAATGCAAATGCATTTGCAAGGAGAGGTAGAATGCGGATTTGTACAGTTGCTGGTCAAAAGCACGTCAGCAAATTTGCACCTCTTTTCCTCGAATGACAAAAGGAGTGCTCTTACGATAATCGAGAACTGACAGCTCCACCGCTCCTGGCGAATTATCATCCCGATCCGAGAATTGCCGTCGAATCGCAGTATAACGCACTGCGACCGTAACGGCTCGGGCGAGTACCAAGCGAGCACGCATGACGATCTTCGCCCGCACAGCAGTGAGACTGCCATATACGACAGCCGGGTTGGCGGGCTTCGAGTATGTGCAAGTGTTCGGGTCGACCATTGAGTACCTTGAAAGCATTGCGCTGTGCGGTACGTTTAGATGATCGAAAAGCATGTAGCCGTTGTCCATAGGCGCATAACCATACTTCGGGCCGATGTCGCCAACTGCGATTCCAGGTAGAGGTTCGTGAGTCTTCATATCGCGGATCTGTACAATGAAAGGCTGAGGCCCGTGGTTGACATATTCTTTGGAATCTTCTGGCTTTGGAACCAGTAGTTGCGCGACTACAATCGCATGGTTGGCAGTGCGGCCAAGTGAGCCGTTCCACTGGACACATATCAGTGAATCGGGGCGACTTTGATTTACAGCAGCACAGTAATTGCGGAGATGGAACAGGTTCAACTTACCCACTTGCTAGCTGTGAGAGTTGGAGAGTGGATGATGAATTCTTTGGTTTTTGGCATCCAACGAGCCTGGCATTCGATCCCACGGACATTGCTTCCGTGCCCGAGTTCTGTTCTGCGAGGCATTAGTGACGATCTATCTCATGGTAGCAAATCCAGCTCACTGAGCATAGCATCCGATCACTTCCCACCCATTGACCCTGGGCAACCAATAATTACGCTGTTCATCGTTGCCCTGTTCTTCGATGGTCGTGATGAACATGTCAACATGTACCATGTACGGGCTAACATCGTCGCACAGATATGCTGCCATGGCATGGTCTTCTTCGCTCCAACCGTGTTGTTGCATCAATCGTCGAAGCTTTTTGCCACGAGCAAGTCCAAGGTGATATCTTTCTGGACGAGACAGATTTTGCTGCTTCGCTTTGCTAAATAGAGGATCATTTTCCAAGATGGGCAGCACGCGAGCTTGTCTTTCTAGGAATCCATCGCGAGAAAGCAGATGCTTCGAAAGCTCATTGACTGGTACATTGGACTGCTCGCGCTCTTTAGAGAGTATTGATGGACCGGATGGTTCAGCTGGTCCGAGTTTGTCTGTGAAGTCAGGCATGGTCTTTGTGTAACGGTGTAGATTCTTGGCTTGTGATGGTGCGAGGCTTTTGTCTACATGAACAGTTACTCATTTGTATGTGATAGATGTTGCTAGTAGCTGGCCATATTGTAGCCATCAATATCAGTCATCGCAACACATCCTCGGTCGCGAGAGGCGAGGTCGGTTGATGATCGCTTCACACCCCGCAGCACCAACAGCAAGCAGAGTGAGTGATGGCTTATTCCCGGACAACGACGCCGCTTGGTAACACTTGTTGGAATCCTTCAAAATTCGTATGACTACTCGTGAGCTCCTGTTGGGAGATCAAGAAGCGTTTGTGGGGTGTCATTTTCGAAGAGCATTGGACTCGAGGCAAGACACACAGCTCGGCGCCCGCCGCGTTCCATGACACAGCAGTACGCAAAGTCGATCTACTCAGAATATACAGATGTGATGAATGCAGCTGACATCGATACACTGGTCCTCGACACGCCTTTGTAGCGTTCAAACAATCTTCTTAGCGGTTGTCACACCCGAAAAGCGCATTCACGTACACACTGGATCTAAGGTGGGGGATCTCTCAATGTTCCCTCCAACCATGGACGACCGTACTTTACACGTCCCTCCACACACTGGTAGAAATGTGCTGCCATGCCATTCGCTCTTCCAACGCTTGTTACGTTTCGCTCATCAAAACCCTCCCCGGCTTGCCATACGTGAGAGCAACACAGGCCGGGAGGCGACACACATTCAGCTCGTTAGCGATGTTTTAGCAATGAAAGAGCGACTCTGGAATACCTTAAGTCAGGATGTGCAGCTTGCCCTAAAACGCAAGGAAGAAGTGTACATCGTAGTGCTTGCTCCGGGTAGCTATGAGTTCGCAGTGGCGATATTGGCCATCCTCGCTGTTGGCGCCGCCGCTGTTCCAATGACCGTTGCGTTACCGCCCGAGGAAGCATTGTACTTTGCTACAAAATCCCAGGCTGCTGCAGTTCTGGTATCGTCCGATGCTCTACGCTTGGGTCTCCAGCTTGAGAAACTGTTGAAACAGCAGGACCTCCACAGTCAATTCTATTGCGCTCCTGTTACGCCACACACATGGACCACACCTTTGGATCCAGAAGATATTGTGATCTCCACAGATCTTTACCTCGATGACAATGCTCCAGGAGTAGTCATCTTCACCAGTGGCACAACGGGGCCCCCTAAGGGCAGCGTCATGAGAAGAGCGTATACGTTTGATGGTGCCCTCGCTGTCGCAGACCATTACGCTATTACACAAAACGATGTTCTGCTTCACCTTCTTCCGGTACACCATGCCACTGGCCTTGGTATCATGTTCTTCCCGTTTCTGATCAGTGGCGCTTTAATCGAATTTAGATCAGGCAGCTTTAGCCCAGAATGGACTTGGTCACGCTGGCGTAGAGGTGGCATTACATTTTTCTCGGGTGTACCAACGATCTATATGCGGATGATGAGATACTACCAAAGAACTGTTGCCCACGACACGAATGTACGACAATACATTGATGGTGCCAGGAAATTGCGGGCTTGTCTTTGCGGGACTTCAGCACTACCTAAACCTATAGCGGACTTTTGGACACAGATTCTAGGACGAAAGATCTTGCTTCGTTACGGCGCATCAGAGATCGGGGCTGCCTTCAAAGTGTCGTTGTCTGACACGGAGGTTCCGGATGGCAGCGTCGGTACAAAATTTCCTGGGTACGATATAGAGCTTTCTAAAACTGGCGAAGGCTCAGATGGAACTGGCATGCAGGGCGAGATCCTCGTGAAAGGCCCAGAGATGTTCTCGAAATACATCTTCGATCCTGTCGCCACAGCTGCAGCACATGACGAACGTGGATACTATAAATCGGGAGACATCGCACGTCGAGAAGGAAAGTACTACTTCATACTTGGTCGAGCCAGTATCGACATCATCAAGAGCGGCGGCTACAAGATCAGCGCTCTGGACATTGAGCGCGAGATCATGGCTTTGCCCTACGTGGCCGAAGTAATGGTAGTAGGTGTCCCTGACGAAGAGTTCGGGCAGAGAGTGGCTTGTACTGTTTCGCTCAAAGGGCCAGCGGATACTGAAGCACCTTTGTCCAAGCTGACTCTGCAAAAGCTACGGCAGGATCTGAGGGCGAGATTGGCAGGTTACAAAATGCCCACTCTGTTGCGCGTTGTAGGCGGAGAGCTTCCCAAATCTGGCACAGGCAAGATCATAAAGAAAGTGCTTGGTCCGCAATTCTTTCCAGAGAACCTGAGGGAGATATCAGAGGTCCAGATGTGGGACCGCGAGCAACTTCAGCAAAAGCCAAAGCTTTAATGCTAGGGATTTCGTATCAGCACGCTATCGACAGACAAACGCTTGTACATAGCGGTTTCATACTCATGACCTAGATCAGGCCTCATAGCTTCTTCTCGCACCGCATAATGGCATTGCATGAGCCTCAGTTCGACTATTCGTTGTCAGCTTCAATGTTCCTCTATACCTAGCAATTGTGGTCAGTGATTGCCTATGGATCTGTAACTATGCAATCTCATCGACGTGAATGGCTGTATCGATCGTAATAGCAATCGCAACAAGTGGCAAGTTATGCCATTATATATAATCGATGCTACCCAAAGCTACACTCATAGAGCGTATGAACCACCGCTGTCCGCCAGCTCTCGACATACCTTGTGCTGGTGCTAGGCACTGCAGTGCTACTAGCGTACATGGCTTATACTCTTACCCCGGTAGATGTCACGAAAAGAAGACGCGCAATCTATCATGTCGCAGTATATGCCCGTTGACCATGTCAAAAATGGCAATGGAGGGTACAAAAACGATCTTTGGATTGGTATCCTGACACGGAATGTCCTCACCATCAGCTATTTCTTCCAACAAACCAACGATCCGATGGCAAGGATGAACAACAGAAATGGGAATGCAAACAGGCCTGCCAGGCCATACCGAACAAACGAAGAAGAGATTGAGGAAGACGTCCCGACGGATGCTGCACCTGGGTGAAGAGTTGGCGGCAATCACTACCAGGATTGTAATCTTGTGTCTAACTGCGTTGTCACTAGACCAGCGGACTATTTCCCTTACCAGTCCTTCACTGAGCCTAATGGACCTCATGCTGGAAGACAATATCCTCAGAGGCCTAGGGATAAACTTCGTTCTGGGCAGGGGGTGCAGACGGCGGCAGACCGTCGTAACCAGTGGAATGCAATTCGCCCCAATCCCATGTATCATACTCCAGGGGCAACGGTCGAACTTCTTTACCGAAGCGATCCTCGCAACATGCCTCCGCCCGCTCCTCCTGTTGGTGGTCAAGGCCCACCCACCGGTTCTATGCAGCACAACCCGGACCGCGTGCGGAGGCCTGGTGTAGCGGCGGGCTCTCCCACGTATCGATCTGGACCACCGCCGCAGCTTCCATACCCTGCACTGGCGCAAGGCCCTATGCAAGGTCCTCCGCTCGCCACGAGGGGTGGGATCGAGCCGCCATCGTTACCGTAGGCAGATGTCAGAGGAAGAGGTTCGGATCCCAACCTGAGATCTGCAACAGGTGAGTATGGCAATACTCAAGCTCGTGGGAGTTGTGGCAATCGTGGTGTACGGAGGTGATTCGGGGATTGCTGCAACAATGTGTCTGCAAAAGACGTTCATCGGCTCGATCAACAACCGAGTTAGTCTTTGAATCGAAATTCTTGAACAACAACTCGGTGTTGTAGTGAACTTGACGTCATTTAAAGGCTCTCCAGAGAGGAGAACGGACTGCATGAATTCATGACTTGCTAAGACCTTAGTGGTGTGCTCCACGAATTAGTAGACAGATTTTCAGCGTTTTGTCATAACTCCCGGCAATTTGTCACAATATCAATTAAAAGATGATGAATGGCAGAACATTTTCGGATAGGCAAACCCTGGTAGTCACACATCAGTATTATTGTAAGCATAATCTGAGGAACTGAGTCAAGTATCGCACCTTTAGCATACTGTAGGGATCAGCTCTTGCACACACTTAGTCGAAATGTCGGCTGAGGGGAGGCGAATTTTCAATACACACGCTCTTGATGTGACTCAGGTCCAGCACAGCGATCTGGTACACGTCCTCCATGCTAATCGATGCCTGACAAACACTGTAAATCGTTTTGTAAGCGATGGCCACAGATACCAGAGCAAACTCTTCTGTAGATTGACTGTGACGGCTGCCATGCACATTTACCACCGCTTCTTGTCAGCTTAGGCTAAAGAATGCGGTACTTCCGGCGTACGCAAAAGATACCCTGCTTCAGATTTGCGTGAATGGCTCGAGACGAAAACACACACTATAACATGCGCCGGGTACCTATTGACTAAATCAAGGATGGCATACATAACTCTTTTCGCGCTTGATCGTTCTATACTCAGCATCCAAAACACTTGTCAACCCTCTGGTGTCTCAACTCGCGCACTGCCAAAGGCGAACGGCCAAGAAGCGAATCAATTCCCTCAACGTCGCACGCAACGACCTCTGCAGATTCTCTCAAAAGTGGTCAAGCCGCCATCACAATGACCGATCTTTATTACCAACGTTTGGATCGCACCACTCTGCGGTTCGTGGACGATCGTTACCGTTACTTGGATCCCGTTACTGAGCGGACCCGTACCCTGCATCCTAGCGAGCTTCAGCATCTAATTCTTGACTATGACGTCCCTGAGGACATAAGGGATGGATGGTTATACAATGGCTCTATTATACATCCGATGGTATGGCGCGTAGTCGGCAGAGGACAAATGACTACATCGTCACAAGGCCTGAAGGTTATATGCGTTACCAGTCCGTCGTTCAGCCTGATAGCCGCTATGCTTATAATCCGGATCACAGACAGTATCCTGTGTCACGGGGCCAGAAGCTGCGTCCGGGACGTAACGCACTTCACCCAACATCTCGACAGGTAGAGTTTATAGTGAATCGGTCTGATCACTACGTGCACCAGCCAGGTGAAGTGGTCGAGATGGGGATCAATTACGATCAAATGAGGACTACCCCAATCCGACAACCCTAGCAGCCCGTGATGGATCAGTATGGCCGACCCGTGGTCCAAGGACCTATATACGGCTTCATGGGGCCACCGCTATTACCACACATGTATGGAGGCGATTATGGCGGACAGAGATAATCCGTTGAGACCAGAAAGACGTATCTGCGACAGATGAAGCATATCAGCTTGGACGTATAATGGAGTTTGGCCTTCAAATGGTCGATGCCGTGCCTCTGATGAAAACTCATGGAGTATGAATCGCGTTTCTCAGGTGCGTAATCTGCTTGCAGCTCTAAGTCTCCGCAGGCAGACACACGTTGACTTCCACGATGGCCGAATGGTAAAAGGTATGCATTTACCGGGAGTGAAGTGAAGCACCAGACGCTCGTGTCAAAGTATAGAATGGAGTTGATAGCGCTTATCAGTTGATAAGTCTTGGCGGGGTCCCTTGTTCGCGCGCGTGCCCCGCGCGATGAGTAACAAATTATGAGCAAGTCACAAGACTCACACTCTCGCTGTCCTCAAATAAACAAGCCGTGCCATTGAACCTGACCTCTCGAGACTACATCAACATGGCCTCTGAGGGAATCGAGCAAAAGATGGAGAACCTCAACGTTGAAAAGCCCTCGACCTCGCAGTCCGCCGAGCCCACTGAGAAGCCCGCTCAACAGGACAAGGAGAGGAAGGACCAGAAGAAGGCCGCAAAGCCCAAAAAAGAGAAGGGAGAGAACAAGCAGGGCCAGGGAAAGCAAGGGCAGGCAAAGCAGGGCAAGCAGGGCCAGGGCAAGAAGAAGGAGGAGGATAACGCCGACACCAAGGGTATCACAGTCACCAAGGCCGAGGACCTTTCAGAATGGTACCAGCAGGTCATCCTCAAGGCTGAGATGCTCGAGTTCACCGATGTTCCCGGCTGCTATATCTACCTGCCCCGTTCATACATGATCTGGGAGGAGATCCGCAACTTCTTCGACGAGAAGATCAAGGCCATGGGCGTGGAGAACTCATACTTCCCGCTCTTCATCTCTGAAGCGAACTTGCAGCGTGAGAAGGACCACGTTGAGGGCTTCGCCGCTGAGGTCGCATGGGTCACAGAGGGTGGCAAGAACAAGCTGGAGAAGAAGTTGGCAGTGCGCCCCACTAGTGAGACTGCCATGTACAGCTACTACTCAAAGAAGATCAAGAGTCACCGTGATTTGCCTCTGAAGCTTAACCAGTGGAACAACGTTGTGCGATGGGAATTCAAGCACGCCGTTCCTTTCCTCCGCTCCAGAGAGTTCCTGTGGCAAGAAGGTCATACCGCACACATGACCGAAGAGGAGGCTGGCAAGGAAGTCTTGGAGATTCTGGACCACTACGCTGCCATCTACGAGGATTTGCTTGCTGTGCCCGTCGTGAAGGGTACCAAGACCGTCAACGAGCAGTTCCCTGGCGCACACTACACCACTACCATTGAGGGTTTCATTCCCAGCGTCGGTAGAGGTATCCAGGCCGCGACATCTCACTGCTTGGGCCAGCACTTCGCCAAGATGTTCGACATTACCGTTGAGGACCACAAGCAGGTCCTGAAGGAGGGCGAGTCAAGACAGAAGGTTCACGTTTGGCAAAACAGCTGGGGTTTCACTACCCGCTCCATTGGTGTCATGATTCTTGTTCACGGTGACGACAAGGGTCTTGTTGTCCCGCCCCGCGTTTCCAACATCCAGGCTGTCCTTGTCCCCGTCGGTCTGAACAACAAGACCTCCGACGAGGACCGCGAGCACGTTGTCAACGAGGTCGACAAGCTGGCGAAAACTCTTAAGTCTGCTGGCGTGCGCGCACACCTTGACGACCGTGAGGGCTACTCAGCTGGCTTCAAGTTCAACGAGTGGGAGATGAAGGGCATCCCTCTCCGCCTCGAGGTTGGCCCCAAGGATCTCGCCAAGGAGTCCGTGTTGGCTGTCCGTCGTGACACCGGCGAGAAGTTGTCCCTCGCCATCGCCGACCTCACCACCGAGGTCCCCAAGCTCCTCGAGCAAATTCAGAAGGACATGCTCAAGAAGGCCTCTGACGAGTACGCTTCCCACCGTGTGATTATCCGTGAGTGGAAGGACTTCGTCCCCACCCTCAACAAGAAGAACGTGCTTCTTGTCGCACACTGCGCCGGCGGCGAGTGCGAGGACGAAATCAAGAAAGATTCCGCCGCCACTGTCGAGGGCCAAGAAGTCGACGCCAGAGCTCCCAGCATGGGTGCCAAGAGTTTGTGCATTCCCGCCGAACAGCCCGAGGAGCTCAAGGAGGGCACCAAGTGCATTAACCCCAAATGTGGCAAGGACGCGAAGATGTGGGTCATGTTCGGTCGCAGCTACTAAGCGCCTCGCAAAAGTGTTTCTGCATCGAATTGATGAGCGTGGTGTTGGTGGTTGGTCGGTTTGGAACCGGCGATTGACTGGTGTTTCATGGGGACTGTTACCTTGACAATTATGAGTGTGCTTTGAGGTTGGGGTATTGCATGATAACGTAGATCAAGACACTACCAAGACCCTGTCATGATTTCATCACGATGTCCTTACTGTGCCACACTCTGTTCATGATATGAAAAGGCTCATTGAATGCCTATCAACGAAACGAGAAAAGTGAAATCATTGAATACCACCTTCATTGACCTCAATAATGTATGCCCATTGCCAGTCACGCCATGCTTCCATGCTCGGGTATCTTGCTCCAGTCCTTGCGCCGTGACGTCGCTTCTCTGATCTTCCACGACGCCTCGACTTCGAATCGCATCCTAGTCCCACCTGTGCGCCTCGTCTCCTCCAACCCAAGATTTATCCGTGTACCCGACCTCATCCTTGACCCTCTTCACCATGTCCTCGGGGCCCATATTCTTGCCCTTATCATCGCTCAACTTGACAGCAGGGACGCCCTTGGCATCAGCCAACTTAATAACAATGTTCAAAGGCACACTCTTGTCATTAGTTCCAAGGTGCAAGAAGTCGTTGGTGAAGAAGGTACCGACACCGAAAGCAGGCGTCAGGCCAGCGGCTTCTGTCGCTTCCTTGTACTTGATGCACTTCTCGACGTTGAGAGAGTCGGAGAAGACGATGGTCTTGGGGGCCTTGATGCCCTGGGCGTCGTAGAAGCTGCGCATCAGTTTCACGAATTCCAGTGGGTCGCCGCTGTCTTGACGTGTGCCTGTGAAGATCTGTGCATAGCTTGGGTTGGTCTGGTCAATACTGTCGGTGGTGTGGCTTGTTGGTGCCGGGCGAGTGAATGCTTTGAGGAAAGCCGGCGTGCCGAACGTATCTGTGAGCGCGATGCTGAGCACGCCTTGACCGAACGCGCCTGTCCAGTACTGCAGTGCCTTTTCGTTCGCATTGGCGTAATCGTTCGTGAGAGCGGCAATTCCCATGAACCATTCGTGAGCGACGGTGCCGACAGGGGCGACGCCATACTTCATTGCCAGGTGGACATTTGAGGTTCCACTGAATTTGCCCTTGAAGCCTTTACTTTGTGCTTCCTTTTGGGCATCGATCAGACCAGCCATGACAATCTCGTGAGTCTTATAGTCTCGGCGTCGACGGCTGCCGAACTCACTGAAGAAGCAACCACCCTCCAGCAATTGCAGACCCTTTTGTCTTGCCTTCTCCAGTTGACCGTCGTGGTTCCAGTTTGTATCTACAAACTTGAAGTATGCTTCCGAAACAAGAGCAAGTAGTGGGATCTCGTAAAGAATGGTGTCAACCCAAAGACCAGCAATCGCGAAATTTACCTCGCCAGGTTGCTCGTCATTCTCGGTCGTGCTCAAATCAGGCACGAATGTGAGCTTCAGCTGCTCAGCTGGCTTTAAGTGAAAGTGCTTGAAGAACTCGAGATACTCCTTGCTCAGGTATGGGCAGGTCTTTTCCAGCCATGCGATTTCCTCGCTGGTCACACTGATGTTGCCGAGATTATCAACTTGGATTTGAAGCCAGTTGAAGGCAGCGCGGGTGAGCTGCATGTGAGGTGTGCGATTTGTGAACCTGTAGGAGACCGAGATATCCGGGAAATATTTCAGGACAGCACATTGCATTGTGAGTTTGTAGAGGTCCGTGTCGAGGAGCGAGGGCACGCCATCAGGTGATGGCTTTCCATTGATGGTGGTCATGTTGTATGAAATTCCTGAGTATCTTATGCTGGCGCAGCAAATTGGTATTGGCGCTCAACGAGCTGAGCCTGATGCAGTGGCGTTCCTTTAACCAGCTTTTGTATTCTATCCGGCCACAGGCGATTTTGATGTCTGGCAGATAGAATGATGAGTCGGCGCTTGCTTACTAAACCCGTCAAAGTGTCGAGTCGGGTTGAGTCACCAGCTGAGGTATATTGAAGCAGTCTCAAGTCGCGGGGGAGAGAGTTATCAGCTTGTTGTGATTAAGTGACGTTCGAGGTCACTTCAAGGGTCTGGTGGTTAATCAACTAGTCATCAATGCCGGAGGTGTTTCTTTGTTTCTTTGTTTCAGGTATCCAGGGTCAGCGGAAACGCGGAAGAGATAATCAAAGTACTCACTTGTTTCGTCTGGTCGTCTGGAAAGCTCGCTCAAAAAAGCTGAGCAACCCAAACGCTGGGTCAATGATTGAGCTTATCTTAGATATTTTGAACCTAGGCAACAATTGCTCCTACATGTGTATAGATGACTGCTCTAACTTTAACGTCACCTCATCCGCGAAAGCCTACACGTGACTAATGTAAGTGATCGCTGCTTCTTTTGATGTGTTTACATGTAATGTTTCCGTTTGCACGCCATGTGAAATGACGTAGAGGTATCGCGACAAACGCTCGCACGCGCTGTAAGAGCGATAAGGGAAGGCTCATTATAGGAAGCTAAATGTACCTTCCCTTCCTCGACTCGCACCCTCAACCTTCCCCTTGACCACGACACACTTGGACTCGGTACAGGTCTACACGTTTGGACAGCGCTGTGTCCGGCTGCCGCCCGTCTTTCATTACTTACGATTACACGATCTCCGTTTCGCAACGGCCCAGGTCTCGGTCCCTGACCTTGTCCGCCATTGACCCTCCCTGAACCATCTACACCTTCACACAAACTCTACAGCTACAGATCGTCCAAGATGCTGCGCTGGTAAGTTGTTCTTCACGCCCTCAGATGAGCGCCTCACTGACAGTCGCGCCGACAGGTACCAATCCAAGCTGGCCTCGCGCCCGATCCTCACCCAGGCGATCACCACCGGCGTGCTCTTCGCAACTGGCGACACCATGGCCCAGCAACTGGTCGAGAAGAAGGGTATCAAGAACCATGACCTCGCTCGCACTGGCCGCATGGTCTTCTACGGCGGCTGCATCTTCGGTCCTGCCGCCGTCAAGTGGTTCGGTTTCCTCCAGAAAAAGATCGTCATCCCAGGCAAGCCCAACCTACAGATCGTCGCGCGCGTCCTCACCGATCAGACTGTGTTTGCTAGCACCAACCTGTTCTGCTTCTTGAGCACCATGGCCATCCTCGAGGGCACCGACCCGCAAAAAAAGTTGGAGAGCACATACTTCAACGCGCTGTCCAAGAACTGGATGGTCTGGCCCATTGTGCAGTTCACCAACTTCAAGTTCGTGCCGCTGCCTCACCAGGTTCTCTTCGTCAACTTCATCTCCCTCGGTAAGTTTCAGTGCAGACATGTACGATCACTCTGCCCGTAAAGCTAACAGTCTCTACAGGCTGGAACTGCTACCTCAGCATGCTCAACAGCCAGCCCTCTGGCGAGCCCGAGTACCCGCCGGACATCTGAACAATCATGTTCATCCAGCGCCATTCGTGCGCGCAACCTCTACCTACACGCGCGGCGCCCGCGCTATCTCCCAATGGTACACACACCCCTACCCCTACACATACTCCTACACAGGTACATTGGGCATTGAACATTGAACATTGGGCATCGGGCATTGGAGCGTTCGTCTACAATTGAGCATGGCGTTTTCACATCAGGGCTATTGAAAGAACCAGGCGACTGGATGCATCCAAAGGCGTCGTACAAGGCACACGGGGAGCATTAGCATGCATTTGCACAATAGTGATTACAGAGACACAGCATCATGAACATTCTTCTTTAGCCTGTGCCTTTACTTCTTCTTCGGGCGTGCGCGTCCTTAGTTGTAGAGCGTGGATGCCACCCTCGGCGGCCATCTCCTCATTGAGCAATGCATATACCATGCGGTGGCGCGCAGGCTGTATCTTTGACTTGAACTCCTCTGATGTGATGTTGACACTGTAGATTGTTAGTGATTACAATTGATGAGCAGGCGATAGTCAATGCACTTACCGGAAATGTGTCTCGCGAGATGTGCTGCCCCTCATCGCCTGGTGATGAGCGTGCTTGTGAGAGTCATTGAAGATTTCCATGGAGGTTGGCTTGAGAGCTTCGTTGATCTGCAAGCAAAATTAGTCAATTCAGCACTCCATAGGCTCCCATAAACATCTCGTCGATGTAAAGTTACCTTCGTCCTGATCGCATCCTCCATGGGCGTTTGAGAAGTAGACATGGTGGACAGCGGCCTTCGCAGCGCTGACTGCACTGCTCTGCGTAGCATTAATGGGATTTGCTTGTCGTGTGTGAAGGTAGCAGCACCAGCAAAGGACTATGGCTGTCTGTCAATCAATGGATGCAAACAACCTTGATGTGATAGGCTACATCTAGCCATCGCGTCAATGGTAAAAGACGAGGCGCGATTCGACAGGAAAGCACGGGCAGACCCTGGCGCTGGTCTCTGATGATCTCATCTTTCCATGCTGCTCAGACACACATATCCTCTCACATTCAATGCACACAACCATGTAGCACACTGCACACCATGGCGCCAATCCGCCGCTACCTCCGAATCACCAAATACTCTGTGCTGGAAGTGCGCATCTACCCCGAAAAGCCCTCCGACACGCCCTGGCTGCTGTCCACGCGCGACCCGGTCCTCTCACGCGTGATCGAGGAAGTACGGCCTAAAGTGCTGCCGAAGCTGCGCGAGGAGAACGAGAACGCAAAGAAGAAAGGAGGCAAGAAGAAGAAGGGAATCAGAGATGTGGCCAGTCAGGAAGATTTCGAGGTTGTCATGTTCTTGACGGAGGGCTTGACGCGGCACTCTTTGATCACGAAGCAAAAGCAGTTTACGAAGAAGCCGAAGATTGAGTCTACGGGGAATAAGTTGACGGGCTGGTTGAACAACAGCGAGAATCCTATCACGCTCGAGGACAACGACGATGCGCCTGCGGGTTTGCGGGAAGAGGTTGAGGATGAGCCTGCACTTGTTGATGTCCCCGAACTTGCGGAGAATGGGAAACGCAAGGCGGATGATGAACTGGTGGACGACGATCCGTTGTTCGTGAGCTCGGACGACGAGCGTACATTCCAAACGCAACGCGTTGCACCCTCGAAGCGACGCAGGGTCGCGAAACGACAAGGGAACAGAGTGGATCGTGACGGCGAAGAAGAAGCCGTGGCCGAGCCTGAAGTTGAAGACGAAGACGACAAGAAAAAGCTAGCCTTGAACACGACGTACGACGGTTTCGGCATCTACGGACGTATTCTATGTTTGATCGTCAAGCGCAAGGGCAAGAAGGCCGCGCAAAGCGCACTCGGAGCGCGAGCTGGCAGTAGTCAAATGATGGAGACCTGGGTGTCAACACAGGTCGCGCAAGAAGCAGGGCTTCAGGACGACGATGAGGGCTGAAGCCGGACTCGCAATGCAACTGATACAACATGAAATTCGCGATTCTCGCTCACGCCAAAGGAAGGGATCCCGACGTGCACGGAATGTTATCAATCTGTAACAGCGTCTATGCGCGCTATTCTATTTCGTGCATAACATGGTCTTTTCGTCCTTGCGCGTTCATTCTGATACCTGGTCGCCACGAGGATGCGATTGCGACAGGCTGGTTGTCAATCTGCTACTCGCGCTCCACAGCAATGCCAGATTATAGTGTAGCGCGGCTGCTCGCTGCACTCCTAGTCTTCAGACCTGTTGTCCAGCCGGCTTGCCTGCCCTATCTGCCTGTCTGCAGAGCGTTACAGACCTGCATCGTCCTTGAGCTGACGAGGCACGTCTTGCGCGGCACTCTTCATGCGAGGTAGCCGTTCGGCGCGAGATCCGACCAGAGCAAATAATAGGACTGACCTTCGTAGTTATACTCATGCTTGCCCTGAAAGCAGTTGGCAGCACGGCAGCCTGCACCGAAGGAAACTTGACAGATTACATGAACATGCCGCGGGCAACCGCATTTCGGAGCATCCGCGATATCCCTCTCCATTTTTCTTAAACTTCGTATCAATCTCCTCATGTTTCTCCAAACTTCGTGACTTCAATACTGTCTGAAACGATCAATTGCCCGCCGTTGTCAGGCATCTCGCAGGAATGAAGGACAAACTTCTTGCGCAAGAGCAACAGCTACGAAACCGCATGCGAGCTCCTTCACAATCCGACTTCCGTGGAGAGGGAGGGAGGTCCAGCCTCGCCGCCGCCGGCGGAAGCAAAAGCGTAGGATTCGCTCAGGTTAAGCTACAAAAGGCAAAGGCGAACCACCGTTTCTTGTGCGGCGCGCAGAACAGTGTTCGGGCAGCCTCGAAGTCTAATCTACACTCCGAAATTCCAATGTCAGTTTCTGGCATACGAAATCATTACGAGGCCTTGAGTTTGGTTCGCACCAGCCGCGGCAGCCGAAGTCTGCGCCGTTCCGTACAAAACGGCGCGCCTGCGCTGATTGGGTGAGAGTTGCTGGGCTCAAGCTGGGCATTGGGCTGTGAAGGCGGCTCCGATGGTAGATGGTTCATCGAGATTCGAGAGTGGGAAAGTGGTGACGTCTAGACAGCTTGTCGTACCAATTCCTTGGATATTTCTGTGTAGCTTTTGGTTGTTGAAACTGGTTGCAACGGCCTTCATATACCAACTCCACTTAGATATGAGAGTCTGTGGTATAGAGTGCCCGACTGTGGTTGCGCGTCGACACAGCCAAGACTGCGGCGTGGCTGGTGGACCAGATTATCATTGCCATGCAGACGGACCCGTGTGTGCGTGACAGCCCGACAGGCTGACAACTATTAGAACCACGGTGGCTATCTGATACATTATTGTCGCTGACTTCATGTACCATACGAAAAGCCAACGGTTCCATACAGATGCACATGGATGACGACCTCTCAGTCAAGATGTCCTGCTATACCATACTTGAGCGTGGGGGCAGGGATGATGGCTGTGTGAAACACTGTGACGATCTCGCACAGTATTCCTGCCGAATGCCATGGGCGGCAGCGGCACATCTGCACACATGACACAGTCCCCCTTGGTGCATCTCGATCCTGAACTCTACAGCTTGTGCCGTTCGGTGGTAGGACGTGGGATGATGCTGTGGGGTGCGCATCATTATACAGGTGTTTGAGCCGCGGACTGAAATGACAGCGGCAGCCGTGAACAGGGGTAACATCGAAAGTGTGATGTGATGTGCTCATGCGGCGGCACCTGATGGTGCACACGCACAACCACATCCACAACCGGGTAGAATCACAGCAGAAAGCGGCTCGACAGTGGGCAAATCTTTCTCGATCGCAACCGAGATCGTGAATATTTGTGGTTGTTTACGAGCAATGCCGCCGTTGTGCCAGGTGCTATCGAATGAGCTAGTATTGGCAAGATATATTTGTTCTGGGATCATGACGAGTTGGCCAAGCAAAGCTCGGCTATCTGAGGCAACTACCATAGCGGCTGGACAAATGAACATCGAATGCGAGAATGGTAACTATGGTAGGCTTTCGCCTAGCACTGGTCGCCGCGGGTGAGTTCAGATCGCTACGACCTGAACTTCTAACAGTTCGATACACCAGCTGAATGAAGCCGATGCCCAGTCTCACAGCACAGTGTGCGAAAAGGGTTTTCTACCGCTGAAGATCGAGTATAGGGATCTGTAGAGATTAATTTGTTCATTGCGGAGTTGGAACTCGCGAAAACAGACAATGATCAGCAGGGGCAGCGCTGCGAAGGGCAACTGAAAGGAAGTTCCCGTTTCATGTGTAGCTATTCCGCACTCCGACGCGAATGTCTACACGCAGACATGCTGATGTGTTGCTGATGTCACCTTCAAGACTATCGAAAAGCCTACCGACGTGTACTTCGCGTAATTGGTGCGGCTGTACCCAGCTGGGCTCGTACGAGTTCTAAAAGGGGCTTTGTCAATTGACTCTGTCGACCAGGATGCCGGGGCTGGCGGCCACGTGCTGTGGTGCTCGTGCGTCAAACGCCCTTGCAGCGGGAAGACATTTTCGGATGTCTGCTTACGCACCAGACGTATACGGCCAGTCAATATCACACTTTCGCGAAGGCGGTGTTCCGTGTGCCGACAACGCTCTCTCTGTGATCATTAATCGGCATAGCTAATACGCATGTGCATGCTTTGGGCAAGTTTGCTCTGCAGTCGAGCCCTTTGCGTGTCTCAGCCTCGCAGGTCTCGAGGCGCCACACGCAGGCAATGATTGCCTTCGAGAATGCAGATCGCCTTCCAGCGTGAGCACTGAGCAGTGCGATGCGACAATGCACCTGCGAGCGCGGGACCATTCCAACCCTTCTCCCGTTCTTCTACCGTCCGTCGTGCAATCAAAGCTATGCCGCAAACCGCACCGCGACCTTGGTAATTTGCCACTCGAACCAGGTGGCAGCGTGTAGTCTGGGGACGACTCCAGAGTATTTTAGAATGTCTCCAGTTTTGAACCGAGGCCGCCACTGCTGAAACGTGTCAGCATAATCTGCTGCGCTTGCACTACTTTTTGCAGAGAAAACTCGACGTTTCGTATACAGGGAAGAGGATCGACGAATCACCCACCGCCGCCCCTGCGCACGGCCAGGCGTGCCAGCGTTTCGTCTACCCGCCGCGAGCCCGCGTGTTCGCATGGGCTCGAGCAAACTCTGTTCCTGTCACCGTGCCTGTATCGGCAGTGATCAGGCGGTTTTGGGTTTCGTGCCTGCATTCGTTTTGTTGCAGGCGCCCGACGACGATCAGGGTTCCGAGTGCGCAGGCCGTTCGTGTTCGCAGCTCTAGGTAAGACAGAGGCCGGCGGCACTTTTGTCTGACCTCCGGAGGCCGTTTTGCCCGCCTTCCATGCTTCACACCGGCAATCGTTTGGAAATATAGTGGTCGTAGCGCTTAGAATAGAGCTTTGGACCCACGGTACTTTCCGCGGTGGCTTTACGGATTCGCTCCGCCAGTAGGCCACGGCAGGCCTCACTCGGCCTCGCCGGAAACGTCGTGGGAATGCAGTGAAACTCTCGCAGCTCTAGTGCAGGCCGTCTGGCGGGACAGCATTTTGATCCTGCGGCTACAGAGTCACGGGGCGCGCATTGGGCGGGAGGAGAGGCTGTCGGACCCATGTCAGCCCTGCCGCACCGCAGTCATACGCCAACTTTAGCTTCGGCCTTCGAGCGGCGGGTGCTGCCTCTCCTTTCCCAGGCATGATCTGTATGAAGCGCACACGGACACACCGCCGGTTTGGATAGCCCAGGGTTAGTTGCTGCCTTGGTCTGCCGTGCTTGCATCATGGGAAATGACGCCCTGCGCTGAGCTGACTACGCCGCCTATATCTATCTATTCCTTCGGCCTCCCCTTCTCTTGATCGTTTTTCTCCACTATCATCCAACCAACAACCAACAAGCACTCGACTCTCTGCTCCTATATCCCACAACAGCAGCTACTCCAGTCGACACTATCCACCGCTTCAATAACCCTCCACCAACTACGCAGCTACCTACTCTCACAACGGGCTACTCTCCGCTCTTCCGCGATCTCCAACGCCAGCGTCTACTTCTGCCAGCCTCATTCGCTGCCAGCTATCAACCACCTTCAATCCACCTTCGACGCCTATTACACCCGTCGCCACTCACAATGCCTGCCGCTAGCTTCCCTCCTTGTCCCGGTCCTCCCCCGACCAGGCCTCTGCCACCTCTTCCCAAATGAGAGCCTCGCCTTGGCAATGACTCTACCCGCCATACCTTGTTTACCGCGGTAAATCACGCACACACGACTCAACCACGATTACGGACTCTCTTATCAACCACCTCGCTGCTCTATTGGAGAACTGCCAAAATGGCGTTCACATGTGTGAGCTCGAAACTTCTTGGCTCCTTCGAGCGCCAGTCGATGATCATTCCGATATCGACTTTGCGCGCGCCTGGCGCGCTTACCAGCGCTGATTGGCTGTCCCCAACCAGCCCTCAGTAGTTCCATCCCACGCCATCACCTGGGCAGCAGCTCCGCAAGCATGCATGCACGTGGCATTCATGCATGCATTGAGCAATTTCTCACATCTTTTGCCAGCGCATCGCTATCAGTCAGCCACTTATCAGACCGCATGTGATTAGGCGGGCCTGTCACCTTTTGAGTCACCGTCTCCGCTTGCATATGCTCGACATTCTGCATGCCTCAACCAGGCTGAATTCCGCGCTCCACGTCGGGATGGCTTGCTGCTTGTGTTCGCTTCAGAGCACTACACTACTATTTTTAATAAGGCTTCTTGCCTTTGCCGATGGGCAGCTGGGCTTACTGCTCCCATTTATCTTGTTTAATTACCTGCTTGTTCTCTTATCTTTTGAGTGGCGGAGTTAGGAACTGGATGGAAATATATACCCACGGGCTGCAGCACACTTGCGCGCCCAATCTTTCATAGTACCTTACTAGTATTCGCCTTCGAGCTTTTAGGCTCGTCGCTTCTTTTCACCACACTTCTGTGCCCTTGCTCTCAAATTCGCTCATGTATAATCTGCACCCCGCTGCAATCTATATCGAACTGGTCAGCTCTGCTAGCACGCTGCAGCTGGTTTCATGTACGTTCCTGGCGAGGTCCGGCGGGCCGTCAGCCTATCCAGTAATATCTATTCTTAAACGCTCGCTCGAGAGTCCCTACAGGGTTTTACATCTAGATGATAGTCCATAATAGAAGTCGGTTCTTGAGTACGAAGGACACAACGAGATACGTCGTGTCTCCACACTCCACGAAGATTTATAATCAGTCGTGATGTCAGAGCTGCACAGCACCGACCGAGGGTGAATACCTCAAGGTCGACAGACAGATACACTCCATAGCTACGATATTCTCCGTACGTGTGATTGAATATCCTAATATACTTAGTCCAGAAAAAAGAAGTCTTCAAATTGACCAACTCTGGACTATTGTCGAAATGTCACTTCAAGGGAAAGTCGTGCTTCTGGTAGGGAATTATCTGTCACAAGCATTGTATAGCAAACCTAATGCTGATAAATCGTACCTAGACTGGTGCCTCGATGGGCATCGGGGAAGCCTGCGCAACGAAGTTGGCAGCCGAAGGTGCTACGCTCGTACTCGTCTCTAGAACGGAGGTACAAATTATTCCAAGTCCATCAAGTCCAACACCAGCTCGATCGCTGACATCTACTAGGCCAAGTTATCTGCTCTAAAAAAGAAGTTGCAGGCTTCGAATGCTGGCAGTAAGATCATCTACAAAGTAGCCGACGTTGGCGACTACGACGCCGTCGATGCTGCAGTCGCTTCAGCCGTCGAGGAACTTGGCAGGATTGACATCCTCATCAACAACGTGTGTCCACACATTGCCGTTGAGATGAAGGAAATGCAAGACTGACACCGACTACAGGCTGGCCTCGCACTCGATGCTCCAGCTCCTTTTTACGAGCTTCCCATCGCCTCTATCAAGACCATGAACGCCACTAATGTCTCTGGCTATATGTACGCCACGTACTCAGTCCTCAACCGTGGCATGAAGCCCGCTTCTGCGCACGGCACGATCCTCAATATCACGTCGACTACTGCGCTCGAGGCACCTCCATTCCCGGGTGAAGCTGTTTATCACGCCAACAAGGCTTGTCAAGAGGGCTTCACGAACTCTCTGCGCAACGAACTCAGCGGTACGGATATTAGAGTTCTGGCTTTGAGGCCTGGTGTGGTTGCGGGTCACTTCCATCAACTGCGGGTCGGAGGCGATGAGGATGCTTACAAGGGCTTCATGGAGGGATATGAGTAAGTATTAAATTCTGGTGATTCGTTGTGCGGGATTGCGAGGCTGACGTATATCTGTAGGCCTTTGCTTGCTGAGGAAGTGGCGAGGAATGCGGTATGGATGCTGCAGCAGCCAGAAAAGATATCGATCAAAGCTCTGGATGTGGTGCCTTCGGCCCAGAGGAGTTTGAGCGTGTTTGATCGGCAGTGGACTGAGAGGCGCCAGGGCTCGTAGACGGACGGGAAAGTCATGGCGTGCTGATGCTCAGGTCTGTCTATGAGTCCCAATGGTACTCGAGGTCATCCCGTTATGAGTTTTGATGATATTAGCAAACTGGCTCGTGAGATGAACAAAGACTACTTACAGTACTTCAAGGGTAAACAGACTCGTTCTTGTGCCTATAGCCTGTGATTTCAAGTTTTGAATGAAGGATACCTGTATGGCTAACATTTGAAGTGTACACAAATATTTGCGTATGTACTGTGTATCGATAGACAGTCGCAGAATGCATGTGACATCGCCGGTGAAGGTGTGTATTCAGTAACATCTTTTGCCAGATCAATGCCTTTATGTACATGTATATGTAGTCGTCAATTGTCGTCAAGGATCGTCAAGTCCATTTCCCTTCGCTCTTCACGCACGGCCCCTCACTCGCGCACACATCAGCCGCCGCCCGAACCTCCACCCTCTCGCGCACGTCAGAGGCTCTTTCAAGGCCGAGTCGTCAACTTCTCAGCAAACATGATGATCTGATCACCGCCAACAGCGTTGCCGTCGAAGCATGCGCACTTGTCGCCACCACCAACACTATCTCCGAATGCGCTCCACTGCGCCTGCTGCTCCGCGATGAGTGAATGAGCCTGCAAAATCACCGCCGGTCTATGGAACCTTCCAAATCCGCGCATCTCACACAATCACATTACCTGCCTGCTATACAGACATTCCATATGATCGCGCCCTGAGACTCACCTCGCGACAACAACTACATTATTACTACACCCACCGCGTAACACCCTGCGCCAAGCTCGCAATATGCGCAACTCTCGCTCCCGCCCCATGTCGCAACACGCAAATCAGCCTGCCGCCCTGACACGCCTGGATCCGTTGCAGAGCAGAAAGATCTTCAACTGTATCGTCGATGACACTGCTCTCGTCGCCGGCGTCAAGAAGAGCACACGGAACGGTATCAGGCAGTGGGTGAAGAATGGACAAATCCGACTCTTTGTGCCACTCCACGGTATGCATACTCAGATTGCACGTCTACAGGCAGTGTCATAGACGCTAACACGTGACAAAGCCCTCGAACAGCTCAGTCGTCAGAAAGGCGCAAGCAATCGCCACGGAGAGGACGTGCGCGATACGCTAGACTGGCTGGACGATGCCACCTCCAAGCACCCGAATATCGTTACCTTGCAGGGCGCCGAGGAGACCTACGAAAAATGGTCCGAGGTAGAGAGGTTTGCTGTTCCACGCAGCCTGTTCTCTGAATCGGATCACATTGACGTGGAAGATGACGACAACAGCATGTCCCAGCTCGAAGAGCAAACTTCGCACAAGCTGGTACTTTCGGAATCCAATCGCAACCGCAAGGGCTCGATGAGCTCTCAGGCCTCGGGCTCAGCAAACTCAGTTGCAGCATCTTCGATGCAGAGCGTGCGCTCCAGCCTTAGCGCCCTGTCTCCGCCTACATCACCTCTCAAATCTACTGCCACGACTGCAACTGACCCAGCTTCGAGTGGCAAACATGATTCGCAGCTTTCTAGCAGTGGCAACGTCCACGTGCGACTTCAGCCGCTCTTCAACTACATCCTGTGGCGCATACATCAGGAGCTCAATCCTGCTGCTGCCCTGGAAACCTTCATCTTCCTCTGCAACGATCCCTCGAAGACTAATGCTGCTAAAGGTTTCGACATTCGTAGCAAGCGCCTCGAGCAGCTTCGAGATGTCGTTGGCCGCGAGGATCGCGAATACCGCAATAGACTGAGTGTGCTCAACAAAGAAGGTCAGCAACAAGCTGCGGCTACGCCTGCAATCAAGACTACAAAGGAGCCTAAGTCTCCCCCAAAGGCACCAGCAGCTATGCTTGGGCAACAGAATGCCGTCATGGATCCCGATGCTTTCAGCCGCTCCGTGCAACCCGTGGCGAAACCAGGACCTGTCGCTCCTTCGAGTCCACGCGGCAACTATGTCCAACCAGGTCGTGGTGCAGCACGAGGCAACAACTTCCGTGGGAGCCCTCGAGGCAGAGGCGCGCTGCCCAATGGGGCTGCCACTGGGCGGGGTGGTTTTGGTCCACCTAATACGCGTCGTGGTGGAGCTTCTGCTGCGCAGATGGATGGACAGATAGACCCTAACAGCTTTGAGCGTCCACGTGGTGGCAACATCGCCCGAGGTGGTGGTACAGGCGCCGGCGCAGGCAGAAAGCTTTGGGTTCCGACTTGATCTCCCTCCATCAGCTCGTCACCGGAAGGGACAATTGAACAACAATCACCAGAGTTTGCCACATGAGCAAATCACAATCCACCGCCCTATTTGCGCCGACACATGGCCGACATGTCGTGATCATCTAGGTGCAAATTTGAGCTCCGCCTGAGCTACAATATCCGGAACTGGCTCCTGCCTATAGTCGTTCTTTGTCATGGTCACGGCAGCGTTCGCTTCAAGACACTATACACAGCACAGGTGCCGCTGCGTACTTTTGGTTTCTAGTCAAACCCGAGGATCGAGGGGCTGAGATGGGAGATGACGGAGGAAAATCGATGGAAGGATATACGGATGAAGACGAAGTACTGCTTGTTTGCTCAATTTTTGCGTTTGCTTGAAACTCGGTTTTTCCTGACTCTGTTGATGTTGCTAATACTACCAAATGCAATCGTTTTGAGTAAGCTGGCGACGATACGCCTGACCTTATCCAATTCGTCTGCCATGGACGCTAATTCTTCGTGCTCGATGGTTCTCGAGCTGTACCATGTGATCAAACCTCTCGGAGCCGCGGCGCAAGAGTATTGTGGTGCGATTTCAAACTCCGATTGTTATACAGAGGCTGGATAGTCTACATGCGCCTCTCAGCTCCGCATGACTGTGCAACATGGTGGAAAGATGTTGATCTTATCCGAAAACGTACTTATGCGCCGCGCGGAGTGTGTCATGTCTGAATCACGACTCTGGTCTGTTTAAGTGGGCTCGTTGGGCTACCTCGCTAGACGAATCCCTTATTTTGCTTTGTTCCTCTTAGGAGATTCTGCATAAGTATCAATTATGACACTTGAATTTATTAACTCACTAGTGCGTTCAAACAAGCTAGACCTGTCAATGCTGGTGCTTGGGATTGCCAGGCATTGAAGGATCAGACGTAAACGACCATGGACGTGTGCGTTTCAAGGACCACGTTGAAGTCGTGTTTGCAGTGGTCTGAGTTTGCTGCTGCTACAGTTCTTTGGCTGGTTTCGGAAACGCATTGATACTCATGGTGTCCCTCAAACGTTCAGCCCGAGCGGACACGCGGTGAAGCCAGTCTACTTCACAAGATGAATCGACGATGCAAGATTGTCGCGTGATATATGAACAGGAGGTGGGTGCCGGTCGTTCGACTGCTTCTATTCATCTAATCAGCAGCAGTAGACTCTCACAACTACACAAATCGATCAGTCAATCAACCATATCAACTTTCCACTTGACACCATGAAGTCCTGCACTCCGGCTCTCCCTCTCATCGCCGTCCTCGCGGCTCTCTCCAGCTTTGCAGCCACAGACCCAACTCCCGACGGCAACCTCGTGGTCTGAGATGTCTGCCCACCAGGCTACCCAAGCTTCTGCAGGAAAACCGGCAGTCCCTGCGCGGCATCGAACGGAGTCCATGAGTTCTGCAGCTGTGACAAGACGAACATCGTACATGAACAATCTTCGAGAAACGATCTGAAAGTCAGAAACGGGTGAAGTGCAAGAACGGCAAATGGACTGATGGTCAGGATTGCCAGACCGGTGAGATTCAATGCACAGCCAGGAACGATGGGCGAACGCAGAGTGTATCTGAGGCGCGAGTGAGTATGGGTCGTTGGCAGCGCGGTAATCGAACATACTGCGGTGGAGCAGGGGTCGTTGAGGATGTTTTGAAGGAGGTTGCGAAGGTCTACACTTGTTTAACCATATTAGGGTGCTAGTTCAACGAAGACGACGATGGTCTTTTCGGTAGATCAAGAAGCTTCTTGAATTTCCAGTGCTGCTGATAGCAACGCAACGTCGTCTCCTTGATTACTTGTCGTACAGCACACGCCTATGTCTATGGCCTATTTTCTTGCTTCCCTATAGAATTCATTGATCCGCCCCTTTCGGTGTATCTTTCATGGCCACGAGTAAAGACTGTCGTCAAGTTTATTCGGTACTTGCAGGCCACTTCGATTGGATCCAACCCCATCATTAGACATATGTGCAATTTTGAGCGTCAAAAGACATGATAGGGTCAAGAACACAAGATACACTTTTGTTGATGATCAGAACGAAAGGCATAGGTCGTGTGTTGTACCTACAGACCTATACATTGTCGTCCAACATGATATTCATCGCAAAATGGCAGGGTTGGAACGCCCCAACCCTGACCCTATCATACTGATGTGTATGCATATATATGCATACATGTACGTGCGCGCAGGATTATCCACATCTCTACACACGTCCAAGATCAAATCTAATAACATTCCGACTCCCTCGTCCGGTCAATTTGATTTCGAAGACCGATAATGCCTGAAGTGGTCAGTCGTGATCATGAGGTGGATCAATCAAGAATCCTGAGTGCAGAATGATCTACCGGGTAACGTTAAGTGTCACACCTGCACAGTGTCTCCGCAAGTTATCGTGTCATCACACGCCTCGAACGTAAGCACTCTACGCGTGCATTGCCATCATCGTGACCGAACAGACCATCGTGTTCCACTGTTCGTGTCAACTACCCCGCAGGGCTCACGTGCAGTAGCTACGGTTAGGAACTCGGGCTGCCTGGTTGCTCCCTGCAGCCAAACACCATGAACCTTGCAAACAGCATCAAGACTACGTCAAGACTCTCCGTCGTGTTTCACCGGTATGGCATCACCACTGTGTCTAGGCTTGAGAGAATCGCATAGGTAGATTGTTGAGCGTTCCGTGAGTTTACAATCACCACTATAACGATAATCCTCACAAGCTCAACAATCACACAAAATCAACAAATATAATGACCGACAATCAGAACCCCGGCAACTTCGCCAACCGCCCCAAGGAGGAGGTTCAGAACATCGCTTCCAAAGGCGGCCAGTCTGGTACAGAGAACTCCGGCTTCGTAAGTTCAACAACACCGTCGCAACCATTGCTTAGAGACTAAGTTTACTTCAACAGGCCTCCATGGATAAAGAGAAGGTGGTATGTCATAACGATCGCCGTGGTACCCTTAGTCCCGACCTTGACTGACGTCTTCACAGCAAGAGATCGCCTCCCAGGGCGGCAAGGCGAGCAGCGGAAGTTTCGAGAAGGGCAGCGAGGCTGCGAAAGAAGCTGGCAGGAAGGGAGGCCAATCTTCCTAGGCCACGTACTTGCACTTCTAAGCCACGAAGGCTACGATATTGAATGAAAACGTATCACCACATTGCCCACGATCCACAAGTTGATGACATTTGATGATCACGAGATGTTTTGGGAAAAGTCTTGTTCAACAGCACTGCATAGATAGTGGTATCAACTCCCACAACGCCGAAGGATATCTTGAATTCAATGGCCCAGTCGTAATCATCGCGCGAAAAGCGTATCAATCCTATGCACCAATGTCGTCAACCACGCAGTTCGGGTGTACGACATACATGGTCTTCTCTTCCAGCGGGCCCTGGCCATCTTCGTCGGCAAGGCCTTCGCCTCTGATCTGAAGAAGTACATTTGTCTGCGAAACTTAAGTCAGCACATGATAAGGTTAAGGAAGTAGGTGAATGCTCAGGACATACCTTCACCATCTTCTTCAACACCTTCCTTGCAAGGCTCTTCTGTGTCTCCATATCTTCCTGGCTTTGAAGTTCTGACTCCTTCTGCTCCAGATACCAGACAAGAAGATCCTCTTCGTCCACACCATCCTCCGCTGCACTCTGGTCTTCGTTGACCCTGTGCAATAGCATGTTGTGGATCTTGATGTAGTCGTCGTACTTGATCTGGGTCCTCTGTCGGGGAGCAGGAGCCGGGGTAGCAGACGCTCTGACAGACGCAGACGGCCTCTCCTCCTCCTCAGCCATGGGAGAGTCGCCATCTTGCTCATATTCAGCCGCGCCATCGATGACATCTTCCAGGTTGGTGTCTTCTTCGTCTTCGAACTCGACATCATCCTTCTCGACGCTAATGATACTCTGCTTGAGCAGACGGTACGCTTCATCGACGAACTCAGGCGTAATCTGGTCCACGCAAGTAGCCTTTGCAATTGCCTCACTGAGACGGACAAGAGACTCCAGCTGTCTGACGGTGATACGGTAAGAGTTCCTGCCAACGCCACCTTGCGCATCATCGGAACGCAGCTCCTTGTACCTCTCAACGAGCGTGACCTTGGCCTCGTCCGTGAAGACGGGCTGGAAGAGACGCGCGAAGCGAATGTATCGTTGCAACTGTTCAGTGCTGAACTCGGGCTCAATGGCTTCATCCTTCAATTGATGGATGCCGACAATGTGGCGCGCAAGGTGTTCATCGATTTGCTCGTTGCATTCATCGAGGACAACGAAGAACAAGTCGAAACGCGACATGATTGGTGCGCTCATGTTGATGTTGGCTCGAAGAGTGGTCTTCCGGTTGTAACGGCCTCCCACGGGGTTGGCTGCTGCAAGGATACTGGTACGAGCGTTGAGAGTGGCTTGGATACCAGCCTTCGCGATAGAGATCGTCTGCTGTTCCATAGCTTCGTGTATTGCAACTTGGTCGGCCACATCCATCTTGTCAAACTCGTCGATCGCGCAAATGCCGTTGTCTGCAAGCATGAGGGCACCGGCTTCGATAGTAAACTCGCCAGTCTCCTCATCCTTAACCACTGCAGCCGTGAGACCAGCTGCGGATGAAGCCTTTCCAGAGGTGTAGACAGCTCGTGGGAGGAAAGAGCAGATGTACTTCAGGAATTGTGACTTGCTGGTACTGGGATCGCCCACAATGCACACGTTCAGGTCACCACGCAAAGCCATACCTTCAGGGGTGACTTTGCTCACACCACCCATAAGCTGGAGAAGCAAGCCCTTCTTGACGACAGTGTGACCGTAGATCATGGGGGCAATCGAGTCGACTAGTCGCATGAAGATGTTTGGCATTTGCACCATCTTTCTCAAATCTTCGATTTCAGCAGGCGTGAGAGTATCCAGGTAGGCTTGCTGAGCCTCATCGCCAGTGCCATCGCCGACATCGACCATCTGGTTGAGAGACGTCAGAATGTTGCCTGCCTGTCCCTTCAGGTTCTGGTTCGGCTTCTGGCCAGTGGTTGACATGTCAGGTGTGACCATGTTGGCAAGGAAAGCCATGCGATATGTGAGGTCGCGGACACCGAGAGCCTTGAGACCACCTACGCCGGATCCGCCAGCATCGTTGTTACCACCTTGCGTATCACGCACAGCCTGTACGCGGCTGCCTGGAACTCGGAATTGACTGACGTCGGGTACCACAATCAAAGTGCCCGTGAAGACGCACTTCTCTCCAGCCTTGGACCGATCCACCATTTCGCCACGCAGGATGACATCCATGGTTCTGGGCATACTTCCTGTAGGAATTTCAGAGCTGTTCTCCTGAATGCGCACCTTCTGCCAATCGATAAATGTGCTTTGACGGATGTCCAATCTCCAGGCCTGGCGGTTCATGCATGTCACATTTGGACACTGTGTTGGCTCGGTGTATTTAAAGATCTGCTCAACATCAGGTACCACGTTGTTGCACATTTCGCAAACGAAGGTTGCAAGATGCAGTTCCGGTCGGACTTCAGACGTTCTCGTGACAGTGCCCGACATTGACACAAGTTTGCCGATCTGCTCTGTGCGAAGTTGTCGTACTCTAGAGACGAGTGGTAGGTTGTAGAAGGCGAGCGCAAAGATCTTATCTGTTTGCTGGTTGGGTGTCTTCTTGTGTAGGTCGTCTTCCTCGCTTATACTGTTGTTTGCCAGAGAAGTGTCCGTTCTTGCAGTAGTCGATCCAGGCTGTCTGTGCTCGCGGAAGTATTGTGGCTCGTACTTTGCGATCAAGTTATGCAAGGCTCTGAGCATGTAGGGCTGGTACCTGTAAAAGTCGCCCTGGATCGCGCCAGCCAGAATACCGTCGGCGAACTGCATCGTGTGTGTGAAATCGATGTATAGCGTTGAAAGCTGGAATTGCGCCAGGCCGTGGATCTGTGCAATGTAGTATCTGTTTGTTGTGACGGCGCTCGACGCAGGCGCAGCGGATGGTGTGGGATCTTCGGTGAACCTGTGATTGTCAGGACGAGTTCAATTTAGACGTGAACACGATACATACTGCTCTAGGAATTCCTGGAATCTGTCTGACAAGCTCTCTCCCGTGGTGTCAACAACTCTAGGGATGTCCGCTCCAGGCACTTGTCGTCGCGGGCCTCTTCCTACAATCTCGTCATCTGGGAAAGGCGCATCGCTATACGCAGCAGGAGTGCCCATGATCGAGTTCGCGGCTCGCGGACGAGACGAGGAGCGACCTTGTCGTCTTGATCGCGACGAGGGAGCATATGAGGGCGCTTGTGAAGGGGCATCGCTGCGTGGCCCTCCAGGTGTTGGCGCATAGCCATCAATCATTGACGACATGTTGGCGGAATGGTGTGAGGAAGTGCTGTGTATGTGCAGTGTGATTGTTACAGACTGTATTCACCTCAAGTGATGGTGTTCTTGTGATTGCAATCGCGGGGCTGTTTTGTCCGATTTGGTTGTCACGGAACTAAATTCAATTCGACGCCAACCACGCGCGAAACACGCGATCACTCTCGGGCCTACGGCACTCTATACGCGAAGATAAGCCACAAAGGCAAAGTGTATGCAGGTCTGGGGACCCTGGCGCTAGATTGTTCCTGGCTCGCCCTCGAACCACTTTAATTTCTCAACTGGTGAGGGGCAAGCCAACTCCTTGACTGTGGAGAGACGACCCAATACAATATACAATACACAAGGAACTACCACGGTCTTTACCAGCAATCATGAGTGCCACCAACACCACCACCACCCAGACTCAGTCCGAGTACACAAACAACATCTTGCGCCTGTTCCCCGAGATCAACACCCAGCTCGCCGCCCAGACACAGGCCTCTGCCACCCAGGACAGCGATCTTGCTGGATACGATGAAGAGCAGATTCGTCTGATGGACGAGGTGTGCATTGTCTTGGACGAGAACGATGTGCCTATTGGCAGCGCCAGCAAGAAGGTTTGCCACCTCATGGAGAACATCAATAAAGGCCTCCTGCACCGCGCATTCTCCGTCTTCCTCTTCGACTCCGAGGACCGCCTGCTCTTGCAGCAGAGAGCGACCGAGAAGATCACATTCCCCGATCTCTGGACCAACACATGCTGTTCTCACCCTCTGGGAATCCCCACCGAGACTGGCGCCACCCTGCCCCTGGCTATCGAGGGCGTGAAGCGCGCGGCGCAGCGCAAGTTGCAGCAAGAGCTTGGCATAAACCCTGAACAAGTGCCCATTGAGAAGTTCGACTTTCTCACCAGGATACACTACAAGGCGCCTAGTGATGGCAAGTGGGGTGAGCACGAGATCGACTACATCTTGTTCATCAAGGCCGACGTCGATCTTAAGATCAACCCGAACGAGGTGCGCGATTCGAAGTATGTCTCTGCAAGCCAGCTCAAGGACATGTTCAGAGACGAGTCGAACAAGTTCACACCATGGTTCAAGCTTATCTGCGAGAGCATGCTGTTCGAGTGGTGGGACCACCTGAACGGTGGCCTTGAAAAGTACAAGGGCGAGACTGAGATCAGGAGGATGTGAGCAAACATGCTGTGTGTGGTGTGGTGTAATTGTTGATGTTATTGCGCTATGGATAGCGGCATGTGTTGGCGTTTATTGCTGACTTCACCTTGAGATACCAATTGTGCGTGTTACGCCAATTTTTAATTCAGTACATTTGACAAACTTAGTAAATGCTCGTTTCAGTTGTCATCAAGGCCACTTTCTCGTGGCGACTCTCGACTGACTGAGATTGGCAGGTGCGATGAGGCTGGCTTCACGCGTGCCTTCTTCAGATGGCAGCGGTCGCGAGCAGCCAACTTGAACCTCACTTGCTCTCTTTCGCAGCCACTCAACAACATGTGATCTTTCGACAAGACGTGCGGGCATCGCAGATATAACTGATAAACTATTTGACGCCAGTATACTCTCCACCTCGATGGCCACCGGACTCTCAGCGACATGCTAGCCATGGGGAACGACCATCGCATAAGTGCACAGGCACGCATCGTAGCCAGCGCTCCAAAAAACACCTATGGCAAGCACAAGAACAAACTGCTACCTCTGACTGGAAGCCAATTCTTGCGCAACGATGTCTTTGGCACGGTCGAGAAAAGGGTCCTCGCGAAAGACTTCATACAGAGAATGGACCTACAGTCTTCGGCTGATGAATCGCCTCTATCGGATGCAGAGCCAGCTGACAAGAAGCAAAGCAACCGAAAGGTCACAGCTCGAAAGAGACAAACTCGTGCATCCACCAAATTTACATCAGTTGTGAGGCCAACGAGGCGCGAGGCTGGGGATGTACCTGGCGCACATCCTGTCACAGAGGAAGACGAAGAAAGGTCTTCGCGCTTGCCACCACTACGTCGCGATAAGAATCCTCAGAAATCGCGCCGATCACCTCCCTTTGCGCACAAAACCGGCAAGCTCAGATCAGCAGGCGTGATCAGAGGTCTTCTGCCTTTGAACGAGTTGGTACTGGTCACTGGAGCCAGAAACGACGATGTATTCGGCGTTCCTAACAAAAACAACAAAAAGCTGCTCAGAGACCCAATCTCATCCTCCGCCCAGCCGCTGATTGATGCAGTGAGCTCTGGACAATCGGAGACAACGCCTGCGAAACGTAAGGCCAACGCACCATTGAGCGCAATCAGAAAGCGACTACGCACCCCTGCATCGGGACACAAGTCCCTCGAACACTTGCGGAGAAAGTACAATGCCGCGCAGATCACACCCACAGGCAGTGAGATGAGGCAGATCGTGGGCGATGGCTTTGAGAATGCAGAGCTTACACCTAACCATCCATTTCGATACACCGTCAGAAATAAGCACAGACAACATGAACCATTACTGGCGGGGTTGGAGGCGCTCAGTCTTGCCAGTGGTCCTCTTCCTGAAGTTGTCTTTTTGAGTGAAGGCGATCCCAGCCAATTGGAACGTGCGAAAGACGACGCGTCTGGCCACAATGAAGATGCTCCGAGTTACGTAGCGTCAACAACTACCGCACCGTCAAATGGCACGTCGAAACTATCGTCTGATCGCTGCGTCAGCTTGAATTACAATGCTGAACGTGCCATTTCAGCTCAATTGGCCTCGGTCTCTGCGCCAAGAAGACAGCCGAGTATCGCTTTGGGGAGTGAGGATGAAGTGGAAGGGGAAAACGATGGAGACGACACTGTCGACGAGGATGAGGACGACGACGACGACGAGGCAGCAGATATCTACCTCGATCAAGACGAGCTACCTCCAGAGGAGCACAACATCGTTGTGGATGAGGTTCGCGATATACAGACACGTCAACCAGGCGCTCATTCACAGCTTGGAATTCCTGCACCCGAGCTTGCCCTCCGTACAACACGTCCAGCAACCAATGACTCTAGATTTCAACGTGTTTCTTGCAAGAGCCAATCATCCACGTACAACCAGCTTCCGTCGGCGCACATTCTCGGGCCGACCACTCCTGAATGAAGTGAACAAACCCATCGTGGACGACTTCCGAGTCGATGATATGCTTCTAGATGACGATGGCGGAGAAGATCTGACTACCATGCGTGGCAGGGTCGAGTACGTCACAACCAACCTGGACCATGATCCTCACGAGATCTCTGTTGGTCAGGTTCCCATGCGGTATCCAAGCAGAGACCCGCAATCGCTCGGTCGGACCTCAAGCATACGGCCCCGATCTATCCTCAAAAACGGCACACCTCATGTCTCAAGCAATACCAACAGACCCGAGAGCACGGCCGCAAATACTCGCCGCAACAGCATGGTCGACGTAAAAGAAAGTCGGTATTTCAGTGCTGCAAGAGACCATCTCGATTCCACGGCCGCGAAGCACACCATCATTCGCAAGAAATCAAGCTCCCGTTTCTACGAGCCGATTGAAGTCCCTTATAGCGACGAAATGGTGCTTGAGACGTCTCCCAAGAAGCTAGACTACACGAGTAGGAATCAGTTGCATCCCCTCAAGCGTACCAACGAGGCCTTATGGACCTCGAGTGCTGCTCCGGTGCCCCAGACAGATCTGGCGAGCTTGACCAGGAGCGTAAGCAGGGACAATGGCACGCTGAGCCAATCAGTGAGACGACGGGGCAGAGTCTCAGGTTCCGGAGCCCAAGGAAGCTCAATTAGCATGGGCGCAAGGGCGGAAATGGGTGGCACACGAGGATAGCTCCTATCTTGTTTGCTTTGTAGCATAAATATCGACGGAGCATATTTGGTGGAGATGCGATGTTCAGGGTCAGCTCGGCACGTGAATTTAAAATTGAAGCAGACTTATTTTGGTTTCATTGCGCGTGGTCTATGATATCGTACGACTTCCTGACGCCTGTCCTCTACCTGACAATACCACCAGTCAGGGATGGCACAGTGCAGTTACCAGACTTAGTCTTAAGTGTGGCAAGACCAGTCTTGCCGCTGTCCTTCAGCTGCTCGACGGCTGACACATCGAAGGCGATCTCCTTGGCCTCAGTAGTGGTGAAGCCGACCTGACAGTAGTCCCAGACCTTCTTCTTGGGGTTCAGAACCGGCTCAGGCTCGCCCTCCCAGCCCTCGAAATAGACGCGGTCGCCAGCCTCGGCGGCAACAGGTGGATCGACAAGCTCGACGGGACCAGCGTGGTTGTCCTCGACACCCGGTGCGAGACGGGGAGAGGCGGCGAGGACCATGGCGCAGGATTTGACGCCACGCATGGTGACGGGCTTAAGGTTGCAGACGGTCACAACCTTGCGGTTTTGCATGTCCTCGAGGGGAATGAGACCGTTGAGACCAGAGCAGACAGTGCGGACGGTCTTGCCCTCGTACTCGGAGGTGTTGTCGGTGCCGGGTGCGTCGCCGCAGTTGATGGTGCTGACGAACAGCGAGTCGGCGTTAGGGTGCCTCTCAGCCTTGAGAATGTGTCCAACGCGCAGGTCGATCATGGCGGGTGTAAGAGGCTTCTCGACAGCGGCGGCCTTGGGAGGCTTGGGCTGCTTCTCCTTCTTCTCCTTCTTGACACCAGGGACCTTAGCGGCGACAGCGCCTGCGATCTTCTCGCCAGTCTCCTTGGCCTTCTCACCGGCATCCTTGACCTTCTCCTTGACGGACTCGCTAGCCGGGGCCTCTCCGCCAGCAGCAGCGGCCTTCTCCTTCTTCTTCTTCTCTTTCTCGGCCTTGGCGTCGAAGGTCTTGACCGGCGCGATGATCTGGTCAACGTCGACGGGGACCTTCTCGCTCTCGTCGACCTTCAAGCTGAACATGGGCGAGTTCTGGACGAAGTCGAGGTGACGGACGATGTGGTGGTAGCCCTGCTCGCCAGTACGCTCCTCGGGAGTCCAGAGCTTGACGATGGGTGCCAGGCGGGCGTACATGCCGACATCAGCGACGGAGGGCTTGCTGCCGAGGAGGGTGGAGCGGGTGGAGAGGTGGGTGTTCAGGGAAGAGAGACGCTCAGCAGTCTTTGCGGGGTCCTCAGTGGCAGTAGCGATGTGGGAAGAGGTGATGAGCCATTGCTCGATCTCGGCCTTCTCAGGCTGGGTGTACTGTGAAAACTGTTAAATGCTTGTTCATGTTTCCTGCAATGTGTCTAGAACATACCTCGACGTGAGGGTAGGCGCTGGTAGAGAGCTTGTGAGGGTCGTCACCAGCGTCCTGGGTCTGCGGGTATGAGTTGTTGATCAAGGCCTTGACCTTGTCGTCGATGTGGATGGAAGCCATGGTTCTAATGCTGATCTTGGGGTGTAGTAGTGCTCTGTGGCAGTGGTGAGTCGCAATCCGAGGCCAATGGGTAGATTGTTTCGTTGCAAATGCGCGTAGTGATAGTGGGGTAGTAGTAGTGCGGAAGATAGGCCTTGTTAAAAAGTAGTGACGCATAATTTCAATCTCGTTAGATCGAGCGAGTGTTTGCCCCACGCTGCTTGAGCTGCAGCGTGACAAGACGAGAGACTTCGAGAATTGAGAGAAACTCCGCACTGTTCACTCCTCCAACCCGTCTCTGGATCTCGATCAACGTCGAGTTTCTCGTCCACTCACACCAGTTTGTGTCTCTGACACCATCTGTGCTCTTCACTAATGTTAACATTTGGATCACGTCTACACACATGTTTCTTCAATGATGCGTCGTCCCGTGCAAGTAACCTTGCGATAGCTATCATTGTCAGGTTGCTGTAAGTCATCGAAACGAGACCAGGTTCAAGAAGAAAGAAAGCCATTTGCCCATGAGGACGCTGCAGATTCATACTGCCACGGAACAAGCCGTCGAGTTTCGCCAAAAAAAAGTCGTGTTGACCGATGTGTCCTTGTCACGATAGGTTCGTCTTGCCATAGGAATGTTATCAATCGATCCCCTCGTCTGTCACTTGCCTTGCCGGCCTGACAAAGAGGCTTGCTTGACTTACTCCCTGGTATGCAGGTTGAGTTGTTTTTATACCTTCTCGTGACTTTTATCATCGTATGCTCTTTTTATTTGATGCGATATGCATTCACTTCCGTTTGCTTTTTCTTTCCTCTTTGTACTGGATCGCTGGTAGATTTAGATGGATGCCTATATAGGTTGCCCTTCACAAAATCACTGCCTTCAGGATCTGACAACGCCATGGGGGACAAGCTCGTCACAGCAATGCAAGGCCTGCTTAGCACGAGCGACACCGAAGCCAAAACATCAACGAGCAGCGACGGCACTGCTTCGGCGCAGGAATACACAAGCGTGACATATGGTACTATTCCATTACCTTGGTTCACTGAGTTGCTACTGACCAGTCTCACAGAGCCACTCTTCGAGTTCCACCGCGCCCAGGGCAAAGGCCTCGGTCTTTTCACCGCAAGAAGCATTCCTCGAGGAACCAGTATCACTGAGGAATCGCCTCTTCTTCTATACCACGCCGGGAGTACCAAGAGCTCAGCGCAACTGTCTCAGTAATGCACTCCGGCGTCTCAACCGTGAGCAACAGGGCAAGTTCTGCGAGCTTCACCAGAGCCGTGATGCACTAGTCAAACGACTGTCCAACCAGCAACCACAATCGTTCATAGATCTGAGTCGTGGCCACCTCATCGACGCAGTTGCGATTTTCGTAGCAAACTGCGTTGAGATGCCCGAGGTTCACACGACGAGAGCTGGAGTGTTCGAGCTCTACAGTCGCATCAACCATGCCTGCAATCCAAATGTGCACAACTTCTATGACTCGATCTCGGGGAAGCTCATGGTGCACGCTATCTAACAGATCAACAAAGGTGAAGAGATCGTGACGAGCTACATCAATGGTACCTGCAGCACACGCCAACAACGTCAGCAGGTACTCAGACACTGGGGCTTTGACTGTGGCTGTAGATCTTGCACGGGACCGAAAGCTGTGGCCAGCGACGAGAAAGGCCGCCAATGTACGACATGAATGAGCAGCTGGCGCTCTACGCTGCTGGCCAGAAACAAGTACCAGAATCTCCAGTGCTGAGTGATTCTCAAGCAGCCGTGGAAGTAGCTGAGGAACAACTTGAACTGTACAAATCCGAGGACATCACCGACCTTAGCCTCGCCAAGATGTAAGTGTCGATATGTTCGCAAAAAGCCTCTCTCGGACTCTGCTAATACATTCCTAGCTACCACGAATGTTCCAGTTACAGCCTTCAATCATGTCAATTCGACAATGCAGTCGACTACGCCAAGAAAGAGCGCGACGTTTAGCGGTACTGTATGGGCACTGGAATTCCGCCCCTCGCAGAGAGCATGATAGGCGCTTATGTCTGGCTTGACCATGTAGTAAGCAAGCGTGAGGAGGACACATGTAAGCTCAATGTTGCTGAGAATCAGAAAATGGCGCTTGAGATTGAGATGGCGCAGCCAAAGAAAAAGGGTGGCAAGGGAAAGGGAAAGAAGAAGTGATTGCTGTTCGAAGGTGGGTGACAACGATGATTTGCTGGATTTCTCTCTATTGGCCTATGTAGAGACTTTCAACTCGACTTGAAAGTGGATTGTTACGAGTGAGGTGTGCGATGTTCGCGTAGCTTCCCGCGCTCCAGGTCGTCGTTTGCTCTTTCCGTTTGTTGGTGCTGGCAGGCTGCAGGCAAGAAGACGCGACAAAAGATCAGAAGACTCCGAGTTGCCATTCCCATTTTCTCGCAACCACGCGTTCATCCGGTGTTTCAAAGGCTATTATCGAAGACATGGCCATTGACATGCCACTGAGAAGCGAAAAGAAACCAACCAAGACCACTCCTGCGAAAAGTGCTCAGAACGATCTACCATCTTACAGCAGTCAAGAGGAAGCCGGAATGAGACCCACGCCTGGCATTTCGTCTGGCATCATTGCAGGAGTACCAAAAGGCACTAACATCTTCTACAGTCGCAGTCTACGAACTTGCCATCACCAACAGTAAAGGCTATGGCCTCTTTGCAACCAACAGCATCCCTCGTGGAACCCGTGTTCTCAATGAATCGCCCTTGATCACCATGTCCCCGTCTTCACCGCCGCCGGACGACTATGGCCTACCCATTCTTGACATTGCAGAGCTTAGCAAGGCGCTCGACACTCTTTCACCAGAGCAGCACGAAGCTTGTTTCGAACTCTACCACGACCCTCATGCCGCAGTCAGAGCGCGCAGGCGTATTTACGAAGCCCAAGAACACTTTAAAAAAGCAAGGGCCGGCAAACATCTAATCGATGCTCACAAGATCGAGTCGCTGATCATACTCTATGCCATCTATCAGACGAATGTGGTACGACTCGGTGACGACGAGACAAGCGGCTCAGGAATCTTCCCACTGGCTAGTCGCATCAACCACTCCTGTGTCCCGAACTTGCAGATTCACTACGTACCTGAGACCAAAAGACTTGTCGCCCATGCCGTCCGCCACATCAACAAGGGAGAGGAACTGACTGTCAACTACTACTCTGTGGTGTGGATGTCTTGCAAACAACGCGATGATGTCTTTGGGCCCTGCAACTTCAAGTGTGTGTGCAGAGCCTGCACTGGCTCGCACGCGACTGCGAGTCAAGTGCGACGTGAGAACATCGTCGCGCTCGAGTACGACCTGGCCGCGTTCGACAGACCTGACAGATACAATCAAGATGCCGGTACTCCACGAACACTACAACAAGCTCTGAAAGTGGGCGAAAACATCATAGAGCTGTTCAAAGCCGAAGGCATCGCTGATAGATACCTCCAAAAGGCGTAAGTCCAAAGACAAAGTTTCTCTCCACTTATCAAGTACTGACTGTCGCTTTTAGTCATCGCCGATGCTCCAAGTACTGTCTTAAAGCTGGAATGTACGACAAAGCTGTCACTATTGCCAAGAAAGAGCGTGATATCGAGCGCTATTGTATCGGTGCCGATACCGCTCAGATGCCTCATTTGGAGGGCGCCCACAAGGGTGCCGAGTTCTGGCTCAAGTACGTCCTGAGTGAGCGACAACTCCACCACATCAAGCAGAAGGCTGCTGAAAAATGGCTCAAGGAGGAGATGCCAACGGGGACGGTGGCGAAGACCAAGAAGGGCGGCAAGGGAAAGAAGAAGTGATTGATGGGCAAGCGTGTACGAACCACCTCATGGCAGAGCGCCGCTTTGAAAATACAATAGATTCGCGCTTCGAGAGACAAGTAGACTTAACGACAAGCATGGTGTCTTGGGAGTTCTTCGCCGCTGCGGAATAGACCGCTTGAGCGTATCACTACTGATCGTAACGTAACCGTGGTGGGAGGGCTTACTTCTGCGTTCACAGGTAGGCTGTCACGACCTTTGTACATTAGCTAGCAGAACAAAGCTGAAATTTCCAATGAAACCATCCAATCATATGCACTTCCACTCGTACGCATGCACCACACGTACATGCTGATTGAATCGCGTATGCCGTTGCGTGTGGTAGACCTCATGTTGAGATTCTTGGTAGTGTCTTTTCAACTCAAAAATACGGCTCCAAAGTTCGAAATCTCCAACCTCTCACGCTACCAAAGAGAACGCGATACTGTACAAAGCCCAAATTCGTATGACCAGTAGTCTTCAAAGAACGCCACAAAATTTAAGAAAATTGGCATGCGCCAGTCTTGCTATAGCCGCTCAGCTACATACGCAATGTCTAAGACCTCTGCACCTTGTGGTCGCCTTGCACAGCCTGCGCATATGTTGGCGGCACATCGGTGCTTGGGCGCGACGACTCCGCCGGTGTAGGAGCAGAGGGTCCCACGAACCCGTTCTGCTGGCCGGGGAATTGCGCATCGGGTCTGTTGTTGCCCACAGTGCCGTATCCTTGCGGCCGAGGGCGCTGGCCGCCCGGCGCATACTGTGGCTGGCCTTGGACGTAGTAGTAGGTCACGTTTCCTTGCTCTTCATCGTGGACTTGTTCGTAGGTTGGATCTGGTGATATGGCGATGATGTACCATGCGTGGAAGAGGCCTGGGAGGAATCCGAGCACTGTTTGGAGATTGTTAATGATGTGTCACTGGGAGGTTAAAATGCGAAGTATGGCTTACTGCAAAGCGCAATGTTGATCAGACTGTCAGCAGAGCAGATGCCTCTCTTTACCCAAACTGCCAGAGGGGGGAAGATGATGGCCACAAGGCCGAGGAAGATGTCGCTACCGCACATCTTGGATTGATAGTGTTGGTTTCGTGCGCAAGGTATGTGCCTGTGGTGTCGAGAAGACTGTCAGGTCGGGATGGAGAGAATGCGGTCTTCAGGTCACATGTCATGCGGAATCTGGATGCCTTGAATGCGGCTGTGCTAGACTGGAGATATGACGACAAGGGTGGCGGTGACTTTCCCCACTCCCACTCCTTCAGCGCGAGGGCCACATGTTTACGCGCCATCTTGTTCCGTCCTTCGATACCGGTGAGTGATCTCAACCTTATATATGTGATCGTAACAGTAAACCAGCCACATTTACCCTGCAATGATTATCCCAGCTCCGTCACCACAACCTATCTGAAAATCATACGCTGAACTGCACGCGTCATGTTCACGACCATGCAATCCAAACTCATAACCAATCCCGTCGCGACTCCCTCTTCCATGGCAGAAAACTTGTTACATAAGCTACCAGCCGAACTCCGGAACTGGATTTACGAAGCATGTCTGATTCCCCGTGAGAAGCCCTATCAGGTCGAGAAGATCGTCATGCCTCACCAGACCCGATTTGTATATTCGAAAGGCCTTACCGACATAGCACTAACAACGACAGGACGACGGTGGCTTCTCGTACAAGAGCCTGCCTTGCTTCGGGTTTCGAAAGTCATTCGCCGCGACACCCTGTCAATACATTATGGCACAAACACTTTTCGCTTGCTCAACGTTGCCATGTTGAGAGATTGGTTGATATACATAGACAGTGAGCGAAGAGCCGCACTAAGACAGGTTCAATGCATGGAGCTCCTAACTCCGCTGACTCGACTCTTCTTGCGTTTCAGAGCGCCTCCTCTCTACCACACGCTATATGCTCTGGAATACTTTGAGATGAGGTTAGCACAACATGGCCTTGAGGTCTCCACTGGCGCTTTGCAGCTTCCGTTGTGTATCAGGCGCTCGAGAGATCACGAATGGTAGACCTGTTTCTGTGGGCCATTGAGACACATCGACAATGAAATTTGGTCGAGTGCATCAGATGTGGCAGGACGTTTGAGTGATCAAGATTGGTCAAGCTATGTCGACATTCGACTGGCGGTAAAGAAGATTCGCACTTCACTTATGAAGAGTCGATCAAGTGACTACGATGCACATGAGCTTGCATTCGAAAGTGCGAATGGATAATGGGCTAGTATCATCGGTGATCTGTGTTTTGTGGCGCTTCTCAACAGCTTGCCGCCGAGGGTGGACGGATACTTCAGACTCGTTGTGCCTCTCTGTCATCAGGCATGAGCGCCTGTATGACCGTATCTGCCGTTGAGATACATTTTCGGAGGGATCGTCGTTATAATAGCCTGTCTCATTCAAAGTGCTAGTCTTCCTCTTCGCGTCCGATCCTGTCGGAACTCCTACTCCTCCTTCTCTCGCCCTCAGCGAGCTCGAAATCGCCTCCCAGCGCTTGCCCTGACCGGCTGCCGAGAGGTGCATCTGGCTCATCACTGTAAGTTTGCGTTCTGGCAGGCTCGGCATCAGTTGAGCGTAGCTCGACGGCGTCTTTGCCTTCTTCGCGTCTGCCGATGATTACGGAGCCTGCTACTAAGAAACTTGCTCCGAGCCACCATAGACCTGGTTCATGTCATCAGTATGTGTAGACCAATCTAGGAGCTTGATTCTGTCTGAACTTACCTGGCAACGATTCATGGAAGATGATCCAGCCCAGCACAGCCGTGAGCATGAAGTTCGCACTTGTGTTGATGACGCTGACACGGACTGTACTATTAGCCAAGGTGAGAGCGCGTGTGAAGAGGCCCCACATGATTGCGTTGAAGAGTAGATTCATTCCGAAGAACCCCTATGAGAAAGGAGTCAGCGACATTGTATGATCTTCTAGGTAATTTCGAGCTGCAGTCGGATACATACGCCTCGCACGAGCGCTTCAACGATCAGGCTCTCCTCCTTCATCCCGAACAAGTACGACCACTTTTCGAACTGTGATGTTGTGGTCATTTTGGCAAACACGCCATTGAGTGACGCGCATACGCCAGAGGAGACGGCGTAGAAGAGCCACTGAGATCGAGACGTTGACATTATGTAGATGCAGTCGCATGTGTATACGTTAAGCAACGAGGTCGCGATGCCGAAGTCACGTAGCGGCTTTCGCTTGGCACTCAGGATTGTGAACAGCAATATATAATGTCACATACAACCTAAATGATTGATTTATGCAAAGGCGATAGCGTCATTCGAATGAGAACTGAAGTAGCAACACCCATGAAGATGCATTCTCCAAGCCGCAGTTTCATAACCATTAAAATACAAGCATGACGGCCATGCACTGCCGGCTAATTTAGCCAACCTTGTAGAGATTCAACACTCGGTTTGCACAATCGTGGAACAAATGACGAAGGAAAGAATGAGTCAGGCAAGCATTTCTTATGATAGCAATCATACCGTGAATACAGCAAAAAAGGCAGCGAATTTGATCATTCTCATCTCCATTGACATATTATGCATGGGTATCATTAAGTAGTTCCGCCCTTCGTATCTCCGCCAATCCGTCGCCCTGACTCTTGCCGGGGTTGAAAGGAAACTGCTCAATACGTTTCCAATTAACGCGGTTCCGTACTCGGGCGGCCCGCCAGGTTGTCCTCTCCTTGATATGGAGGATCATCTCATGTGAATGCTAGTCGCTTCCACTCAGCATTACGACCTCGGATCTGAGCCTCAGCTTTCCATGTTCGTGGGCGTATATCCCATGCTGTTGCCGATCCAATCTCCTTCCTTGGGCCATGCAGCAGTGTCTACATCGACAGTGCCAAGGAATGCCTTTCACATGTCGCTCACTGTGCCTTCTCCTTGCTCTGGCAGGCCACAATCTTGACTCTCTCGGCCTCGACGCTGTTTGTATTGTCCAGCTTGAACTTGACGTCCTTGATAATAAAGGTCCAGACCTCGTCGCAGAAGCGGTAGGTGTCGAGGTGTCCCTATGAGCTAATGTCAGCGCGTGTTCTGTATTCTCCATTCAACCGCAAACTCTGTACCTTGAATGTCATCCTGGCCTTCACCTTGTCTCCCAGGACAGTCGCTATGCTCTGGTCGAAGTTCTGTAGGATGCGCATGGCCAATTGCGGCTCGATACGGCGGGAGGAGATTAGGTCATCGAGGGTGTCGGCAAGCGCGAGACCGATACTGTAACCAAGCAGTCAATACCTACATTACTTCACTTCAGTGATATGGCACACGTACGAGGAGCTACGGTAGAGTTCATAGAACGTAGAGTTGGTAGCCGTAGCCATGTTGTATGTGGATTTCCAGGAATAACGCTGGTGCTGAAGAGCCTCCTGGTGAGTCGCTGGCTATTGTTTATGGCAGATAATGTACCAGGAGGTCGTCGCAGATGTGGTGAGCATGTAAGAGAGAATGTCGTCGATGGATTATATACTGGCTGAGTCTCTTGTCGCCTGAGGCATACGCGGAAGCCGGCCGCGCTAAGGGAAGCTGGATGCGTGGATGGACATCATCAGATGAAGGCAACATTGAAACTCCCATTACCACCGCCTCACTTCAACCTTTTATTCCTCCACACGCGCGCCAGTCATGGGCGGTCTTACTTATGGCACCTACGGTGCCGGCACTGCGCTCACGGTCATCGGACTTTGTACGTTTGGATCTCAAGAGCTGGGAAGGCGAGGCGACAGAGGGCTAATACGGATTGACAGACATGCTGTTTAATGGCGAGGGCGAGGCATTCAACGTACAATTTGCGCAACACTGGATCTGAAGGACATGTCTGACAATACGGCACACAGGTCGGCGCGTTTATCGAATCAATTTCTCCCTATGCCTGGGCCTCCGCAGGCATCGGCCTCTGTATCGGCCTCTCCGTTATTGGCGCTGCATGGTACGAATCGCAAATAAGAATAGTTGGATCGCAAGGAGAATACGTGCTGAGACAACGACTACAGGGGAATCTTCATTACCGGAACTTCGATCCTCGGTGGTGGTGTGAAGGCACCGCGCATCCGAACCAAGAACTTGATCTCCATTATCTTCTGTGAGGTCGTTGCTATTTATGGTGTGATCATGAGCATTGTCTTCTCCGCCAAGTTGGGACAGGTCAGCGGCGACGCTGCATACTCCGGCAGCAACTACTACACCGGCTATGCGCTGTTCTGGAGCGGAGTGTTGGTCGGCATGTGCAACTTGATCTGCGGTGTCAGTGTTGGTATCAACGGTTCCAGCGCTGCTTTGGCCGACGCTGCGGACCCTTCGCTGTGAGTCTAAGAATGTGCGCTTGGGGCACGAGCGCAAAGATTGCTAACATCTTCACAGTTTCGTCAAGATCCTGGTCATTGAGATCTTCTCGTCCGTCCTCGGCCTGTTCGGACTCATCATTGGACTGCTGCTCAGCGGCGGCGCAAACGACTTCAAGTGAGCACGTCGATTTGAGATCAGACAGCACCACCCTTTTGCGAAACGACGCCGCTTCTCGCGCGGCCGATACCCAAACAACCGTAGCATTCTCAGGCGTTCTGGACAGGGAAGAGGGCAGCGCAATTTTGAGTTGTTGTGTATAGATATGTGTATGTAGAAAGCGAAACACTTCAGATTAAGCTCATCGTGGACCGCATGTCTGCATCATTCAATCATCTATCAAAGCTCGCTGACAATCTTCCCCATGATCAAGGCGTCGCAAGTATCGCCTTTCTTGAGCATCGGCTGGGAAGTGGGCAAACACAGTAAGCCGTTTGCGCCCTTGAAGCTACCAATTCTCGAGCTGCGTTGGCCGCCTGTGCTTGTAGCAGACAGTCTGCCCTCTGCGTTTACAGTGACCAAGACGCGGTGGTATTCTGATCTCCTAGTATCGCATCTCACATCCTGTTCCACCACCACCTTCACCTTGGGTAGACCGACGGGGCTGATACCGCTCATCTTGTGCAACGAGGGCAGGACAAACAGGTGGTATGTCACTACAGCAGATGCAGGGTTGCCTGGAAGCGCAAAGATCACCCTCGACTCGCGCTCGCCAGCATTTGACTTGAAAGGCACAGTCGCAAAGGTGGTAGGTTTGCCAGGCTTCATGCTGACACGTCCGAAGTGGATCGTGCCACCCAGTTGCCGCTCAATGGTAGGCTTAAGCAAGTCGAGCTCTCCCATGGAGACACCACCAGACGTTACGATGACGTCCACACGCCTCATGGCATCGCGAAGCGTTTGTTCGAGCGCACCGGGCTTGTCGGAGGCTATACCTAGATCGACGGCTTCGAAACCAGAACCCCGAATGGCAGTAAGAAGGGTTGGCCTGTTGGTGTCGCGGACTTCACCAAGCCTTAGGTCGCCATCGCGATCGTGGGGGATGATTTCGTCACCTGTGCTGAGAACTCCAACGATGGGCTTTTTGTAGACCTTGACTTCTTGCGTTCCGACTGAAGCGAGGAGACCGAATTCACCACCGACCACAGTGATGCCTTCGCCACGCTTCATGATCACGTCCCCAGATTGCACATCGGAACCCACCTCGCGCACATTCTCGCCAGGTTCGATGTCGGCGGTCAGGACTTCAATCTCCTTCTCTTCTGTGCCGTCTTCGGTCTTGGATCGGAGCACAGTATCTTCGACCATGACCACTGATGTGGCACCCGGTGGCAACGGAGCGCCGGTTGTGATACGCGCAACTTCACCAATTCTGAGCTCGTCTGCTTCGCCTCCAGCTTCTGCGTGGGAAATGCCAACAACAGGGAAGATTCCCTTGGTGCTAGGCACCATCATATGTTTCGAGGCTATGATAGCGTAGCCGTCCACAATGCTGGCGCGGAAGGCAGGCACCGATTCTCTTGCCGTGACATCCTCGGCCAACACTGATCCAACCAAGCTTTCATCAACAGGTGCAGTCGTCACCAACGGCTCTCGCGTATGTTCTGAGATCTTGCTCAAAGCATCCTCGACAGAGAGCATCGGGTAAGGTGATTCACGGTAGCGTCTGGTAGGGCCAGCGTGAGGATCATTCGACATGTGACGTTCATCGGGTGTTGTGTGAGCTTTAGGCACTGCGTGTCCGCCATGACCATGGCCGTGGCCATGCGAGTGACCGTCGTGTCGATCCACATGTTTGTCGTGAGAGCATTGATGTTCTGAAGGGGCTGTAGCTCCAGCTTTGATACCAGCGTCCTTTTCGAGCTTGTCGGTGCCACCGGAGTGCAGAGTACGCGAATCGATACCAGCAGCCTGTTCACATGCGTGTGGCAACAATTTGATCACAGACTGTAAGTTCTCCTTGGCGCCCTTGGGGCTACCAGGCAGTGTTAGGATAAGTGAGTTGTGTCGGACGCCGGCCACTGGACGTGCCATGGCCGCAAATGGGGTAATGGCAAACGAGGCCGAAAGCATTGCGTGAACCAGTCCCTCAGCATGCTTGTGTATGAGAGTCTTGACGGCCTGATGTTGTCAGTATCTCGTTGCTATGTATGCTTTTATGAAACGCGTAATTGCAGTAGCATTGCATTGATCATGAGCTTACCTCGGGCGTGACGTCCTTCTGCGCGAATCCAGTACCGCCACTGGTGACGACCAGGTTGGCTCTATCGGCTCCGTCTGTATAGGCTTTGACAGCTTCCTGGATGGCGGCCTTGTCATCTGCAACTATCCGCGTCTGTGCTGACTCCCAGCGACCGCCGCCGTCTTGCCGGAAGACCTCTTGAAGTGCCGGAATGCATTTGTCAGTCGATGCATCCTTGCTCGCCGTGTCCGAGACGACAATGATCGCAGCGCGTAGCTTGGAAGACATTGTGGCGCGTAGTGTACTCCGTAGCATTTGGTGGCCGAGCTAGAAGCGTTAGTTGTTACGGATGGTGCCTTGGTTGTTGTTGTGTCGGCGCAAGCGCGGCTTGGGCTCCCCGGTGGCAAGTCAATTCCAATCAAGGCACCAAAAGAAGCAACAACAAAACATTCACTGCGACTTCCGCTCTTCGTCATTCGCAACACAATGGCAACACAGAGTAGGGCGTCGAGTCGACGACGCCGGCTGGCGCCTCAAGACGATACAGATTCGCTGACGTCTTTTCCCGATCCTGCCCCTGGCTCTCCACCTGGCTCTCCAACCGCAGCACATGCGCCAACCATGGCAGAACACTTGAATGGCCTTCTCGATAGGTCCGAACCCACTATGTTCGATGAAAGACCTGCCGTGAACGCGGATGATCCTCGCGCACTTTCGGCCGCGAACAGCGCCGTCCTCCAAGGAGTCCTCGACCATCATGGCGCAATCAATCTCGTCAAGCGCCTCTCGGAGAGTCTGGCCGAGCGCGATGCGCATATAACAGCTCTACACCGCCTGTGTGAAGAGTATAAGGTACCCTCGGATCGTGTTGCTGATGCTGCAAGCCGTGTGAGGCAGGCAGAACGACGGCGTTTGTCATTATCTGCTGCCTCAGAAGACCTAGCACCTTCTCGGGGCACACAGTCTGAAAGCAGCGTACGTCGTCAGATCATGAGCCAATTTTTCGTACCATATGCTGATAGTATCTTGTAGACACTGGATAGCGTACCCAAATCGATGACTGTTGGAGGCACGGTTAGGGGCATCACAAGGCTATTCGGTGGCGTTCCACGGAGACGCGACCCTGGTCAACGCTCAATGTATGACTACTTGCACTTCGATATATTAATACATGATGCTAACATTACTGTTGTAGTACGCCTTCATCCTCCCGGTCGCCTTCAGTGTATGTTCACAATCTCCTGGACGTCAGATCCACAACTAATCACAAGTTTTTAGCGCATCAAAACCCGCTGACAGAGCAAAATCTATCGATTCACGTTCGATTGATGCTCAAAGCCAGGATAGTGTAAGCTGGACCACGACGCTATTCAGCGGCGGCACAGTCAAACGTCGCGAGTCGAAACCCACTCGTGAGCCGGTGGAAATGCAGGCACAGCACGACCCAGACGATCTTCCTCCTACCTTGACCGACGATTCACAAGATCCACAAGAGGCTGAATGGAACAGATTCATTCTTCGTCTTAACAATGCACGCCAGCAAGGTGGAGAGCAGGAAGCGCAAGGCACGCTTCTCGGTGCAGGGCGTTTCGGCCGCGAAGGCAGCGCTGGGCGAGCAAAGATGGAGACTCTCAACAGACTTATAGTCGGCGGTGTTCCAAACCGTCTCCGGCATCCCATCTGGATGGAGCTCTCCAACACCTACGCAATCATGAGTCCAGACGAGTACAGACATTACCTCGCCGAAGGCGAGAGCGAAGATCCGCTCGAAATCGACGCCATCCTCAAAGACGTCCCTCGCACTCTCACCGAACAATTCGACTACTACGTCGACAGAGGCCACGACAAGCTAAAGCGTCTCCTCATCGCTTTCATCGCCAAGTACAAAGGTCTCGGCTACACTCAAGGTCTCAACATGATCGCCGGCCACCTGCTCCTCGCGATCCCAGCCGAAGACGACGCCTTCTGGGTCCTCTGCAACATGGTCGACAACTTCTTCCCGGCGGGGTACTTCTCGCGCGACGCGCCCATGGAAGGCGCACTGGCAGACAACGCCGTGCTGCGCAGCTACGTCCGCGAACTCATGCCCAAAGTCGATGAGAAGCTGACCGAGCTCGATATCGACGCAGCCTCGACATTCCAGCCAGGGTGGCATCTTGCTGCTCTCGCCAATCGTTTGCCTAAGAATGCTCTGCAGCGTGTCTGGGATATTTGGCTGTGCCTGCCGCGACAGCAGACGTTCTTGTTCAACGTTGTGCTCGCCATGATCAAATTGCGAGCGGACGAAATCCTGTTGCTGGAGTCGAGCGGCGAATATAACGCTTTCGACTGGCGGGTGGCGGATGAGCCGGCGAAAGTGGACGAATTGATTCGAACGGCGTTGATGCTCAGGAAGAAGTTGGACGGAGATCAAATCACACAGAGAAGAGAAGCGGAGACTAAGAAGATGAGGCGAAGCTCGAGCATTCACGCGCTGTACTCTGCTGACTAGAAGTCGGCAGCAGTAGAGTGCCAGAGCTACGTTTTGACACTTTGAATCTAGAGGTGAGAAAATGCACATCTGAAGTCCTGGTAACAGTAGCTTCTACAGGCTTACATTCACAATCAAGGTATACACGTATATGTAGTGATTGTAGGATGAAAATGATAACATTGGTAGCGGGATGAATGCTGTTTACATATCACGCCTAAATTCCAAACAACCCATACTTCCCCTTGAACGCCGACGCTGCCTTTTTCAAATCAAGGATACGCTACCTCATAATCTGAAAATCATTCACGTAAGCCCGTGTCTTGACCAGAGAAAAAATACCAAAAAAAATCAACGCATCGCAAGATGCACTTACAGCCGCGCGCTCTCACTGCCAATCTGTTTCGCACAGATCGCCGAGAAGTACTGGTTAAGAGCGTCAACCGTCCCGCTGCCCTCAACAAGCTTCACCACACATCCGACGTAGCCGTCAGGCCTGACGACAACCACGCCGCCCTCCTCCTCGCTGAGACCCATCTTGACGTGCGCCGCGGCTTGGGCCTTGGGTACGCGCACGTCGAAGACGTTGTCGGCGTAGACGTGGTCGTAGTAGCGGGCGAGGACCTCAGGGAGCAACTCTTCGATCTCGATGTCGGGCCTGTTGGCGTTGAAGATAGTAGCGAAGGTGAAGAAGTTGGAGTGTGGGTTGTGCTTCTCGAGGTGGTTGACGGAGGCGATGTCCGAGCGCTGGTAGGAGGCGAAGAAAGAATCTTTCTTGAGGAGGTTGGCAGCGAAGTCGCGGATGGCGTTTTGGGTGCGCTGGGGTTTGCCGCCGAAGATATAGATGCGGTAGGAGCCGTTGAGGGGGATTTCTTGTTCGAGGTGCACCGGATTGGCGTCTGAGACGCGAGTGACCGTGGCGGGGACGAGGATGCGGCCGGTGCGGAGCTTGGTGGTGCCAGCGGGCTCTGAGAGGAAGAGTGGGTTGTTGGCGGAGTGTTGCTCGGACCAGTTGAGGTTGTTGGGTCCGTATGCGACGCCGTAGCCGGAGGTGAACTCGCAAGCGGCCTTGAAGGTCTTGATGAATTCGTTCTCGTCGGCTGGCTGTTGCTCGCCAGCGGTGTGCTTGTTGACACTGCCAACTTCGCCGGCGCTGGGCTGGCGTTGGGAGAACAGCTTGGCGTAGGCAGCGTCGAAGTTGAGAAGGCTCTCTGCGACGGCCTTGCGCTCAGACTCGTATGACTTGAGAATGGAGCGATCGGCGAAGCCGCTTTCGACGTGGTGGATCTTCCACGCAAGGTTCTGGGCATCGAGGAAGGCAGTGTTCATACCCTGACCGGCCTTGGGCGAGTGTGTGTGACAGCAGTCGCCTCCCATGAAGACTCTCTCGTCGAGAGTGTAACGTTCCGCGATACCCTGACCGATCGGGTATACTGAGTACCACTCCACGCGCTCCCACTCGATGTAGTATGGCTTGAGAATCTTCTTTGCGTGCTCTTGTACCTCCTCCGTTGTAGCCTGCTTTCTGGGGTTCCAGTCGTCGTCTGTCGAAGAGGCGATCTGGATGTATAAGCGGACCATGTTGTTCTCGCGGGGAATGACCATGATTGAGCCGGCGTCTGAGTGGATTGTGCACTTCATCTGTTGCACTCGTTAATATCGTCCTTTGCATGATGAGTCCGACAACCTGCTTACCTTGATGTCTGGGAAGTTTGTGCGCACAACACCATCCATAACACCCCAAACGTGAGCGATGGGATCCTTGTGGATAACCTTTACGCCCAGTTGTTCGCGCACGAAACTCCTAGCACCCTCACCACTGAACAGGTACTTGGCGCGGACCGACTGCTTCTCGTGGCCGTCAACGTGTGCTAGATCGACTGAGACTGGGTACTCGCTATCCTTTCCGTCGTTCGCGAATCCTGTGATTCTCCAAGGCCTGTCGATGTGGACGCCATTCTTCTCCAGATCGGCGATGAAGACTCTCTCGATCAATCCCTGGTGGAGCAGGGTAGTGAATGGGTAGCGCGCGTCGATAAAGGCAGGACATGAAGGCCATGTGCCAGTGCGCTCAATACCGCGCTTCGCAGGATCCCAGAAAGCGACTTCGTAGACTTTGGCGGGATCGTTCTCCATGATGGCACGCTTCAAACCCATGTTGCGAAGCAGATCGAGGGATCTGGGCTGGATGCCATCAGCGCGACCAGTAAGGGTAGGCTCTGGTCGCATGTCGACGTGCTTGATCTTGTAGCCCCATCGCGCCAGACATGTCGAGAGTAGAAGGCCTACGGGACCAGCGCCGACGATCACAATGTCGTACTTGTTGTCTTGGGAAGCCATTTTGAGGTTATGAACAGCTTAGAGGAGCCCCTCGGAAGGAATTGAGGGTATTGGATCAGGTAGGAAATGATGTAACAGCTCCGGCGCAAGCTATAGAGGCCAGGAGAGATATACCTTGGGCTAGTAGGGGGTGACAACAAAGGGTAGGTGGTTAAGAGATGCAGGATATAGAACAGGGAAGGGGAGCGACATTGGCAGGAGCGCAATACTTATAACATTGGACATCGTCTGACAGCCTCGATCGCGTCGTATACGCCATGACCCGCGCAGCAGCACGGCAAGAAAATCGGTAGGCGGTTTTACAGGGAGACGAAGTACCTTGTTGCGCTTCCGAACGGCTTTGACTGACCATCCCCGCCATCAGTGGCGCGGATAGCACTTACGGCAGCAAAGCGAGGTCATGTGACACGGCTTTGTGAATCGGTCAGGTCACGCCGATTTCCGAGTTGCTTGCGATGTATTGAAACATTCGTCTTCATAGCGCGTCATTTTAGTCGTGCGGGCATCACAAAAAACAGAATGCATTGTGGAGGTAGTGGTTGAATAATGCTACCTCCGGTGTCACTTATGTTTCTGTTTATACAAGAACATCGAAAGTCGACACACCGTCCGATTTGCGCTACACATCATCGAAGTAACGTGTATCCGTTTCTGTGTAGAAGAACTACCAGAGCAGCATTTGTGCCTCTCTCTCACATTATTGTTATTCAGCTGCACAAGCCGTAATCAATTGCCATCCTGGAGCCCCGTGGAGAACAGGCTTTAGTTCGCATGCGCATGACCGGACGAACTCCACCTTGTCCGCGGCGGCTGCATATTATAAGTGCGCCCACATCATTCCGGTACAGTTCACATCCCGCAATATTTCCATGACTCTCCGGGTCAGCTCTCATTGATGGGCCATCCAATACGCTTCATTTGAAACATTAAAGATCCACTTTCCCCAGTACTCTTCTTTGCCGTATCACCTTCCCGACAACGTCAGTAGTAGCACTCCATCTGTACAGACAAGCTTGTCAGACTCGTCCATTCTACCCACCAAAACAGCCATGGCGTTTCAAGCCACGCCAAACTCGCCCACAGCTCAGCCATCCGTGCCTTGGGCCACCATTGTGGTGCTGGTTGTCCTTCCGCTAACCTGGATCGTCTACCAACGCTTCTTTCACCCTCTCGCCTCCATCCCGGGCCCTTTCACCGCGAGCCTGAGTCGACTATGGATGACCAAGCACTCATGGGACGGCGACATGAACACCACCATGATCGCCCTCCATAAGAAACACGGACCTCTCGTTCGCACAGGGCCCAACGAATTATCCGTAGCCGATCTGAAAGCCATCAAGACCATCTATGGAGCTGGCACTCCGTTCCGTAAATCTCCCTGGTACTCTGTCTGGCAAGGGCATCGCAAGTTTGACCTCTTCGCTGAGCGTGATGAGAAGATCCATGGACAGCAACGTCGGTTGGTTAGTCGTGCGTATTCTATGGATGCTTTGAAGGATCTCGAACCTCATGTTAATTCCGCCATTAATACTTTTCTTTCCAAAATGGATGACCTTAAAAACGGGCCAGTTGATATGGGCAAGTGGACACAGGTGAGTTATGAATAGTCTGTAAGATGCTGTTGAAGAGTTGTTGCTTACGAGTACCATTCCGTCCTCGACAGCTGTTTGCCTTTGATATCATCGGTGAGCTCACGTTTAGCAACTCATTCGGGTTCATGGAGGCTGGTTCCGACGATGGCTCTTTCGATCAAATTGAGACTGCCCTCAAGTCAGCAGCCTGGATGTAAGTGAAGCATCATACCTCATCAAATCGACAACGTGACTGAAACATGTACTCCACCTCAGTGGCCAAGTCCCCTGGCTATACTGGCTCCACGACGCTCTCGTCCCCTACATCGGTTCTCACCTAGGCATAGCAGCCCGCCACGGCAGCCTACGCACCACCGCCGCCAACGAAATCGCCGCCCGCAAAGACCGCGGCTCAGACCGCAAAGACATCCTCTCCAACCTCCTCGCCACCCACACCTCCCAACCAACAGCCTTCGACGCCCAAGCCCTCACCTCCATGGCAACCTCCAACATCTTCGCCGGCTCCGACACAACCGCCATCTCCACCCGCGCAATCATCTACCACCTCCTTAAAAACCCTTCTTGCAAAGCAAAACTCGTCGCCGAACTCGACGCCGCAAGGAAAGACGGCAAGCTCTCTTTCCCCATCTCCCTCGCCCAAGCAGACAGCCTGCCCTACCTCCAAGCCGTCATGTACGAAGCCCTCCGCCTGCATCCCGCCGTCGGCATGTCCCTCCCACGCGTCTCGCCCTCGACCGGCGCGACCATCGCCGGCCGCTTCATCCCCGCTGGAACAACCGTCGGAGCTAACCCGTGGGTCATCCATCGCGACCCGCAAGTCTTCGGCGACGACGTCGAAAGTTTCAGGCCAGAGCGCTGGATCGAAAAATCTGAGTCAGAAAGCCAGGATGGCGTCAAGGGGGGTTATGGAGATATGCAGAGGTTCTTCTTTGCGTTTGGTGCTGGGGCGAGGATGTGCTTGGGGAGGAATATTAGTTGGATGGAGATGTGAGTTTTGCCGCCGAGTCAATGGCGAACCTAACTTGATCCTTGAAACTTTTCTGACTGACGTGATGCGTGCAGGTCTAAGCTCATCCCGACTCTCCTCATGCAGTATGATCTGGAGCTCGTGGAGCCCGAGAAGGAATGGGAGACGAACTGCTGGTGGTTCGTCATGCAGAAGGGCCTCCACGTACGCTTGACGCAGAGAAGTGCACACTGAGTTTCACGATGTAGATGATCACGAAGTGACGGCAGAATTTGAAGGGCGTATTGGGGATGTTTGTTTGTCATGTATGAAAAATGCATTATTATAAAATCGCGGATAAGCGTTTTCTAAGCTCTTCTATGGGAGGGTGATCAGGCCTGAGCATCTCCCGCACGCATGCCTTCATCGCTCCGTCTGGGTCACCAATGCGTTCGTTGAAGTTTTCCGGGAAGCGGCCGTACTTGAGCGAGTGTAGCGTTTCGTGGCGTTCCATTCCTGTCAGCTACGTCAGCATCGCTCTAATCGATCATCAAGATGTAAGCAACTTACGTGTACCAAACGGACAAAGCAGCTCGACCGCCACAATCCCAGCAGCATAGATGTCCAGAGCCGGACTCGCCGTTCCCCGAACACCATCAGGTGGATTATACAACTCGGTACCCACTGGTGACTTGGAAGAAGATTCCGGCCCGTTACACGAAGCCTCATCGCATGCAGTCGCCAGCGCAGTCACAAGCCCAAAGTCACCAATGCGTACTTTCAGCGATATCGGGTCGGCATTACCGTGCTTGTCGCAATCGTCACAAAGAGACAAGTCGACCGATCCATCTGGCAAGCGTGAGCTGCAGCTGGGCGCGAGGAAGATGTTGCCTGGCTTTAGGTCGCGGTGGACGATGTGATTCTGGTGAAGGTATGCGATGCCGTCCAGAATCGCGAGGAGGATGCGGACGGATGGTTTCAGGTGGAAGCAGTGTACCAAGGAAGGGACTTTTGTCGATGAAGAAGTGTCGAATGAGAGGAAGTCGGCGAGTGTCATTGGGTAGAGAGCCATTTGCATGTGCACAGCAAGCTGAGGTTTTGACATGTCGAATTGGAGGCCGTCTGTTCCGGTGACCAGATCGCTTTCGCTATTGCGGGAGATGGACTCGACGTCTTCGTCGCTGATGGTGACCCGCGTTGCGTGAGATGCTGTTCGGCGGAGGTCGTGGTCACTGGTGGTGCTGGCGCTGGCTGTTGTGTTACGTGAGGTCTGATAGCAGCGTCAGTTCAGGGATTTCCGATGGTCTTCTAAAATAGACTGCAAGTTTCGGGACAAATACGTACGCTGTTCTCGAACATTATATGATCGTCGCTAGCCTCTGCAATGACCCGACCGGGAGCAAAGCTTGTGCTAAAACTGGCATCGACACTTGTCGGATCATTCTGGTAGCTAGCAGAGGCGACCTCTCCTGGGTGATCTATATTCATATAGTCGAGCCAGCCATTGAAATATCGGACGATATTTGGATGATCAAGCTGAGCAAGAGTTCGCAGCTCGCTCAGAAGGTCATCAATTTCCGGCTGACCTCGGATCAGTATCTGCTGTCTTCGACTCTCAGACACCGGCACTTTCTTCACGGCGTAAACCACGCCGTCAAGTTTGTGACGGCACTGGTAGACGATGCCGTAACCGCCTTTGCCAAGGATTCCCAATTCTTCGAAGTCTTGCGTGTATCGACTACCGAAGAGAGGTGGCTGAGCGACATATGGGCCCAGGGACATGGGGAAGGTGGGCATCGAGGCGATTTGCAAGCTGTCGAGGTTGACGGCATTTGCGTCGAAATCGTCGACTCCGGTCAATAAACGGCGTTGAGGCGGTCGTATGTGTTTAGCTGAACTGCCTGGCCGCGCACCAGTCTTTGCGAAGATATCCAGACCATCGCGGTATTGTTGACGAACGGCCTCGTGGGCATCGCCGTCTAGACCTGCAGCGGTCAAGCCGACCCGAGCAAGCTGGGCGCTGAGAGTCTTGTATCTAGTAAGATTGAAGTCAACTTGTGTGTCACACAAGATCATAGCTCAAGTTTGGTCTCACCTTTGACGAGCTTCTATAATTATAACAGATTCGCTCGTAGCCTTGCCGGCATTCTCTCTGCGGACATCGTTCAAGCACTTCTCTTCCAAAAGGGCGTGGAGAAGCAAATCTTTATTTGGTCCAGCGACAGAGACAGCATCGGATGGACCGTCTTCAACAGGCGGAGTGGCTACTTCCAATTCCCGCGACGCAGACAAGCCGTCATCTTCTTCTTGGGAATACTGGCTGTCGTCCTCTAAATCCTCGCTGTCGGAGGCGCTGGAGCTGTCTGAGTCTGAACGTGGGACTTTGCGGAAGAACTTTGACATAGTCGTGCAACCAGGTCGATCATGCTTGACGCGTCCGCTTCATACAGGTGAGAGTTGCCCCTCGCGATGAAAAGGTGTTTTTCGCCTTATATATGATAGATTTCGTGGATTGAGATTGATGATCAGGATTGAAGATATTGTCGAGCAGGCTAAGGAAAGAGGGTCGATGGAAGCCACAGCCATCAGGCGCGCGTGATGAAGTGACTAACTGCTGCTCTTCAATGCCTGTCCCAGCCCAGGCAATCGCTACCAACGCCCACGTCGCAACATTGGAGATCGATGGCAGGGCGCGTGCGACGAGTGTTTCGTCTGTCTTCCACCAACTTCTGCTCGACACACCACCGGAACGTCTCTTGTACCACCTGTCCAATGTCCCGTCACACGCGAAGTCTAATTGTTGCTGCCTCAGGCTCCCCTCGCAAGCCCGCCAGACGGCAGGCCCTGGGCAATGCGAGTGCTGCTGGCTGCTGGCTGCTGGCTGGCTCGGAGGTGTTGTGCGCAAAGCTCCGCTATTCAGTAGTGCCAGCGTGGGATAACTTACCGTCACCCAAAAAATAACAACGAGGGGCTCGAGGTCGAATAGAAACACTCTCCGCCCAACACACCCGCCAGTAGTGTAGAATACAACACTACCGCAACACACTCCCCACCGAACCCAGGCAACCCAAGCTCCAAACTCCAGGAAACACACGGAAAATCCCCACCCACCTCACAGCCTACCATGTCAGGCATCTTCGGAGGACCGCAGAACAACGGCGGCACTCTCTTCCTCGGCGGCCAGAAGATCTCCGGCTCAGACATCAGAGATCAGAACGTGCAGGCGACACAAGCAATTGCAAATGTCGTCAAGTCCTCCTTCGGCCCCAGCGGCCTCGACAAGATGATGGTCGACGACATTGGAGAGGTGACGGTCACAAACGACGGCGCGACCATTCTCAGCTTGCTCAGCGTCGAGCACCCCGCGGGAAAGATTCTGGTCGATTTGGCGCAGCAGCAAGACAGAGAGGTGGGAGACGGAACAACGAGTGTGGTCCTCATAGCCGCAGAGCTGCTGCGGAGAGCGAACGAGCTCATGAAGATGCGCATTCACCCCACGACTATCATTACTGGTTACAGGCTTGCCTTGAGAGAGGCCGTGCGATACATGAACGAGAACATCAGCGCCAAGGTTGACAACCTGGGCAGGGAGTCGCTCATGGCCATCGCGAGGACCAGCATGTCTTCCAAGATTATTGGCGGTGACATGGATTTCTTCTCCAACATGGTCGTCGACGCCATCACCAGTGTCAAGAGCGTGAACGCCCGCGGCGAGGTCAAGTACCCCGTCAAGGCTGTCAACGTCCTCAAGGCCCACGGCAAGAGCGCTCTCGAGTCCCAGCTCATCAAGGGCTACGCCATGAACTGCACTGTCGCATCGCAAGCTATGGAGACCCGCATTGTCGATGCCAAGATCGCATGCTTGGACATGAACTTGCAAAAGGAGCGCATGAAGATGGGTGTCAATGTCGTGATTGACGATCCCGCGCAGCTTGAGAAGATTCGCGAGCGCGAGGCTGGCATTGTCATCGACCGCGTGGAGCTGATCCTCAAGGCCGGCGCAAACGTCATTTTCACCACCAAGGGCATCGATGATCTCTGCCTCAAGCACTTGATCGACAAGGGAGTTATGGGTGTGCGTCGTTGCAAGAAGGAGGATCTTAGGAGGATAGCCAAGGCGACTGGCGCACAGATGGTGTCTACACTCGCCGACTTGAACGGTGACGAGGTCTTCGACAAGGCCAACCTCGGAGAGGCAAAGGAGGTTGTACAAGAGCGCATCAGTGACGACGAGTGCATTCTCGTCAAGGGTCCCAAGGTTCACACTGCTGCGTCTATCATTCTCCGTGGTGCCAACGAGTACAGTCTGGACGAGATGGAGCGCTCCGTACACGACTCTCTGTCCGCCGTCAAGCGCACACTCGAGTCGGGCAGAGTCGTCCCCGGTGGCGGTGCCGTCGAAACCGCTCTACACATCTACCTCGAGGAGTGGGCCACCAGCGTTGTAAGTACCCCAACGCACGCATCGATTTTCCCCCCAGAGACATGCCAAAACTAACAAACATCTCCCAGGGCTCAAGAGAACAACTCGCCATCGCAGCATTCGCCTCCGCCCTCCTCACAATTCCCACCACCCTCGCCGTAAACGCCGCCAAAGACTCCTCCGACCTCGTCGCCCAACTGCGCTCGCGCCACGCCCTCTCTCAACGCACCTCCGACCCCATTCCCCACCCTCCCACTCAACCCACCTCCGCCAACGGCCACCCCTCAGCAGCTCCGCAACAGCCGCAGTCGACCTCCGACGCCGACGCCAAAGCCATCGCCAAAGCCAAGGGCTACCGCAACTACGGCCTCGATCTCACCAAGGGCCGTGTGCATGACTGCATCAAGGCCGGTGTGCTCGAGCCGAGCATGGGCAAGGTCAAGCAGCTCAAGAGTGCTGTCGAGGCTTGCGTGGCGATTATGAGGATCGATACTTTGATTAAGCTTGATCCTGAGCAGAGGGGCGAGGACGATGGACACGGCCACTAGATATGTAGCATGAAAAGCATGACTGAAGAAGGAAAAGGAAATAAATCGTTATGTTTTTTTTGCTCTTCGAAATCTGGCCGTGCGCGTATGATACACGGCATATTTTAATGTGGCTAGATGCATGCATGAAAGCGAGGGCGTGTGTTGTGCATGCCCGCTTGATATGATATAAAGAAAAAGCATAGAGAACAATTCGGAAATCCTCAAGTGTTTGCATTAATGGTGATCTCTGGCTTCTCGATCTCTCTCAATCTCTCCACGTGTGTGATATAAGTTCTGACCGAAACGCTACCGTATGCGGAAAATAAGCCTCTATGCTCTGTGTAGACGATGCTTTCCCAAACCAGCTTCGTACGATAGAGTACAACAATACGAGACGCAAAGAAAAAGGGGTCGTCGCTCATCATTGCAAACCAAACCAGTCATTAGCAAAAAAAATCATGCCCAATTCAACCTCGTGGGGAAGAACCCAAAGACGTCCCACTCAAACACAACTCTACTCCCTAATCTGCGCCCTCAATCCAGCATTCTCCCTCTTCAATCTCCCGTTCTCCCGCTTCAGCCTCGCCACCTCATCCTGCCCCTCTTTGACCTGCCTCCTCAACTCCCCAACCCCATCGCCGCCGCGCACGGATTTCAATATCCGGCCGAGCTCGTCGTTGAAGCGCGCGTACAGCGCTTCGTTCTCGGAGTTGGACTCGCGGTACAGCTCGTCGAGCTTGCGGGCTTTGTTCTCGGAAACGGCGAGCGAGGAGGCGAGGTCTGCGTGGATGGCGGAGATGCGGGCGGCGGCGCTTTCGATCTGCGAGGGGAGGAGGGCTTCGAGTTTGAGGACGCGTTGGGCGAGGTCTAGGTTGTTGTTGGTTTGCGGGCGGGTGGTGGTTGAGGCGGAGAAGTTGGGCGTGTTGCCGCGGATGCTTAGGGGTGCTGGGCGGATGGAGCCCATGCGTGTGGGAGTGGAGGTTAACTCGTCGCCGATGCGGGTGAGCTCATCTTGGAGGAGGTTTTGTGTGACGCTGAGCGTGGCTTGCTCGTTTTGCAGGCGGTCGCGAAGTTTCTGGGGGGATTGCATTCGTAGCTTCTTGGTGTGCGATGGCAATTCGAGAGGAGTGACGACGCCGCTGATCGTGTTTGATCTCGGCTTCTTCTCTGGCTGGGGCGAGGGCTTTTTGACGATGTTGCCCACACCGGGACGCTCTGACAGGCCGGATCGAGAAGGAGTCAGAGGTGGGCGAATTGGCGGGTTCGCCTTAGCGGACAGCGTAGGAATGCTTGAGGTTGGGCGAATTGAAGGATTGACTTCGTCATTGCCGTGACTTTTCGGTCTGACGTCTCCAGTGGTGTACGCTCTGATAAAGCCAGGTGAGTTCTCCTTCCGGAACCCAGAAGGTAACCTAGCTCGTAGTGGCTCCCTCGTTGGAGAACCATATCTGCCGCTTCCACCGCGAGATGATCCTGGTGTTGTAGGTGCTGGGGAATTAGGTAAAGATTTGTCCAAGTTGGCGCTAGTTGAATGTTTTGTTCTGCGAACTGAGGGTGGTGACATTGGCTGCGAGTCGATCTGCAGATCTAGCTCCTTCAGGTCAGAGAGCGAACTACGTCTCTTCTTCTTTGGAGGACCGGTAGGAATGAAGCTTGGATGCTCGCCGATGGTCGAGAGCCCAAGGGACGGATTGGACGTGGAGCCAGGTGAGGCCGCAAGTTCATCCAAGCCCGCAGATTTACGCGCAATTGAGTCGTCTTGAGATGTCGGTCGACCGTTCAGGCGGCTATCCACATCGGTCGATTGGGACCGATACAACGTCCCGCGGGAGATACTGCCAGCCGGGCTTTCTCCTCGTGTGCTCTTGCTCAGGGTGCGCCAGACAGCTGAGACCTTAGAGTCCTGCTCTGATTTGCTGTTCTCCCTTGTAAGCCCACCAAAGCCGAACTTCTTCCTCAAAGAAGAGGTATTGGAGTTGACTGAGCCGGTGTTGACTGATCTCGACCGCTTATGTCCAAGTACAGCAGCTTCCGCTGCTTGTTCTTTCGCATCAGATAGCGGTTCGCCGAAGTACGTATCGGTGTCTTCCACGAAACGATCAAAGAGAGCGATAAAGTCATGCGGGTTGCCCTCCGTGACCAGTAATTCAGCGAAGGCCGCCGTGAGAATGCCGCGATCCCCATCATTGCCAGTGCCATCGAGTAGCTCAGCTAGAAGTCTCATGATCGTTCTGAAAGCTCTTCGGTTTTGCGGTGCCAGGAAGCTCAGCATTGATGCAAAGTATTCATCAAAGTCGGAAGGAAACATGTTCTCTGCCTTCGACTGAATGGCTGCCATCGTTTCGTATGGGACGACTGGGCCGATTTGCTCTGTCCAAGCAACGTTCAAGAATTTCTCAAATGCTGCAAAAAGCACATCCACGGGCGCCTGTGCGGCAACAACCATCATGTTGGGATCTTCTAACAGGCTGTTGTACAGGTCGTTGACCTGCAGCTCATCGGCCAAAGCACGCATTTTCAGGTTGCGGCCCACAATGTTGCCCTTGCGCGCCTGCAGCGCGAGGACGTATGCTGAGAGTGTTTCCTCAAGCTTCTTGACAGGGGCCACTAGGCTTTCCGTAGACTTCATTGACGCTTGTGATTTGGGTGTGGCTTGATCTCTAGACGATGGCCTGCTCTCCCTGCTTGGCGGCTTGAGTGTGGGAATGTGTTGTGGTGGCGGCATACGTGGGCTCTGTAAAGGTGGCATGCGCGGACTTGGTAGGGATGGTAGGTCTTTCTTCAAAAGTACTGGAGGATGAGAGCCTGGTCCAGTGCTGGCTGACAAGAAGCTCGACAACATCTTCACTGGTGATCGTGGTCTGTGGCGATGCGAATGGCCCCTCTCGGGTACTAAGCGGACCTCTTGCGTCTGTTCTTCTCGCACTTCAAGCTCAATCGACCTTAGCAGATCTGCGTTTCGCTCCAGAAGGCTAGTTCTCATTGATGCGTGGTTGACGCTGAAGTGGCCTTCGAGCAAGAAACCCAATTTCTTACAAACATGGGCCATTGTTTCGGCCATCGGGACGTGTTCGCGACTACCTGGTCCATCAACTGAGTCCACCGAGACTCGGCAAGTTCCGTCACGTTGAGGTGCCAGGGCAATTACGGTACGGATTCCTTGTTGCCCAGCTCGAGGTCTTTGTGAGTGCCTGTCCAAGTCGAAGACAATGCGTATTGACGCACACCCTTCGCGCGCTGCAACGTGTTCCCAGACGGAATCCTCGAAGATGGCGCTGAACAAGCCGACCTGATCTTGAGCGGCTTCGCTAGATCTGACATCCCATTTCGAAGCCTCTCGCTCGACCTCGCTGAAGCGGCCCTCGACCTTTGCTTTGGCAAGTTCTTCGATGAGTCGACTCACTTTGCCCTCGTATGGACCTTCTAGCACATATACGCTGTGCGAGTCTGCGATTGGTCCACTCTGTGAAATGGCAGACTCGGGCAACGGGGAGTACGTCACAACTTGAAGAGCCTGGTTGTCAAGCGCTTGTGTGACTTCGAATGCAGACGATTGTACACGTCGGAGGAATCGGAAATCCTGCGGTCGTTCTCGTGAAACAGGTCTCTGTGGGTGAGTACCATCCAGCTCGCCCATCAAGGTCTTCGCTGTCGATGTAGAAGTCCTCGTCCGCTCGAGGAATGCAATGCTGTCGGTAAAGATCAAGATTACAACTGCCTGCATGAAGCATTGCTCAGATTTGTATGGAGGCGCAAGTTCTGTGGCGTCTACTGCGGTGACCAATCGTCCAGTGAGCTCAGCGTCGGCTGGCCAGCCGGCGACCCGTGTGCGCAGCTTCTCTGCGATGTTCATTGCCTCCACATCAGCGTCTTCTTGTGTGCAGATATCGGAGATAATGTCGCGGGCTTTCATCAAGTGCCTGAGAGCCGGGTGTTTCGATGGCAGCTGTTTGGTAATACTGTCGATATACAAGTTATACCTTGGCAGGCGTTGGACTGGTTCGATGAGTAGTGAAGTGATCTTCTGCTCGCCAACCTCGCGTAGGGCCAACGATAGTGCAGTGTCTTCTCCGCGTAGCGCATTTCGACACAAACGGGCTGCAGAGGCGTGTGTTCGCATATAGGAGATGTATGCATCTGCAAACTTGGGGAACCACTCGCAGAAGCATTTTGCAATGGCGACGATGCCTTGCGTGTCTTCGGTGACCTCTTGACGTGCTTGCTGTGCCGTCGGTTGGTCATCTGTCATCTCCTCGATGTCTTTCATGGCGGCCTCTTCGGTTGAATTGAGAACCTCTCGCAGCGCCTCGAAGAAATCCATGTTCAGTGCAGCGACGTCGCATATCACGTCTGGAAGGATCTCTTTGAGCTGTTGCTTTCCAGAAGCATTCAAGTCGTTGCCAAGATTCTCCGCGAGAGACTGAAGCTCGCGCATTCGTGAGACATAATTGCCCTCGGTCTCGAACAGTTCTGAGATCTCTTTGCGGGCATTCTCCTTCTGCTCTTTGAGAAACGATGCGCTCCTCCCTGCACTGTTGGCTTTTGACGGAGCACGTCTGAGCTTTGAGGTCGGCAAGAAAGAAGGCTCTCCGAGTGCTGCGATCAAGTCGGCATATGGGCCGTAACGATGCTTTGTTGCTTCTGTATCACCAAGTAGGTCCGGCCCTCCCGAGTCCGTCCTCTTCGGGTATTCTTTGATTGTCCCCGACGGCAGCACGACATCCACATCGATCCACGGCAACTTCTGTTCCCCAAACACGCGCGCCAGATCGTCGGTGACTTCCTCGACATTCTCGATTCTTGTCATACGACTCGCCAGGATTGCGATGTGATCGTCGCCGAACAGCGCGGCCAACGGTGTCCGCGACTGCGCCTGCCATGCCTTCTTGACACCATCAGGCAGCTCCGAGAAGTACTTCTTCAAGCCGAACGCGATGCTGCGACACACTTCGTCTCCCTGCTCTTCTCGCGGGAGGTTGCTCACGGCCGAGTAGAGCGGGGAATTGGGCGTGACTGCTAGTCGAGCGTATGAACCCAGGCCGGCTGGGGTGAAGATGTGGACTTGAATGCGCGAGCTGGTCGCGTTGAAGGAGGTCGCAGCGCCATGGAAGATCAGCAGGGGCGAGTTGGCTAGCAGAGGATCGGTTGTATGATAGAGCGCGAGGTCGCCAGAGAGCGCAGGCGGGGCGGCGACGACGACGGCCATGGCTGACCAAAGCGTCTTGGTTGGTGGTGTTGCAAGGCAGAGCGCATCAGCCGCCGAGGGTCGGAGAGTGGAGTCGCGCTGGAGGCGGTGAAAGTAGTCGAGTGGGCTGGCGCTGGCGGGGGCGAGCGGCGCGGAGGAGGAGGAGGATGAGAAGGTGGTGGAGGAGGTGTTGGCGGTGGTATATTATGATTATGGTGGCGGCGTCAACAAAACAAAACAGCAAACAGTAGAAGGTGGTACAGACGGCGCGTGCCTGCATAAACAATGGGGCTCGGCTGGGTTTGGGTTGGCAGTGAGTGGAGGTGGCTACCACAGCTTTCCCTTGTCTTTTGGTGGTGGACTGCCTCCATGAGACTTAGCCTCGATGGCCCGATACACTAGCTGCCGCGTGGGGAAACCTTCGATGTAAATCAGGGCCGGAACTTGCAGAAGATGGTTTCAACGGGAAAGTAAGCAAGATGATTATTCGCATGCTGCTGTATCTTCTCACTGGCTAGTCGCATCCTTCAACACATATGCTCGATCACGGCAGCATTTTGTCTTTGAGGGTGCTCTGAGATTCCAAAGAGATGTAACAATTAGTATGCAGACATCAGCGCCATCAGACGAGAGCGCCGTAGCATAATCGACGCAAGTATGTAAACTTCTAAATCAATGTCTGTGATCTCGCGTGCACAGCGCGCCGCAACGCCTGTTCACGTCGTTTGATCCGCGAAAAGCGTCGATCTGGCCTACACCCAGGGCCACCCAAATATATACGAGGCAAGCACTTCGCTCGTCACACACGACGCGAAAATACTGCAGTCATGTCTACTCAAGGTGATACCGGTATCCCACTGTCATTGCTAGCCGAAGACCGGCAGCAATCGTTTCGTCTGCTCGAACTGCCTGCCGAGCTGTTGAAGTTGTTGACTTCTGACAGTCCACCGACGTAAGTGTGGTTAGTTCGTCGATGTGCATATGACAAAGTACTTATGTTTCTACAGGTTGCAGCTCAAGTCCTCCAATCTCAACATAAGCGAAGCTGCCGCTCATGCCGTGCTGTGCACCGCAGACAGGACCTTTGGCATTCGCCAGAAGAACTCATCAAATACAGTCTACGTACTGCAGTCTCGCGAGGGCGACACTTCACCAGATGGCGCCGTAGTTATCCCCGAGTTGGTTGGGATAGCCAAACTCGAATCAACTCTCGAGACATTACCAACACCTTCGACCAAAGCCTCAACATATATTCGCCAGCTGCTCCCTGTAGTCTCCACTGGCGCTCCCTTAACCGGGCTTACGCAACCCATGACCAAAGACGAACTATTCTCAAACATCCCTCTGAGTGATGCTGAATGTGATGCTGCTTTCAGAGAGCTGTCAGCCTTTGCAGACCACATCACCAAGCACTGCTGGATCCCTTCTGCTGCTCTGAAGATCAACACATGGCACTCAATCCTGGATAATGCACGCGCAAACGCCAGTGACCTGACCGCCGAGCTCGACGAAGATACTGTGCTAAGCCTGGAGGATGGACTCGAAGACCTGAAGCCAGGACTCTTCGAAGCCATCATCCGCTCGATTGCCACTACCACAGACGGCCGCACATCGATTGACTCCGACCGCCTCGTTCGGTGGGTCGGTCTCAACAAGTTGGCTGCTGATGCTCCTACGAACGTGATCGGTATCACTGAGTTCAACACTTCATGGAAAGACGAGTTGCCCGAGTCATTGCGCGATAAAGTCGATCTTGCTCTGATTTCTGACCGTACAGAGATCAGAGGCGGGAAATGGGTGAAGTTCAAAGACGACTGTTCCGAGCTTGTAGCTGGTGTCAAAGGTGCCAACGCGGTAGACACAACAGGCACGAAAAGAAAATGGCACGAGAAGTTCAAGCCTGCGAAGAAAGCCACTTGAACCGCAAACTCGCCCAATGCGCAAAGAGGGGGCAAAAAAAAAAAAGGAAACGAGTTCATTATGATTAATCCCACCCCTCCTCACATCGGCAACCTCCTCATCTCCTCCACCGTCCAAAACCTCCTCATATTCTCCGCCCTCAACTCATGCACCTCCTGATCCAAATGCTCCCAAAGCACCTTCCCAAACCCATCCATCACAGCCTTCAACTCTCCAAACCTCAGCTCACGCTCCCCAGCCCTGCACTCCGCAATATACGCCTCGAACTTCTCCAATCCGTCGTGGATTTGCTTGTGCTGCGTGAGCAGTTCCAGCTCTTTGGCAAAAGCAGGCATTTTTTTGGCGAGGACTGGGAAAATGTGCCGCTCTTCGATCGTGTGGTGGATGGTGAGGTGGTGCGCGAAGTCGTCGCCGGCCTGGAGGAAAGAGCGGAGGGTCATGCCTTGGGGTTTCTTGCCGGTGGTGCAGGCGCCGTGGAGGAGGGACCAGGTTTGGCGGAAGTTGTTGTGCTGTGAGGAAAGAGAGTGTGTCAGTTCAGCGATCCGGCTAGCTGTAGAGGTTCTGCTTCTAGAAACTAGAGACGTACAAACATGTCCATGTGTTCCGCCATACGATTATACACCCTGAACTCCGCCGCGCTCAACTTGGGCAACTCTTTCTGCTGTTCTTGTTCTGGTGCCGCGGCGGCTGTGGGTTCGCCTTTCTTGGGCACGCCGGCGGTCTCCATCTCGCGGCAAGCGTCTTCTATGCCCATGTTGTCTGATCGTGAGCCCGGCGACGCTGTAAAGTGACGTGTAGAACCGTTTCCAAGACTCGCTGCTGAGACCCTAGGTGCTGTTCTAGTAAGACTTCCAGTGCGTAAGGCTCTACCGTAGTAAGCTGCAGAGACGCTGGCAAAACACTTGCGCCGGATCGGATAGCAGGCGAGACGAGGAAGGGGAAGCATATAATGAACTCTCTGAACGAAGAAACAAAAGGAAGAAACAGAAAAACAATACAAACCAAGAGCAGTAGGAATAGCAGTAGTGTCGCTAGAACCGATTCCATCTCAACATTTAGCAACCCGGCATTTGCAACATGACCGAGTCGCGGGCGTGGACTTTCGGCAGCGAAACCCAGGTAATCTTAGACCCAAGATCGAGGGTCGGATCTCGGTGAGTACCCACTTCCACGCGATGATGACAAAGGCGGGTTCTGAGTGGCCAAAATGGCCAGCTAAATTATGCTGATATATTTTCTTGGAACATCCAGGGTACCTGGACTTTTGGTCTTCGGACAGCATCGTGGCCAGTACTTTGCATACTCTATCTGGACACTCGTATTCATATAGGTTGTCTTTCCTTTTCTCTTGCTCTATTGTCATCGAGTAAATGAACCGTGTTGTAGTTTCAATCATACATCGAGGGAATCAAATTAAATATTTCGCGAGCAGAAGCAGTGAATAGTCTGATGCAAAAGATCTATCTGATATCTACATTAAGTGTTGTTTTGATCATGTCGGCTTCCATGCTTGTTGCTTCCAAAAATCTATACTGCCCAGCAAAAGCGTCCTGGTATGGGTTGGGTATCCTCTCACGCTCTCAGTGAATCTCGATAACAGCATGAACGTAAAGAAAGAAAATGAAATAAGGAATTGAGATGAAGGTACTCGACAAGGTCCTGCTTCCGGAATCGTAGTGGTCGAGGAAGGAGGTCTGGCAATGAGACCTGTTAATTGGGGGATGCAGCAGGAGCGTCTGGTCGATGCTCTTGATTATTGTCGTTGAAATGCTGCTCCCGAAGTCTCGCTCCTGGCATTTGGGAAGCGCCATGCTCGTCGAACTCGTCTTACAAGCATCGGAGCTGGAGGCAGCATGCGTGTGCGATGCGTGTGTGTGGCACGTGTGGCCATGCTGAAGTCGTCATATGTCATGTGTTCAGTATCCGCTTCCTTCTTCAGTCGATTCTCCTTCAATAGTCTTCCGCCAGTGCTGTGGCAAGCAGACGCAGACCAACGGGAAAGCCTTGACTTCGCCTTCACCATCAGTGTGATGCTGCGACTCAGTCATGCCCGAATCACGCTGGGCATTAGCCTTCCAATCTTCTGCCTTGCCGCGAGCTCGTATGCCAGTAGCCCAGCCGTCATCCCAGATGCCAACGACTTTGACCATGTCACCACGCTCAAGCTGGAACTCGTCGGCGGCACGTGGCTCGTACGCCCATAGGGCAGCAACAATGTCGGTAGGGTGAATCTCATCTGAACTGTAGTAGTCTTTGAAGAAGGCAAGCTGTTCGCTTTGCCCGTTAGACTCGGGAGAAGTCCACGTCTCGGGTGAGGATGTATCAAAGGCTCCGGGTCCACTTCCAGGCGTCTTGGCGCTCACTGCTGTGGCGGCTCCTGGTGTGAGTTGAGAAGTACTCGAGAGGGAGCCGGTGCGAGCACCGGTTTGAGGAGGGGCCATGCGACGCCGTGCTCCTGAGGATTCGTCGTCTGATGATGATGATCTGCCAGCGCCGCTAGTGGCAAGAATAGGAGAGTGTTCGTCGTATGGAGTCGGAGAGCCAGAGTGCTCAAGAGCAGACATCCTGGCTACACGGCCGCCACCAAGAACTGACATGCCGGGGCGGTCTTTCATGTCCATAGGGCCGTCCGTGTATCCAGATGGTGGTGGAATCTGCTTCATGGTTGCTGGCTGGTTGAACACGCTTGTGGCGGGGCTGTTAGAGCGCCTCTTTCGAAGCAGCCAACATCCAAAGATTATCAGTGCAAGTAGGGCAAGAGCACCAAGGACAGCACCGATGACAATGCCTGCGATTTGGCCTCCTGTGAGGCCACGGTGAGCTGCTGCGGCAGTGGTTTCGGTCGAGCTTGTTGGACTGCTGGCGTCTCCAGTAGTCAGAGTGGTGACAATCTGCGACAACGATGATGACGCCACCACGGGTAGTGCCACATTCTCACATCGCTGCTCGGTATCGGAGAAAACACAACATGAGTCGGTGGCGTTCGGCGAGCTCGTTGAACAATACATGCACAAAGATCCCAAATTTGAGCTGAAGCCACAATCGTTGGGCTGGTTGTCCACGGCAGGGATGCACTGTCCGCTCAATGAGTTTGCTGGGAGTGCGCAATTGGTGAAATCTGCCCGTATTTGGGTGAGAGCATCCGAGTCTGAGGTTCCGCACACGCTGCTGGCGGCAATCTCCTGCTCGCTCTGGGCATATTCTGCACATGAGTCTGCGCAGAGAGGGCGAAGGGCAGCGCCTTCGAGTCCACAAGCTTCGGCGGAGTTCTGTATTATGGCGTTGCAAAGTACACTGGTTGTGTATCGCGCGTAATATGCTGTCGTATTATCTGAATTGAAATCATCGCAACCTAGTAGCTGCTGGTATCTGTGGGAGATGTCAGCATGTTGACGCAATTCGGGGAAAATCGCACGACCACATACTTTGTCTGCGCATAATTACCAGAAACATAATTCTGGATCTCACTGTCGAAGGAGTTCGTATCCGTAACGTCGGCAAGAAAGGGGAACAGTCCAGTGAGATTCGAGTTTGTGGATATCGACGAGGCGTTGAAAGCTGGACACGCCGTGGAGCCGGCCAAGGAGATGCAACTCTCCTGAGCCATTGCGGAAGGTACACGGCTCGCAAGCAGTGCACATGCGGCCGTCGTGGTGAAATGCGCAGCCCGTCGCCGTAGAGGTATTATGCGCTGAGATCTTTGTCGTTTGCGGACTTGACACTCGTCCCTTTGAATGATGGGAAACAGCACGTCGTCTTCTCCCTGCGCGGTGCGCGAACCTGGTGCCCCTCTGGCCGCATTACGCTGCTCCTCCGTGCGCACACGAGCGCCGGTATCCATCCTCCTCTCCTTTAAGATGGGCGGCCCAGAGATTGAGCGTTGGATCGTCGTATATCCGGGGTCGCGTTATAGGTCCCTTGCGTCGGCGTGCAACGCGCGCCCGCCGGGGATCGAAGGTGTTGTTGGAGAAGAGAGCGCTCGCTGTTCGGGCAGAGGAGATCGGGTTACGCCTTGTGCATGCCGATTCCTTGCCAATTGGTGTTGTATAGGCCCGGGCAAACAAGCGAGTGAGGGTGCACGAGGTGGGCGTGTAGTGTACCAGAGTTCAGAGGGCGCGGGTGTAGGGTGACAGGCGCAAAAGAGTGGTACGCTGTCGTCTTCACGGGCCGGCAAGCACAAGCACTGGAGAGCAAGAAAGCAGCAGCACTGCTGCTGCTGTGTGTGACGGTAACGGCGGCGAGCAACGAGGGCAAGAGCGAGCGCAAGGGCAGGCACGAGGCGTCGGTGTGGTCAAGCGTGAGTGTGTTGACTCTGTTTACTAACGGCGCTCAAAGTCCGGGCCACACGCGCATATGCAACTGCTGGGCTTCTCTTCACCACCAGCCAAAGCAAAGGCAGCAAGCAAGCAAGCAAGCAAGCAATGATAGTAGTGAGAGTGCTAGAGCTGCTGCTAAGGCCAGGGCGAGCAAGGCTAGCAATCTAGCAAACCCTAGGCCCTCCACAACAACACCGCGACTCTGCGCCTGGCCTTGTTTGGTCGGCGCCGCGTGCGCCATTGGCCACGGTAGATTGCGATGGAGTCTGGCCTGAGTGACGGTCAATAATGGATGTCATCTCCCAAAGAAGTCCCGGCCGCGCCTCTTGTCGTGTCTGTCGCAGGTCACGACAACTACTGCTTCAGCATTGCATTGCATGCCTTGGTCATCTATACCATTTGCAAACATCCTCTCGCTCGCCTTATCACACGCGACGCAATTTATCCCCTGCAGCAGCCGACGCAGGCACACAATCCACCTTCGCCGCAAGCGACAAACGCTTACGGAGCTCATCCCTGCGAAACTCATTCGCTAAACTTCCCTCGGACTCCGCCTCGTCTGCGTTCTAAGGACTTCCTAACGGTCGCGGCGCGCAGCTCTGGGTGGGGGGGCACATGAACCGGAATTGCCTGAGCGGGCGAATCAGCTCGGTATGTGCGCATTCGAGACTCTACGATACTCTAGATGCCCATGGGCAGGCGAGAAGTGCCGTACCAAACATTGAGCACACGCATGTCGTCACGGCACGAAAGGCTGTCGGTTTAGGGTACCAGATGGCATACAGGTATCCGGACCCCGATTTGAACTGCAAACAGGGTAAAGGTTAATGGCCTAAATGTACTGTAGGTTCTCGACTCAATCGTGGCTTTACCGAGTAAGCTACATCGAAGCACCATGCGGACAAATAAATGTGCATACTCTCTCTTTCTGTATTCGTATCTGCACATATCCGTGCATATATCCCAGGTTCCAGCAGCGCTGTTGCTTGTACATGATCCCAACGAAAAATACAGTCCAGCCCGTGGTATCCCAAGAAAACCGACGCCTGGCCAAAACGCCCTCGCTATGCAAAATTCAAATACTGATGAAGATCTGGTAGGACCCTGCAACTCTCATCCACGTAAATACATCGGCCGCTCGGTAACCTCATACTGCTCAAGCTCATCGCTGACCGGTAGAGTCCCGTAGAGATGTTCCCGGAGGAGGTCCGTTTGACGTGCCGCTGCTGGCGACTTGTGCATCGGGCCTTGTTGCGATGCTCGCAATTCGCGCAAGATGCTGCTCGGCGGGTAGAACTTCGCCGTGCCGGTCTCTGGCAGTGTCGTCATATTAGCTGGCTCTACAGCCGTCTGGCTCGCAGGCCGTTCCGCAGTCTGATCGGCTTGCGCTTTGTCGTCGGCCAATACTGCTGGCTCAACCTCACTGGCCGCCGGTTGACTTGCACTCGCAAGGCCCATCTGATCTTTCACCATCCGAGCGATGACATATGTGCTTGCTCTGTGGGCTCTGGTGGCCTCGTCCCACACTTCTTCATAGAGCTTCTTTTCTCCCTGAAGCAGACAAAGCCTAAGCATAGCAGCATAGACCCGCATAGGAACTCGCTCATGGCCGCGGACTGGGTCGGGATCTTGACGTTTGCTTCTTGCTTTCAGCTGCTGCACTTGATCCCAGACACTCAGTCCCGCTTCCCAGTCCCGACGATCGGCGCAGTCTTGCAGCAGGGGCGCCAACCCGCTCATGCAGAGTCCCCAGCCTTCTTCGCCCATGTTCTTGCAGACGCCAAGTGCTGTGTCGAAGCCGCCGAACTTCGTCACGCCGGAGATGAGAGCTGCGAATACCTTTGGTGTCGGGTAAGGCAGCTGGATGATCTTTGTCGGATCATCTTCCTTGGGCACAAGCCGTCCATTGCTCACTGCTGTGATGCGGATATCTGGTCGAGCAAGTGCAAGACCCAAGTGTTTCCCACGCATGGTTTCCACAAAGTGCACAAATGAGGCAGCGTCATCTGTTGCGGTGTAGTGATTCAGAATTGCGGTGATCGACGTCTCATTCGGACGTAAGTTGCATTGCTTCATCGATCGGATCACATGCGTGACAATGTGAGGCTGTTCCGCAGCAGATAAACCGAGAAGAAGCGTGTTGTAAGTATCCAAGTTTGGAGGCAAAGGTGATGCCGAAAGATTGTAGCAGATACGGGCCAGAAGAGTCGGTGTCGAGATCTTTTGTCGTTTATGTTGCTTCAACAGGCTTTGCAGCGCGATGTTGAGCTCCCTCGGTGTGTGTACTGTGTGGTATCCGAATTCATCTGCCTCCGTCTTGCTGAAGGCATTCAGCGGTAGGTGTGGTGAAGTACGTTCGTAATCTTCCAGTTCGTTGTTCGCCAGCCTCACTCGTCCCAGGTCATGCTTGAGAGTCGTTTTGTGCGCGTGTAACGCTTCTCTCGTACGAAGCAAGGTCGCTGCATAGTCTTCCGGGACTGCATTGGCCGCTTCATCGCTCATTTCTCCATTGATCAAAGCGATCATAATTCGTAGCTGCAGCAGATCCACAGACAGACTGATCGTCTCGAGCTTCTTGCGTGTCCACTGTCTCGTCTCTACCTTCTCTCTCCTCCTACGCTTTGCATAGATCGACTCCGGCGCCAGATTATGTGCTACCAAAGGCGGTCCCGTATTCGCCGGCCAGCGCTGATCCCTAAATGTCGGCTCGAGCTCTTCGAATGCCTCATCCAGAGCATCAGGTCTATACAACACACTCTCCTCCTCCTCCTCTTGCCTACCCTCCACATCATTCCTCTCAACTCCCCTAAATCCAGGTGTATCCTCCTTCCCAAGCTCCTCCCTAACCTCCGCAATCGCCCTATCCCACTTCTCCCTCCTCCTCAATTTCGCCCCAGCATCCAGCGTCGCCGCCGCAGCGAAAATCCCAGAGTACCACAGCGTCGAGCTCGTCAAGTATTTTGGTTTCTGGCGAGTTGCACCGGCGCTGACGCGGCGGGTGAGGCCGTTGGCGAAGGTGAGGCATTGCGGGCATTTGCAGGCGCTGCCCGCCGCGCTGCTGCTGCCTGCTTGCGCGATGCGGGACCAGATTGTTTGCATTGTTCACCGCATGGTGTGGGAGAGGTCGGTGTTGTGGTGGAATGGTGCGGGATTCAACGCCTCACTGTGTCTGCACCGTTGGAGACTTTGATCTTTCGAGGACGAGGATGTTCAGATGCAGGAAGTCCGCTTGTGCCAAGACGTGTTCGAGGCGGAGGCTGCAACTTCACTGCTTCAATTCACGCTGTTAGGTCTATCGACTTTACTGAAATATTGATAAGGTACATGTACACTCAAGAGCATCTGTGGAAGAACAATACTTTCAAATGCCAACGCCAGCTGGAAGATTTCAAACAATCGATCAAGCGGTCACAAGCCGTGCCATCGCTCTGTCGCAGAACCGCGGTAAGGGCAACGATAATACGGTCTATCCTTCCTGCATATATGAAACCAGAGAGTAACTAGATACCTAGGTACTGACAAGTCCTTCGGTGAATGATCAAATCACAGTTGTTCGTTAGGTGATTGCTTGATGGTCTGGTATCGTTCATTTCGAACTATCTGTTAGAGAATGTGCTATAGAATAGAATGTTGTCCGAAAATAATTATGGATATCTTTAGTCGATAATGTAGGCCTCGTTCCCCTCGGTGAAACATCACCTATTCACAAATCTTGCTGGAAATCACAGATGTGCATCGACTACGCAATGACTGCCACGTGATGCCTTTTTCGCTCATATGAGCTAAATCGTGGAAGCCATGGTAACGACGATGAACCCGGACAGCATGCACTACGGAAACCGACCTTTACCGTTGGAACATCGGATTTTTGGTTCAGGAGACAGTGAAACGTCTCATGTGGACAGATCAGCCACGTCCGAAGTCGAAGCAGTCTTCTTCCCCAGCAGATCCCTTGACAAGACAATCTCTAATCGCCTTCAAATATCAACGATAGCTCATGCCACCCAGAGGACGACCACTGTTCATGCCCGACCTACTCATGTACCCGCTCGACTGTCTTCCGATCTTGATGCCGCTCATGGTGTATCCATTTCCAGCGTACGCATTCTGATCGACGTTGCCCAGCGGCTGACGGAAAGGAGTTCCGAGATGGTTGTTTGACATTGAGGTGTAGCTTGCGCCGAGGTGAGACCCGCGAATACCGTATGCGGATTGAGGGTGTTGGCGATGGGCTGAAGGCGTCATTTGTGGATGCAATCCTTTCGAGCAAGTCAGTGGAACTCTCGCGAACAGCTTCAATTACCACTTACTGGCGCTCTGCACATTGTGCCGAGCAGTGTTGTCTGGGGCTGCGAAGAAGTCGTTGCCCTGGCGTCTGCCTCCGCTGCCATCGCTCCCAGTGCGACTGCGCGGCAAGTGCAGGTTTCCATACTCCCCACTTTGAGCCGCATAAGCGGCATTCTCTTCTGCAGCATTTTCAATATCTGGCACAAGAGCCTTCTGCTTGAGCTTTTCATACGATACACGAAACCTGTTTCGGTCTCTCTCCAGCGACTTGCGGCCTTCTTCCAGCTCAGCAAGTGAGCGAGTGAGCTTGCTAATCTTGTCCGAAGCATCCTGAAGCGAGTCCACCAGCTTGCTGATCTCATCTCGAGCGCTGGCCTTCACTCCATTCAGCTCTTGATTCTTCACATCCAGTTGCTGCTTCAGGCTTTTATTTGCGTGCTCCTGGTAGTAAATCTCTTGCGAGCTCTGGTACGCCCAGAAAGCCATGCCGCTGTTCGCACACTCCATGATGATGGTCGGGCTAAGGCCGCTGAGTATGCTCATCTTGTAGTCGTCAGTGGGTCTCAGGATGGCGACGGTGACGTCGAAAGGTTTGTCGAGGATCGTGCCGCATGCTGGGCAGGATCTGGTCGTGGTCTCTCCCGAGCCAAGTGTGGACGAGTCGGAGCAGGCGAGGCAGAAGATGTGGCTGCATGTGGTGACGACTGCTTTGTCTTTGAGCCTATCGCGACAGCGTAAGTGGTTGCAGCGTAGCTGGAAATCCATGGTGAGCACAAGGGGTTTGTGTTACGGGTGGGCGGTATTGGTGGTCGTATTAATGTGATGTGTGTATTGGGCGATTCTCTAGCTGTGAAAGGTGAGGTTGGCTTTAGCTCAGGAAGCTGCTGGAGTGAAGGCAGGTGCATCCCATCACCAAAAATTCTTAAGAGCACCCCGGAATTTAAAGCAAACTACTTGCAACAATCGGAATGTTATCAGTGAAATGTGTGTGGATGATTATCGTAAAGTGTCGGGTATTGCTATGTACAAAGAAAGGGTGGAAGAGAAGTAATGAAATAAGGCCGTGAAGATGAACGTGAAAGGGCCAATAGTGATTGCTAGAAAGACAAACTGCGAAAGCTGCGAAACCAGGCTTTTGGCTTCAAATCGTTGAAAAGAGCATGTAATATCTCGGGGGAATGGAGGTGTGAAGATATGCTGAAAAGAAACGCCGCGCATGAGGTATCTCGTCTGTCGGAACGACAGGCCCGAAGCAGATCTCTCTGATAGGGCATAAAAGCAACAACAAAAGACTACATGGTGGAGGACAGCAAGTGCCAGCCTACGACGTGGCCTCCTGGCTCCTTTGGGGGAGAGTGTTATGACTGAACTTGGATGAGACGGGCTCCTCAACCGCCTCTGGGCCAAGATCGCCAACACTTTCGTGGTCGACAATACGCGTAGGCACCTCCGGGATGTCCTCGTGAATAGTCTTATATTGGCTGTTGATGCTTTGGCGTTGAGGAGTAGCAGCAGTGCTCTCGCTGCCAAGGCTCATGCTAGTGGAGCTGCGGTTGTGCTCGAGCTCTGGCGTGGGTGGAATGCTTGAGAGACGGTGAGGTCGGAGGTAGCTGGTAGCCTCACTTTGTGCATCACCATACTCTGAGCCAGAGGCGTTACTTCCTTCGAGAAGGTCCGCTGAAGACATACGATGCATGCGTCTCTTGCTGTATCTCTTGCTCGTTTCTGAGCGGTTATCATCGTTGTCCGTGCTGACGCTATCTGCACGGCGAGCCAGGTCAAGACCTTCGACGGCGGCCGCGCATTGCTCGGAGATGTTGCGGATGATGTAAGCAATAGAGTCAGTCTTGTCACGGAGATTTCGGTCGCCGACATCGCTCATGCTGAGCATGGAGAATCGCTGGCTCTTGCGTGCTGTTGATTGGCGAGACTCGAGGTCACGAGAAGTGTCATCGTCGGCAGCCCGGCAGGATGCTCTGGTACTGCTGCGGGAAGAATTCCTCGAAGCGGCGGCGGGCTCGTCCTTGGCCTGCTCTGCTTCAGCATCGGCGGCGAGGCCATCTGGCGAAGCGCTGATGGTCTTGACAATGTGCTGCATGTGGTGCGCTTGGCCATCGATAAGTGCTCGAAGGTGCAGAACCACACGTTGTGCCTCATCGCGCTGTCTAAGGAGAGTGGTGTTGGTGTGCTGGAGAGCGGACAAGTCCTTCTTGTTACGCTTACGCTCACGCTCGAGCTCTTCCGCAATCTCCTGTTGTAAAACGAGAGCTTCGAGAGAATCATCTCTCTGCTTCTCGGTGCCAGCCAGACGAACGGTGAGCCTAGCAACAACCTCCTTCTCTTGGTCAATTTGAGCTCCGAGGCGGCGGTTCTCGCGCTTGTGGTTCTCGATCTTAATCTTGAGCTCGTTCGTCTCCTTTGTGAGTTGCTCGGCGAAGGCCTGGAACTTCAGGAACTGCTGCTTCCAGCTCTCCAATTCGTCGACCAGGAAGTTGTTGCGCTTTGTGACCTTGGTGAGCTCGTTGTCCATGCGGCCCTTGAGGTTGATGAAGTCCTGCCACGCTTCCTGAGCATCACGCGAGTATTGGTTGCGCTCGCGCACGATCTCGTTGAGGTGGCGCATTGAAACCTTGGTCGTCAAGGGCTTCTTCTGAGAGCCGCCAAAGACTGCCTTAAGGCCGGTGTTCTTGCCCTGCTTACGAGTTAGCTTTGTTGTTAAAAAGTCGTAAGTTTGTGCACTTACCAGCTTCTCACATGCGTGATCCATGACCTTCATGACATCGTCCTGATTCCACCACCCCGGATCTTGCACGCTCTCGACCTCACCGCGCATGACAATAATTTGGCCTGCGGGAATGAGCTTGCCACCACCGTATGCGGAACGCAGATGTTGGGGAACACCTGATGGGGAGACATTGCCGTTCAGCGATTCGGTCATACGGTTGACCAGCTTGGATCGCTGCTTAGCGGTCCAGGCGTTGGGCGGGTTGGAAGTAAGGACAAAGTTGCGGTCCAAATCGACAACGAGGGCGTCTGGTGGTGCTGTGAACAGAGTGCGGCACTCTGCAGTTATTCCAAGAATGTATGGGCCAGGTTCCTGGACAAGATCCTTTGCATGACGTGCGTGAACAACCGGGACGTAGAGGCCGCTCCATTCGTAGACGCGCACCATGTAACGAATCGTTTCGGCCGCAATGGTAAGCATCGCAGGGTAATGCGAAATGAAGATGATTCGACGAGTAGGCGAAACAGCAGCTTCAAGTACACCGACAATGTTAGGAATGCTCAAGCAACAGAACAGAGGCCACATTGCAAAATTTTGGAACCCGCTGGGCGAAGAGGGGAACTGGTAGCACAAAGCGTAGTCCTTCATGTCAATTCGCACAAGATCGTTGAGCCTGGGTGCAGGGAAGCTGAGAATGCGTGACACTTCCTCGGCATGGAAGAGGTTGGTTGCCTTGTTCCAGTGAATCCACATGCCGCGAAGATAGTCGCCTAGAAGGTTGTAAAGCGGGTAGCGAGACAAGAAACTCAGACAGTAGGGAATCCAGTATGTCTCGCCTGGAGTATCGAAGTAATCCGGTTCTGTGCGCCTACGGAGATCACGGATGGTCTCTGCACGCTTGTCGTCGGCACGGGACCAAACACGAAGAGCAATGCCGTACAGGGTGTGCGATGAGTCCTGTTGAAGAACGAACGCGTGGTGAACGCAGTGAGGCTGGCTGCTACCGGTGCAGATCTCGACATCATGAGGGAAACATGCCTGTGAACGTTAGTCCATGTTCTTGTACGCAGACGCGATGTAAATGATGGTAGCTTACTCGCATCGCCGCGTGCAGCGACCTGGCAATCTCGTTGTCCTGCTCGAGTCTGGGACTGCTTCCTAAAATCTCAGGCAACCAGAATTGACCAACTGCACCCTTCATGTGCCCGATCTTTCCTTGCGAGGGCGCAGGTGCTCTAGCCCATTGCGACGGCTCCCTGCCAACACCACATACCATGTAGGCATGGGTGAGGGTCTTGGGAGCGCGTTGGCTGACCTTTGGCTGGCTCATATGGCCGGTTGGTTGCGCGATCCGGCTGTGCAGACTGGATGTGCGGTTGGGAATGACGAGGTCGTCGGCGTCGCGACTCTGAGGACGGCTAGCGCTCGAACGTGGCCTGGAGGTGAAAGAGGGCGCCATAATAGGTCGCCGGAGCAGATGACTGAGATTTGTCAAGAATTAGGGCGAGAGGCTGCTGCACACAGATGTAGGGGGATGGCGAGAGCCTCGGTATGTGTTGTAAGGTTTGCGAAGACGTTGAGACGGTAGGTCCTTGTCTCCTATTACTGATCGAGCGAGTCTGGTGCTGTGACTGTCTGTCCCCAGAGGACGATTCCAGCGTCCAGAGTCCAGCAGGATAACGAGTGCGATTGCTCGCGGGCACACAGCAGCAAACGGACAGCAGCAAACGGGCAGCAGCAGCTCTTGAGCTGTCCGGGGGAGGTGGTCGAGAGAAGAGAGCACTAATGATTGCGAGCGGCAGATAGAGTGCAGCACGGCCGACGATGGCCTCTTGAACGACGGCTGAGCAGGATGCCGGGAGTGCGCCGGGGGTCGACTTCGACCCCTTGTACCGAACTCTAGCTCAGGCCCGGACGCCTCTGCAGGCCTAGCGGGATGTGATCAACCAAAGCCAATGCACACAGCATGCAGCGCGGCGAGCACGGGAGCCTTATCCGAAGGAGCAGCGCCTATAGCGTTGCGGTTTCAGGCCTTTTACCCTCCTTAGGCACAGCACGATGGGAACTCTATCGCTACACGATTGGCACATGCAAAACGACCTACTGGATCTGGTGCTGCTGCTGCCCTCGCATCTCATTCCACATTCGCAAAGAGCTAGCCCTGCGCAAACGCTGTACGTCTGTCGGCGCAAGTGCTCCAAGGGATTATTCCGGAGGCCTGCAGACGCGCTAGAGCGGCAAGGTAGCATCATCATCGTCGTCGTCGTTCGCTTCGACTGTGATACAGCCAGCTGCTTGCTTATGGATAGGGGGCAATCGCGTGTCCGATAATACAGGGTAGTTCATATGTTGTCTCACTCTGCTCGAACGACGTGAGCGTGCACGTTACGCGAGAACCCACCATCCCAATGCGCCATGTACTTTTTTCTGTACAGAGCGTGCGGTGCATCGTTCGGCTCGCTTGAGCAGCAATCTATATACTACCTCCGTACAAACCTTGCAAGGCATCTCCATAGCAATATTCGTCGCTTGCGAACAAGGCCTCGCGTGCCCCATGCTCTCGTCGGCTGACCATCACACCCTCATGGTGACAGCATGATCGGGTGTGCTCGTGGCAGTAAAGAAGCCATGTATCACCGCAAACGACTCACCTGTGCATCGATTGTGCTGTTCCTTACTCGCCGCTCTCTCGGACCCCCGCGGCTGCAAACGAACCATTCGATATGCTGCTCTTGTCTTACACACCATCCACCAATATTTCCGGGAGCTAACGCACGATGCGTGTCTTATCTGCCCCAAAGGCAAGTTCCCATCAGCTGCCACACCTGACGAGTCCGACTCGCGATGATGATGGTGATGCGATTTCACTACAGTAACCATTTCTCAAACGGACATGGCTCCTTTGGCCCTGGTTTCGCGCTCCGGCTCTCCACAATCGACAATCGTGAAATCCTGGTAGAGCCCCACAGAGCGGCGCCGCTGTGCTAGGAAGATGCTTTAACATTCACTTGAACACCCCCAGTCCCTTTGCCTTAAGAATCGTCGTCCCCAATTTGCCACTTCTGATTCGCCCTGCTGAATCGGCTGGAACTGCTGTCAAGATTTCGCTAATCGCAGCCAGCCCACTTCTCCCTGGAGTCTGAAGGTCTTTCGGCGTCTGCGGCTGGCTTGCTGAAACTGCGGGACAAGACCACCACATTATTGAACTGGATCTCCGTCCGGACCCCCACCTTGTACAAGTCCTTTCTTCATCTCAACATCATTGCTTCGATCCATGCATGATTACGACGTCTGCACAACCCTAATCAAGCTGATATTGTCATCATGAGCGACCAGCCGCAGTCACTAGCGGAGCTGTGCAGCATCTGGTTAGTTAGCTTCCTTCTCTTCACAGATTTTCACTTCGGACCCTTTTAGGTGTGATTGCCCTTTTGGGCTGTCAAATCACGTGCTCCACTTTTGAACTTCTTAGATTGGCAGGTGCATGTCCACTGACTGGCTACAGTTATACGGAAAAGCCCAAGTACCGGTGTCCGCGCTGCAAGACGCAAACATGCTCTCTGTCCTGCTATAAGCGCCACCAACAGCGCGCGTCTTGCAATGGTCAACGCGATCCGGCTGCCTACCTCAAGAGATCAGAGTGGGCGACACCTTCAGGAATTGATCGTGATTACAATTACCTCAAATCTGTCGAACGACATGTAGACCGTACAGGGCAAGATGTTCGCGAGCGAGGCATCACTGCCGGCCACTCTGGACGTGGTGGCGAACGCGGCGCCGCTGGCAACAAGAAAGTCACGAAAGCTTGGGCGCCCGGTAGCGTGCTGCAAAAGTATCTATCTGATAAGGACATCAGAGTAGAGAAGGCGCCTACTGGTATGAGCAGACAGAAGGCTAACATGACGAGAGTCACTAACAAGGGTAATGTCATGTGGACTGTCGAGTGGGTGGCTGAAGATGGCACGAAGAACGTCGACAACGATAGTTCTGAAGGACGGCAAATCCGAGAGCTGTGGTGTGATATGAAGGCGAGACGACTTAATGCTGAGAAGGGAAAGAAGAGAAAGCGAGAGAGCGAGGAAGCACATGCAGCGCCAGTTCCAAACGACCAGGGAGTCGGGCGACAAGACCACGCTGATGCGCCTGAGAAAGAGCCTCAGCCTCCGGTAGAGGGTTCTGCAGTCAATGACGAACTACCAACACCACAGGAGATCGCAAGGGACTGTGCTACGATTCAGCAAGCTGAGGCCTCTTCGTCAACAGCACCCTTAGAGGATCAATTACGTGACACAACAGATCCCAACAACAAGGCGCCAGCTCCCTCGGAGCAGGACGACGAATCTACAGACACACCTACGCCAGAACACTTCTACCTCCTCAGGCCTTTCACAGCGTCAAAATCGATTGTGCTTACGCCAATTGATGCATCAAAAAGCCTTACCGAGTGCCTCAAAGAGCAGACAGTGCTAGAATTTCCTACCATTTATGTTTTGCCTGATGAGCCACACTCGTTGCCCGATGGCTTTTTGTTGGCTGAGCAGTACGAGAAGGCACAGAAGGCTGAAGAAGCGGAGGTTGATGCATTGGTGCAGAGAACGAACCAGAGCACAGGGGGCGCTTTGACGGCTACATGCGAGGAAGAGAAGCCGTTGGATGCCAATAGTATTCTTGATATGTTGAAGCGGGATGTCGGTGTGTAGAGTAGGATAGTGTTGTGTATTACTAGATCAAAGTGATTTGGCCTAACGACCTACTCTTGTCCAGCATTAGTGAATTTTGAGAATATGTTTTGGAGGGCACTCGACATTATTCAAATGCTGTATATGCACTAGTGCTCATGAATATCTAGAGAACCATATAGATGTGCATAAGTGCCTGTAAGAAACAAGAACTCATGTGTCGTTGATTATGAACAAGAAGTGGCGGACGCTTGTAAGTCGCGCCACTCGAGCAAACAAGGGTCTGGTCTTGTGCTGAGAGCGGCATGACCTTACTCCACCACTTCCTACCGCACACGCAGACACCTACAGAAACGACTGTTGATCCTACGCCCGTTGAGAACACCTTGACGCCTTACTAATCTACACATCCGGTACCGCAGCAAGCGCAATCAGCGCCCGCCACTTCTCGTGTGACTTCGCTGTCACTTCAACTGCAACTCCCAAGAACATACCGCCAACCACCACAACGCAGTCATGGGGCGTGACCGCGATTCCGATGTCCCCCAGCCTGGACCTGCAGTTCTCACATCTCACGCCGGACCCGACGAATGGCTTGCGCAAGCCAAGCTGTGCCGCTACCTGCCCGAATCCGACATGAAACGCCTCTGTGAGACCGTGAAAGAGTGTCTGATGGAGGAGAGCAACATCCAGCCGGTGTCCTCGCCAGTCACAGTGTGCGGCGATATCCACGGGCAATTCTACGACTTGCTCGAGCTGTTCAGGGTCGCTGGCGGCATGCCGGGCGAAGCAGATGAGAGGGAGAAAGCTGCAGCAGAGGCCGCCAGGGCGCCCATGAGCCCGAACAGGGTTAGTAGTATCAACCCTGCGGATATTGAGCCGCCTACACAGATCAGCGACCCGAAGGTGAAGCGGAAGATGAAGAGGCGGTTCCAGAAGGACTCAGCGTACACCAGCGACGCGTCGAACGCTGGGTCAGAATTGGGAGAAGAGGAGGAGGAGCCTCGAGGCAGAGTCAGAAGTCGGAGCTTGCAACAGGAGGAGGTGGAGTTTGACGAGGACGAGGAGGATGACAGTGAGGACAGCGGAGTGGGAGTCAGAAGCCCTGGACCGAGCCGGAGCAAGAGTGCAGCGGCGAGACAGGACCATGCCAACGGAAACCAGAACTTCGTTTTCCTAGGCGATTTTGTGGACAGAGGTTATTTCTCCTTGGAGACATTTACCTTGCTTATGTGTCTGAAGGCAAAGTAAGTTTACTACCACAGACTGGACCAAGTTACATCCCACTGACGAAACCAGGTTCCCCGACAAGATCACACTCGTTCGTGGAAACCACGAGTCACGCCAAATCACCCAAGTATACGGCTTTTACGAAGAATGTCAACAGAAATACGGAAACGCCTCCGTCTGGAAGTCCTGCTGTCAAGTCTTCGACTTTCTTGCCCTGGCTGCTATCATTGATGGTCGAGTGCTTTGTGTTCACGGTGGTCTCTCCCCCGAAATCAGGACACTTGATCAGATTCGCGTCGTCGCTCGCGCCCAAGAGATCCCTCACGAGGGAGCATTCTGTGACCTTGTGTGGTCCGATCCGGAAGATGTCGACACATGGGCGGTCTCGCCTAGGGGTGCAGGATGGCTCTTTGGTGAAAAGGTGTCTTCAGAGGTATGCTTCGACTGCTGGTATGTGTCCTTGACAAATTTCACTAATATTCGATTTCCAGTTCAACCACGTCAACAACCTGCAACTCATTGCCCGCGCCCACCAGCTCGTGAACGAAGGCTACAAGTACCACTTCCAATCGCAAGAAGTCGTCACCGTCTGGTCAGCGCCCAACTACTGCTACCGCTGCGGCAACGTCGCCTCTATCATGACCCTCGGCGAGGATCTTGAGCCAGACTTCAAGATTTTCAGCGCAGTGCCCGATCACAGGCGTGCGGTTCCGGCTGGCAGGAGAGGCGCGGGCGAGTACTTCTTGTAGAATATTACGCTCAGCATTCGTTTGTCCTTTTCTTTGGTAACGATAGTATACTGGTCGGGGCTCATTTGCGAAAGAGCTCTGGTCTTGATGATGCTTTCTGGTGGTGTTGAGGGTGCCTTGCTGGTGCCTAGGCGTTACTTGTTTCGAAGTTTATCTTGTGCATTGGGGAGGAGGGCGTCGTTGTGGTTACTTGATTAGAGCACTGAATGATACCCAGAAATTGATGACATTTCTGATTCTCAGTGATTGTGAGGAGTGATGATGGTTCATGTGCGAGTGAATCGGTTCCAATGCATATAGGCACCGGCCACTTGCAATAAGTTAAACTACCGAAGTATGTGTATCCAAGCAACCTTTCCTAGCTTTCCAAGACCACACATATGCAAATGTATGCTTTGCGATGAACGGAAACTGTAGACGGCATGTGATACATGTAGTAGACATGTAGTCTTTTCATCCAAGTACATGTGATCAGGAGCACACATGTCATCAAGAAGGAAAGGATCGCTAGGGTAAGGGTTTGGGCAAAGCCTGCACCCGTGTACATGTATGTACATGTGCCGGGGACATGTATTTGATCGTAAACATAGCATTAAGGAGAGGATGACGCAAGGTGGACATCAATTAAACATTTGTTGTATTTCAAGAGTACGAAACTAGCAAGATTATACACGATTTGGTTGTTGACTTAGCTTTGGGCGATCGGATATCAAATCAAGTGGAATGCAGTGGCTTATTTCCACTTCAAACTACCACTGTTGACGGTACCCTCTGTCATCCAGAGCTACTAAGGCACATGCGTTCGAATAGGTTTCAACTCAATAGACTTCTTGGTGCCGATAAATTGGAACGCCTTCTCGTAACAGCTTATTGAGCTCGAAGCTTATTTGATCTGCCCAGCTCGCGGTCTAGCTTCAAAGTTCGTATTGCTTGCCCTACCACTGAGATGCTCTCTAATCCCAACTTTCCTATAGCGGGCTACACGCCTCACGCTGTTGTCGTCGACCTAAAGAGCATTATGTGCTCATTCTTACCATTGAGATACCGGTTGAATAGCAAGGCTAACCAACGATCAGTACACTGTGATGGCTATACGCAGATGCATTGCACGCTCTCTTGCCGCTGAGATGCTGCTGTGGTACAGGGTTTGCACCTAGACCGCGAGGCTAGGTATCTTGTATGTGGCGGCGCCAGTCCAGTCGGATACCAGGATACAGTTCAGCCACAAGCTTCCGATCAAGAGTGCGCAATTGGCGCGCAAATACGATTGAGTTGAGATCGAAGTACTAACGACCCTCGAACTAGCGACCACACAGATGGCGCACCCAAAACGGAAAACAAGCTAAAGATATGAAGATCTGTCGAACAGGCCGATGTTGCAATCGGGGTGTTGAATTGTTGCACTTGCACGATGGGGATCCCGAGGAGATCCCACCGTGAACACGCCATCTGGAGGTCTTTTTCTGATTGCACGTGTGTGGAGGGTGGAGCAGCAGAGTCGAGACCGTGGACGTCCAGTGATCATTGTTCATGCCAGTCAAAGTTGCGCTGCGTAGATCATGAAGCCATCCCAGCTCGAAGTTGGGATATGTAGCTAACATTGCTCCTGTAGCTACGGATTTCAGGCGCAAAGCATACCTCAGTAAATTTGGCGATGCTCACAATCACGTGAGCGGGAACAAAATGCAATCTTCATCTCAGCTTAGTTCGTGGTTCCATCCTTTTGACCCACTAAACTCATTCCACAAACCTGCAGAAACTCTGTTTGGTTAGTCTTGACAGGCTGACGAGGGTCCGGCCAGTCCGGGCAGAGCTTAGGGCGCAGTGATTCCTCTCTTCAAAGCCAGTCCATCTCTATGGCTGACAGAAGACAAACAGCACAGTGTAACAGCATGTTGAGCCCCAAGTTAGACACTAGACAGACACAGGGCTGGTGATAAGGATCCAGGCGACGCGCACTTGTACCTGAATGATGTACTCTCGGCTATGCACGTTAAATTGCCGACTGAGGTTCCTACAGTAGCGCAGACAGGCAGTCTCAGGGGCAGGTCAAGGATGACATGACCGGCCGACTGGCATCCCTGATTAGAGCTGCGGGAGGGCTCTTAGCGTAACGACACGACGACGTTGTCACGACGTGCATGCAAAGGAGTTTCCCTGCAGACGGCACGCTGCTGTGCAATGTGGAAATGAAATGGTGGAGGGTTATCGAGTGTTAGAACTGCTTCAGGACGGCCCTTGGACTGCGCCCCGCAAGGCACAGGAAGGGCAGGGCACTCGGAGTTGTTTCATGGGCAGTTCGTTAAACCTTGTTGTCCACGTGAAGGCAAAATCGTCGTCCTCACTTCCCATTTGATACGGCAACGCGCTCGGACGCGGATGCCCGGCGACGGCCTCTGCGTTAGTCGTGAGTCGTGCGCCCATCAACGACGCTGCCACTCGAGCCACTCACCACTCGCTCTTCACGCCTGGCCTGCGCCGGCCCTAAGGTGAATTGGCGAACTCCTTTGCTCGCCTGAGGCCCGCGACACACTACTACCGGAGGCCCGGTACTTAGCTACTCGCAAGCAACAATAATCTCGTCTCGCTATCCAGCAACTTCCCCTACCAGCCAGCCAGCCAGCGCGGCCACCAACCTCCTGCCCTAACTATCGCTAGCTGCTCGGGAACCTCCTAAGACATCACTCCTGCGTTGCCAGGCTACTTTGGCCTAGCGCGCTCGCGCTGTCTCAGCAGTCATGCAGGCCGACATGGACGGATCCACGGTCATGAGCGCCGTCCCTTCGTCTTCACCAGCCCAACGCGAGCGCTCGTTCACCGCGACGGCGGCTGACAGGATGCGCACCAACCGGAGTAGCAGTCGCATCAGCCAACGCACTCCGAGCAAATACAGCGATGACGATTCGAGCAAGACGGCGGTGAAAGTCGGTAAGTTGCGGACCCTCGATGGCATGTTCACGCATCAAAATGCTGACTACATGGGATCACAGTCGTTCGAGTACGGCCGTCTCTCAACCCCAACGATCCTGGCTACGACCTCATCCCGCAGCGATTCCGCGACAGCACATGCGAAGTCCCGTCGAACGTAAGCCTGGTGGTCCAATCGCAACAAGGCAAGAAGCAATTCGTCTTCGACCGCGTCTTCGAGGAGGACACTACTCAGAACGATGTCTGGGGATACGTCAGCGACAGCGTCAACTCATTTGTACAAGGTTACAATGTTTCCATTCTGGCTTACGGCCAGTCTGGCTCGGGCAAATCATATACCATGGGTACTTCGGGACCTCAAGAGCAGGATGACCCAGAGCACATGGGCATTATTCCTAGGGCAGCAAAAACATTATTCGAAAAGCTGAATGCTTCTTCGGTGCGACCAATGTCTGGATTGAGAACGCCAAAAAGGTATTCTACAATGTCATCCGTGCAAAACAATCACAGCGAAGGCAGCTGGACACTCAAGGCGACCTACGTAGAGATCTACAATGAGCAACTCCGCGATCTCCTGGTTCCTGAAACAGTGCCGCAGGCCGACCGAGCGACTGTAGCGATCCGTGAAGATACAAAGGGTCGCATCCTGCTTACTGGCCTCACACAATACGACATTAATTCCGCAGATGACATCTACGATGCGCTCAATTTCGGCTCCTCAATCCGCCAGACCGACGCAACTGCAATCAACGCACGCTCGTCACGCTCTCATGCCGTGTTCAGCTTGAATCTGGTCCAAAAGAAGAACGACATAATTCCTTCGACACCAAGAAGAGAGCACACTAGAGCTTCACCATCAGAGAGCGCAATTCGACCGGACACTGTAGTCACGATCGACAGCAAATTGCATTTTGTAGATCTTGCTGGTAGTGAGAGACTCAAAAACACTGGAGCCACTGGTGATCGCGCGAAAGAGGGCATCTCGATCAATGCTGGTCTTGCTAGCCTCGGCAAGGTCATCTCGCAGCTTTCTTCCAAACAAGGCAACGGACACATCTCTTACCGCGACTCCCGGCTCACTCGGTTGTTGCAGGATTCATTAGGTGGAAATGCAATCACCTTCATGATTGCATGTGTGACGCCCGCTTCCTTCCACATGAACGAGACCCTCAACACACTCGACTATGCGCGCAGAGCACGCTCCATCCAAGTACGGCCAGAGATTCAACAAAGCCATGAGGAGGGTGACAAGCAGGCCGCGATAGACCGTCTACGCGCAGAGGTCTCCTTCCTCCGCGAGCAAATCAGCCACTCCGAGCATGGCGTTGATCGCGCTAACAGCGTCCGAGCGCGACTCAGTGAAAGACCAGGGAAGCAACAGATAGAGCTCCAGAACCAGCTCATGGACATGCAGGAGAACTACACAGCACTCAGCCGACGCCATGCCAAGCTCATCTCCGAAATCTCGAAGGCTCGAGATGATGAGAATGCGGACACTCCTACGCTGAACGAAGCTATCGGTGAAAGCGCCATGGAAAGGCTGAAGCGATCAAACAGTTTCGCGGAAGCGGTTGAGCAGGTCGTGCTAGAATACGAAAAGACCATTCAAACGCTGGAAACTTCTCTCTCATCGACCCGTGGATCACTCGCCAGCACTGAAAGCACACTACTCGAAAAGCAAACCCGCATCGCTTATATGGAGCAAATTCAGCAGCAGCTACAGGCTAGAATTCAGAAAGCTGCGGACCGTGAAGAGAACAACGAGTCGTACCTCCATGAGTTGGAGTCTAGAATGGAAGGTTCTGCGACAGGCGAAGAGCAAAGTGCCGCTGTCATCGCCGAACTTCGCAAGGAGCTGGTAAAGGCTCGCGAAAACAGTACGAACGTGGAGGATTACGTTTCGACGCTTGAGGAGCGCCTAGCAGAAGCCGAGCAAGACCAAGAAATCATGCAGCGTGACATCGATCGTCTGGAGCAGGTGATCGAGCGCCAGAGAAGTATCGGCCGTCTCGACAACCTGCTTTCGGAATTGGACAACGTACGAGGCAACGGCAAGCTAAATGATAAACCAACCGAGGCGTCTACAGCCAAGGAAGCACAGCCAGATGTGAACGGCCACCAGAATAACAACGACTCATCCAGACCGATTTCGTCCAGCGAGTATAGTCAAGAGGCCGATGACGTTTTCACTGATGCTCCCGTCGAAGAATCAGCGGCAGCATCTCGACAGGAAGAGGCTACACCTCTTCCTTCTGCGCCGTCCCAGCCCGCAGTTTTAGGCTCACCTGCCACATTACTGGCACCACGAAGCCCAGCACAAGACGACTACATGGCTGACAAGCTGGAAAATCTTACCCAAGAACTTTTTGACCTTCGATCCGAGCACGAGTCCGTAGTGACAGACTACGATAACCTGCAGCAGAAATACCAGACAGCTCTGGAGACACTTGCAAAACTCGAATACGACAAGGAGGCACCGAGGACGCCAGCGGACTCGTCAGAGAGCAGACCAGAATCTTTTTTAGCACAAGCGGGGGTGAAGGAGGAACTACCAGAGGAACAAGAAGCCGGGCAGCCTTCATCCTCGCGATCGTTGCTGGAGGAGTTGTCCTCGCGTGGGGAAGTCAGTACTGGCAACGTCGACGATCCAACGACTGATGCCGATGAGGACTTGAGCATGCAGGATGAAATTGCTGTCCAGGCTGATGCTGTTGCAGTTAGCACACCACAAGTAGAGAAGCCTGACGTCCGTACATTGAGGCGCGTCAATGCGGAGAAGGATGCTACAATCCGCGAACTGACGCAGAACTACAAGAACCTCGCTGAGGAGCACCACTCGGCCCTGCTACACATCGAGGATCTGAAGCAAGAGCTGTATCGTGTCTCAGCGATGCGTCCTACATCCACTTCGCCATCTGTCGCTAGACCATCATCGCCAGCCCTGCCCAGTCCTGGCTATGGCAAATTCAACCCTCGACGCAAGTCGGAGGATCCTCTCGGTGGTGATCGTGCTGCAAAGAGCTGCGCCTCGCTCAAGAACATTGCTCTTGATAACCTCGAGAGTGATTCGGTAGCGAAGCACAACTTCGAGCTTAATCTCAACCTCGTCATGACCGAGCTTCACAGCCGTTCGGAACGTGTACAGTCTCTGGAAGCAGAGCTCACTACTATCAAAAAAGAGATGGAGGGCAAGCAAGCCATCATCTCTGGGTTGACTCGCGAACGCTCGAGTTTGAAAGCCAACAGCGGTAGTGTGGACTTCTCTGTTGTTGGCCAGATGCGCGATCAACTCATGGAAAGCGAACAACAGATTCGTAATCTACACGAGCAGCACAGTGCTAGGGAGCGGGAGTTCCAGGATCAAATTGATTCTCTCAAGAGTGGCTTGGAGCATCACCGTGAAAGCAGCACCGTAGCTGCTGCCAGCTTGCCCACCCCTACGTCCGAGAATGTACCAGGTAACTTCCCTCAAACTCCTGCAAACGAGCTATCACAAGCCAAGGCCGGCGCATCTCGGTCAGTCGAACAACAACCAGTGGCCGATGTTGAACGCATGCAAGCTGAGCTTGCAGCTTGGGAGGCAAAGCACAGCAGTGCTATGGATGGCATGAAAGCCTCGGAAGCCAGCTTGCTTGCCACGATTGCTGGACTGCAAGAATCTCTTCGCAAGGCTGAGCAGGACATAGCTGCTCCACGCGGACTCGGGATTAGTGAGGACTCTAGAATGTCTGATGAGGAGCGTTCACAGCACAAGGAAGTCGTTGACGCGTTGCAGAGAACGGTCGATGACTACAAGACATTGACTGCCAATCAAGTGGAACAGCTTGCGCAATTAGAGAAGTCATATTCTAAGATTGTGGCTCAAGTTGATGAAGACTCTCAATCGAAGGAGCTTACAGAGAAGGAGTTGAAAACTCACAGAGACCTTGTTGCCAACCTTGAGAACCAGCTGCAAGTCCATCAAGGCACGATCACTCTCCACCAGGAGAGTCTAGAGAGCCTCCAAGCGACACACTCCAAAGAGATCGATGAGCTGAAGGCATCAATGGCGGCTGCCGAAAAGGAGGCGAAGGAGCGTGATATCGCTACTGAAAGCAAGCACAACAGCTCGAGTGGTATGATGCAAGCTGAACTCACCAAGCTTCAAGGTGAACACGCTGCGCTGCTTGCTGCCGCTGCCGCTGCGCTGGGCACGCCAACAAGTTCGACTACTTTGAAGTCCCAGATCGAAGGACTCGTCGACGAAGGCAAAGAGCTGCACACCCGCCACACCAAGGCGACCAACGACTTGAAGCTTCTGCAGGAAGAACTGCAGGCCTCCCAGCTGAAGGCCGCAGACTTGCAGGGCAAGTTCGATGCCGCCAAGGACCAGTTTGAAGAAGCTCAGAAGAAGCTCGATATGGTGACGACGAGGGAGAAGAAGAGTTCGAGGCTGGTGGAGGAGCTTGAGGAGCAGCTCAACAGCAACTTCGACTCACACCAAGCAGCGACCAACCGTTTGAGCAGAATGGAGACTGCGAGCGTTCAGGCGAGACAGGAGACAGAGAGGGAGCTTGAGGAGCTTAGGATGAGGAATTCCACGTTGGAGGTAAGGACTCAAGCATATTCTGTCTCACCACGATATGATGCTAACATTTATGAACAGCAACAAGTCGCCCAGCTTTCGCGACAATCCGTGGCATCCGACCGCGGCTCAATAGGTTACAACAACCGGGAATCCCTCTCGCCTGAAGCAGCTGCGATCGCACTGGGTCGCTCTGCGTCGCAGCAGTCTGCAGCCCGCAAGTCTGCTCCTCCGACTACTGCCCTTCCGACCCCACCTCCTTCCATCCCTCTTCCGGCACTTCCAGGTTCCGATCGCGCCACTTCTCCCATTCCAGGCAGCGCCTCTCCCCCAGCATCGCGCCACGCATCTAGAGACGGCGCCGGTGCGAGCGCTGGCATGACCCAGATGATCGAAGACCAAGAAGCGCGCATCCGCACAATCGAGAAGCACTTGTTCGCCGAGAAGCAGCTCACCGCTACCTTGGAAGAAGCGCTGGTCGACCTTGAAACCTCCGCCAACCGTACCAAGACTGACATGGACGGCTGGAAGCGCAAGTGCCAGGGTCTCGAGGATGAGCTCGTCAGCATGCGCAAGGAAAGCAACAACTCTCGTGCAAGCCTCCAGGCTGTGGAGGAAGAGCGTGAGATGCGCGTTCGCGCCGAACGGGCTCGCCAGGCCCTGGAGGAGAGGATGCGCGAGCTCAACGCTGGCAAGAAAAAGAAGAAGGGCGCTCTCAATTGCTTCTAGGTGAGGACTGAGTTATGCGTTGTCCAGCAACAGCGTGGAGATGCAAGGTCTCTCTTTGCAGAGTACCGACGAAAGACTATACGATATACGGACGCGAGCGTTGAAGTGTTGGTGCGATTTGTTTTTACTGTTTTGTTTTCCTGAAGAAAAGATTAATTTTGCTTTTGATGCATGCGTCTATCTGGACACGTTCGTGGACGGAAGAGCGGGATCATTTGGAAGCCAGGGTTGGATTTTTGTGTGTCTTGACGGTGCTCGTTGTGTGGCTATTGTGTTTTGATTGATCGACCATACCCCTTCGAGCGTTGCAGTTTTGTGTGGGACATAGAAAATCTGTAAGATATGGTCTGGTTTGCACACAGTAATTATTGTTATCCACCTTAGTTTGCTGATTCTGTTATTGACTCTGTACTTGTCTCAAGATTGCATCGATTTACTCCTTGTACAACAACTCCTTTGCTCCTCAGCCACTGCTTTTGGGTGGTACGGCATGTGGAAGTGTTGGTTGGAGGACTCAGTACACTCACATGCGAAAGGATATCGACCCACCGATTCCCAGAGATTGGAAGATAGACAAAGGACAATCCATCCTGTTGTGTCTTTTCCCCTCAATGTGAAGTCTGATTTCAGGTATGATGTCGATGCGTAACGGCAACATCCATCGTGGTGGATGCTGTGATCTATTTTCTAATGTATGTTATATATGCTTCTATCGGTCTAAAGGTATTTTCAGAGGCCCTGCCGCCCTTGCGTCCTACACAATGAAGGGCGACCACAGATCTGACCACCCTCATTCAAGCCACTGCTCCGTCTTAAGCTTACGTCGTCTAGCGACCAGACGCTTGCTGAGCGACAGAACTCCTCCTCCTGATCTGAGCCTCCTCTTCGCCAAAGTATTTCGCAAGCTCAGTTTCGACTTCAGTGCCGGTGAGCTTGGGCATGGTCTTTGCACGTTTTACAGGACTGACGCCGTCCGCCCACGCACTGGCGAAGATGACGTCCATCTCTTCCAAACTTCTGCCCTTTGGTTCGGGGAAGAGGAAGTAGACGGTAGGGACTAGGGCGGCGTTCAAGACTGCAAAGATGATGTATGTCCTCCCTATGGAGTACAGTCAGTCGTTGGCCTGCAAATTGTGGTATCGATTCCATTTACATTGAAGGTTGGTAAAGGCCGGCGGCGTGATCATGACGATGACGAAGTTTGAAAGCCAATTGAAAATAGTAGAAACTGCGTTGGCGTGAATACGCGTGCGCAAGTTCGTAAGCTCAGCTGGCAATAACCAAGTCATTCCCAACCACCTGGAATTGAAGTGTAAAGTTAGCAAAGTATCTCAGACCACACGCTTTCGGTTACATTCGTTGTTCGCGTACCCAATTCCGAAGAAACTGTTGAAGACGAAGAGCATGACGACAGCGGTGATACCGTAGCTGTCTTCAAGCACAGGAGCACCGGTCTCCTCGTCTAGTGTACCTGTAGAAACCATGCCAGCAAGAATAGCCATGGCCGCCGACATGCCGATAGCACCAAAGAACATGAGCGCACGACGACCGAATCGGTCGATTGCTGGAATAGCGAGGAGTGAAGCCATAAAATACTCTGTTCCGTTGCACGCAGAAATGAGGCGTGATAAGTTTGGATCGAAACCAAGCGAGTTCTCAAAGATATAAGTCGCGTAGTAGGTTACGAGGTTAATACCGCAAAATTGCTGACAGAACTGTGATAGGGCTCCAAGGAAGGTCCTCCTGAAGTTCTGGGAAGGACCGTTGGTGAAGAGTTCGCGGTACTTGAATCCACCACCTCTGTTTTGGATGTAGATGGATTCCTGGATGCCGTTCAGCTCAGCCATGACGTCGGGGTGGTCAAGCTCATGGCCTAGCAGGCGAGCGACGACGTCGTGAGCTTCCTCTGTACGGCCCTTGGAGGCAAGCCAGCGTGGTGAGTCCGGAAGGAAAAGCAGTCCAATCATGACAATGATCGTAAAGAAGGACTGGAAAGCGACAGGGAAGCGCCATTGGATGCTGCCTGTGGCGAAATAGAATCCATAATCGATCCAGTAAGCCTTCATCAGTTTGAGTCAGAGACGATCCTTGATCATCTGGAATAGCACCAATCCTCCGATCCAACGGAAATTGATAAGATACTCACGATCATGACACCACCAGAGATGATAGCTCCAGCCAAAATGATGACCCGTCCACGTTTCTCTGGTCTAGCACATTCTGCCTGCCAGGTAGGGATTGTGGAAGTGACCTGTCGATTATCGTCAGCTATATGCCACATCGTGACGCGAGTGATGAATACATACCATTCCATTGCCGACGCCACCAACCACTCTACCAATACAGATCATGGCGTAACCCATAGCAGAAGCTTGAATGATGGTTCCTGGCAGGGCGTCAGCTGAGCTCTTTATCCCCATTGGAAGCAATTGACTTACCGATGATCATGATAAGAGACCCCCAGAAAGTCGAAGGTTTGCGGCCCCATTTCTCACCATAGAAGAGAATAACCACGGCGCCCAGAAAACATCCAATCTTCATTCGTTAGTTGGAGGCGTTGTTGAGTGTTGTGTTTGGTTATGCTTACCTGGTAAATAGCAATAGCAAAGGCTTGTAGATTGGCGTCACCGGTACACTGGTTGGGATCGGGATTATTGCGGTCGCCGTCGATCCAGCAAAGGTCGTTCGGAAGCTCCCTGGGTGTCATGAGAGGGAATACTGTTTGCCAGCTCTGCAGTGTGATCAAGGCACTCAGGACACCTTGATCATAACCGAACATGAGGAAACCATTGGAGGCGATGAAGGCAATGTAGAAATTAAGCTTCTTGCCAGTAAGCTTCTTTCCTCTAACGCTCCATTCAGGCAAGTTGCCCATCCAATGTCCAATCTTCCCCCATAATGTAGTGGGCGGTCCATCCTTCTCTGGGACATAGTTGAGGGATGCCTGGGCAGGCGAGGAAGCCCCAGAATCTTCGTTCTCATGTTTCTCAATCATTGATTCATGGTTCGGTTCGTCGCCCTTAGACGCGACCTTTTCGGGTTCCGGATGAGCTGACATTGTGATGGTTGAGGCAGAATGACATTAACTTCTCTGGGGTTGCGGGATCTCCAATTGATATAGGTTGATGGAGCGTTGAACCTAACAACATCGCCAAGATCATGTTTGGGGGTGCACGCTATTATCTCGGAGAGGCCGTATGCGGCAACCCAGAGACATTGTCGTCTCCAGTATTCTGACGTGGGCCAACTCCAGCAGTTGAGTGGAACTTAGATCTGTACGTAGGCAGAGCAAGCCAAGTACAACGCTGAGTGTTCACGCATCCTAAGGTGTCTAGGCGCCAAGGCAGACATGCTCGCAGAGCCGTGCATGACGAGGCCGCCAGAAGATGCCAAGTTGGTCTGTTAAGAGTCAGCACTGGACATATGCGCAAGTGTCCGCGGTTGCTCCATGTTACAACACAAATGGTAGAGGTTCTGGTGGAGGAGTATCGATCTTCGGGTGAAATATCCGGGTTGACGTGCAAGAGAGCGCTCTTTGCCACGTGCTTGACGAGGTTGTGCAAAGACCGAGACCCACAACGAACTTTTGCGAGCAGTGTGGACTGCGTGGTGAGTTCTGAGGCATGAAGGATCTTGGAAGCATGTCGGTCTTTGTAGAAATACCCGACTTTCTTGCCGTAACATTGTTAGAGAGCTTTCGAATACGACGCGTGAAGCTCTTTCTAAAAGATGATGACGGAAGGCGCTCCGCTTCGACCTTGGCGTTGCAACCTCCTTGTTCCATCTGCGCCCAGTTCATCATCTCCGATCTGCAAGGACATATAGCACCCACAAGAAGGCATCGAGGCTGAGGCATCCGCCTATTGGAGTGGTACATCCCACGCGTGAACGACTCGCAGCTGCCCATGGGCACCCGACTCCCGCACCCGATCCTCCCCAGCCAAGGCGCTCCGACACTCCACTTGTGGAGCTCGACTGGGCTTTCACCAAGACAGCCGAGCGTCCTCACCTCTGCGACAAGACCACAAAGATCCGAGATTACTAGGAGATATCACGCTTGGCTTGTCTCCTACTGCTCCTTCACTCTCTCAAGCGGCTGTGTGCCAGGAATCAAGAGCACCTTTCTTGGCCTCGCTACACGTATCATGCGGCGACATTCAATCGAAATCGTGAGGATCGGCAGATTCGACTCGTTGTTCGAAACTGGTCCTTCCGAGCCCCAAGGTAGTAGAAGGTAATGGCCAACACAACTTCACAAGTCTCGATCTTTGTGCATGGTCCCCCAGTGAGATCCACTTATCTATACCTGATGTTCAACAGCCCTCACACTGGCTCTGTGCAAATTTCGCCGCAGGTGAGGCTCAATATTTCTCTCTAATCAACTAATGACTGTCGGGTCTCAGTCGACACACTTCTGCTGCTGCTTAAGCGGCGTCTGCATTCTTTTGTGCTGCTATTCTTGGTGCAAGCAATCCCTACATTTCTCAACAGTTGCTTTGAGAAGTCGCGCTTCACGTCGAATCAATGGTGAGATTCACTGGTAGAGAGTCACTTCGGCGGGTGTCGCCAATCCAGCCTTTATATTGTGGGTCTTTTTGTAGCGATACAGCACTGGCCAGCAGCAGCATCACAGGGCCGCGCCAATACCTTCGTGCCACTGGTTTCGACTCTAGTGACGATACTTCAATCGAGCATGATCGATTCGATCTTTAAACATGTCGTGTGAGCAAGCAACGCCATCACTTGGCCAATTCTTGGTGTAAAAGTTTTGGCCTGGAACAACGTCGTGTGGCAGCCTCGGTTGCGTCTTCGATCTGCGTGGTATTGATCCTTCCAAATTATAGAACTGGTTTGCGTGCGCAGATCCGTTTGGGCAATAATCATTTTTGCTAATATCGAAAATTGCTTATCTTACTTGTACTTTGCGATGGGATTGCCAGAAGACGCAGTGAAACTGATAGAGTGAGTAGATTGTTGTGTGAACGAGCAAGAACCTGAGTGCATACTCAAACAATGATGTACTCCTAATCTGGGCAGATCAAACGAGATCATGCGTCGTTGGTAGTATGATATATGCATCGATGCGATTTTGGGAAGCCGAGCTGATCATACTTGAAGTACTACTGGTCGTCACACATATACAAAAGTGAAGTAGTGGTGACTGAAGAAGTACAGACACGAGGACGACAACATGTTTGTTTGCAAAGCATGAAAAAGACAAACCAAAAAAGTATTGAAAGTATCATTTACACCTAGTGAGGATGTCAGAGAATTGAATCTACCATGAGTGGCGGAGTTCAAAGCGGCGACATACCTGGAGGGATTCGAACCCTCGACTTTCGCATATCTCGTTGCCGTTTGATTGGCACTGAGTATAAGAACGACACGCTAAGCCACTGCGTCACAGGTGTGTGATTTCTTTGGCCGTGTGTGTGTTCACGATTGGTTGAGATTGCGCCGACCTAATCGTTCATATAGTCTCTGCCGAATGAGCAATGTGGTGCTGCAACGTAGCTGCACACTTCCGCAGCTTTTGTTGGCCTAGAAATGATCGGAATTGTTCTTGTGAGGGTTTGGTGTAAGAAAAGAACGATCGAACGCCATCTTTCGATAGCCCAGTACAGTGTGTCAAGTGAAGATGACTTTGCCTAGTTTTAAGGTACAGAAGAAAAATATCCTCCAGGGCCTGCACGTTCCGCAGATCTCTTTGGGGCAAAGCGCCGACGGGTACTCACTCCCGAGACACTTACTACTACAGGTACGTATAGCCTCTGTACTAAGGAGAAACTCGCAGGGTCATGTGCATGTAAAAGTAAAGATGGCAGAAAAGTCGAAGTATGGTAGTCAGCGTAACCAACATTGAATGCGAGTCTGCATGCACATTCATTTACATTTTCTTCAGTTATCGGTCTTGGGCCATCAGAGGGTTATGCATATCCCAGTCCTAAGAACGAAATATGGTCTCAGCCTTCATGTAGAATTGCATATACATGTCGATATTTATATCTGTCGAAACCGAGGAAGAAAATGTAGGAAACGTGTTGTTGTATGCAAAGTCCTGTTTTCTATGAATGCTATCATTTACCGATCATGCTTGTCTTTTTTTGATATCGTCCCAGACCAAATATTAGAACATCAAACGTCCTATACCCAAATCACAATGTCATGTCTTCAGGCAGCCCTCTCTTCCTCAACTCTCTTCACCACAATCTCTCTCACACCTTCCCAGCTTGCTTTGGCACCAATGACGCGCTTCTCCTTCTGCTCCAAGCCCTGGAACTGCTCCGGAAGCACAGTCTCGAACGAGAAACCGGGCTGGTCCTTGAGGGCCAGCTCGACGGCATGTGAGAACTTGGCAGGGTGTGCTGTGGCGAGAGAGATGTGGTGTGCGCCCTTGCCGTCATTGGCGATCGAGCGCAATGAGGCTGCGATACCGATGGCGGAGTGAGGGTCCAGGATGTAGTGTCCATCGTGCTCAGTGCCAGTGGTGGCTTTGTGGCCGTTAGCAGTGCCGTTAGTCTGCTTCTGTGCTGGCAGGTTCCAGCCGTAGACGTCTTTGATTGCCTCAATGGTCTGCTTGTCGCTGACACGCTCAGAGGAGAATGTCTCCTTGGCGGCGGCAAGGATCTCGGGGTCAACGCCGAAGCCATTGTCATTCTTGAGTTGTGCAAGCCATGTCTTGACCTGCTCGCCAGCCTCCATACGGCGGCGGTTGATCTCTTCAGTCTTGCTTGTTTGGTAGGCGAGGTACCAGAGCAGACGCTCGAAGTTTGACGACACCAGAATATCCATCGCAGGTGCGAGAGTCTCCTTGACACCCTCAGCATGAGCCTTGGCACCATCCTCCTCGAAGCCACCCTCAGCCTCGCGACCGTGGACGGCGTGCTTCTCGTAGTGTCCGGTTCTCCAGAAGCGGTGGAGGATGTCGTTCTCGTTTGTCGCGATGACGAGCTTATCCGCGGGCAAGCCCATACGTGTAGCGAAGTAGCCGGCAAGGATATCGCCAAAGTTACCAGTAGGGACCACGAAGCGGACCTTGGGGTCCAATGAACCAGTCTGGCGTGCGATGGAGAAGTAGGAGTGGAAGTAGTATGTGATCTGAGCGAGGATACGCGCCCAGTTGATGCTGTTGACAGCGGCGAGGCGGTGGGTGCTGTTGATCTCGGGGTCGGCGAAAAGTGCCTTGACGATGTCCTGCGCCAGTTAGTACAATTTCAATCTTCATGATTCAAGTCCCACATACCTGGCAGTCATCAAAGGTGCCCTCCACCGCGATGTTGTGGACATTGGCGTCCAGCACGGTGGTCATCTGAGCCTCTTGAATGGGGCTGACCTTGCCCTTGGGGTGCATGATGAACACGCTGACATCCTTCTTGCCTCTCAGACCGTAGATGGCTGCAGAGCCAGTGTCACCACTGGTCGCGCCCACAACAGTCAGGTGTTCCCTCTCCTTGCTGGACTCATCCTTGCCCTTGTTCCTGCGAACGAGGAAGTACTCGAAGAGGTTGCCCAGGAATTGCAGAGCAACGTCCTTGAAAGCGAAAGTTGGGCCGTGGAACAGCTCCAGCAAGTGGAGGTGCTGGTCCTGGTCGAGGGTTGTGATGGGAACAATGTTGTCGGCACGGAATGTAGCATAGCTCTTTCTCACAATTTCCTTCAAATCGGCTTCGGGAATCTCATCGCGCGAGATGTAGAGGGAGAAGATCTCGAAGGCGAGGTCTTGGAAGGAGAGGTCTTGCCATTTGGATTGCCAGTCGGATGGGAGGGAGGGAACTTCTTCGGGAATGAAGAGGCCACCATCGGCGGCGAGGCCCTTCAAGACGACATTTTCGAAGGAAAACTGGTTATCTTCTCAGCGTAAGCTCCAATGCAAGCAAGCCTGTATTGATATTTGGGCGACGTGGTGGTGAGCCACGCAATGCGCCGGAAGCAGATTTGAGCAACATACGTCGTAGGAGCCGCCACGCGTGCTCAGGTAGCGCTGTGAGGCGGAGTGTGAGACCATTTTGGCTGTGTCAAAGTGCAATGGTGTAATCAATTGTATCGCATTGACCGAGCGTTGAGTGGTAACTATTCCCTCTGATGCTTAGGCGGGTGACTGGATTTCTTTGGAGGGGTCTCATTGATCGGCGATATCGGAGCATGCCCACGCAGAAGAAGGAAATCTGACTCCACCCAATGCCATAGTCATGTGCCCTAATGATAGAAGAAGTATTTTGTTGATATTCTACACATGCGATGATTGATTATACGTGTTAACTCGAAACCTCTTAATCATCTGTGCGGATGAGTCTTTCACTCGCTCATTTTGATGATCGATATCTGTGACGTATACCGCCACATTTGATAACACCATCGGACTGGTAGATGGCTTATGCAAATCAAATCCGAAGAGTGCGAATAATTATATCGGTCACATTTTACCCTAGCCCATGCTCAATTAATCGATGTCACTCCTCGCGCATATTGCGAAACAGATCACGACTGGTCCACAACATGTCATTAGACATGTATTGTAACGCAGGCTATATTCATGCGTTGTCCGGGTACACATACATATAGTGCATGCAAGGAAGAGTCTTGGTACACGTTTTATGCAGCCAACAGCACGAATCGGAAACGGCGTCACGTTCCCTCTGTTTACGTCACGCAGCCCACCTTCAGCTGAGCATCTCATGCAGAGCCCCAACACAGCCCACTAAGCGCCACGACTACTTGTGCTTCGTAGGGCTGCGTTTTGGCGTCGGTCACGAACACCATCTCTTTCTCTCAAAATTAAATCGCAATCATGGCAAACACGAAACTGCTCGTCTTGCTAGGCTGCGTTGTTCTGCTATGCCTAGTCACTCCCTCTCACGCCTTTGGCGCTGGTAACATCGCCTCTATCTCCAAGATCGAAGGCCACAACTGGCGCCATGGCGATATCGAAGACATGCTCGAAAAGGTGGCCTTCTTGAAAGGCCACAAGTGGACCAGTATGATGATCAAGCGTGTCTACTTTGGTAACTGGCTACGCGACTACTCCCAGGCGGTGGTAAGTGATCCAAGAAAATATCTCAAAACCACATGTGAGACACTTTGCTGACTTTACTTTGCAGGATGTTGGGTGAGTTCGATTGCGACAGACGCAGATAATGCCTGCGACGTCCTGCTGACTTGTATCGTAGAACTTTAAAGGGCGTACAAGCTGATACGATCCGAGTCCTCGTATGGGTTCTCGCTTTCATGTCATTTGGCTACGCCACTGCTGAGTTCGAAGTGACTGCTGAACGTCTTGGCACATACCGACCTGAGGAGCACATCGACAACCCGAAAGATTATGCCGACAACGAGGATGCGAAGAAATACGATGAACGCCTCCGTGGCCCAGTCCACCCCGATGAGCTCGCTATCGACCCTGAAACCGGCATGAAGAACTACATCGCCAACGAGCGTGGTGGCTGGGCGACATCCTCCGGCTACATCAGATACAGCTTTGCTCGCAGCATTCACTTTGGTCGCATGTACACTCACGGCGCCAACAAAGGTCGCGAGGAAGACTTGTGCGAGGCTTTGAGGTGCTTGGGCCAGGGATTGCACTGTGTTGAAGATTTCGGAGCGCACACCAACTATGTCGAGCTGGCGCTACGAGAGATGGGTTACCATGATGTCTTCCCGCATGTTGGTGCCAACGCTGGTATCAACCTCCGAGGAAAACATGTCTATCCTCTTGTAACAGGTACATTTGGTGGCGTCGACTTCCTCCACTCTGTCCTTGGAGAAGCCAACGATCACATTACTCAGACTGAAGTCGAGGAGATGGATGCCGCACTTTCGCAAGCACAAGGTGGTGGAGCTGCGCCAGGTAGCCGCGCCTTTGGTAGCGGTAACTCGGCGAACAGTGGCTCAGATCTGATCAGTCTCCTGGGAAAGATTCCTGGCACTGGAGGCTTGATTCAGGAGGCCCACAATCTCAAAGCTGAGTCGGACGCCGAGGCTGCTCGTAATGCGAGCGGCGGATACGGTGGTGGCTACAGCTCTTCTCGCGCTGAACCTACGTTCGATGCACCGCCAGGTTCGCAAGGAGGCCCACCCGGACCTAATGTCCCTGGTACCAACATCGACCCCCAAGCTGCGATTGCAAAGATCTACCCGCTGCTCGAATTCCGCGACAGAGTCGTTCGCACAATTTCGGGAATCGTGAGCAAGATCCCAGGCCTGGAGAAGATGATCGAGACCATCAGCGAGAAGGTGACTCTCTTCATCATGGGTCTCCTTGCTCCTTACATCAAGCCGATCATTGCAGCCGCCTCTAATGGACTCAAGACTGGTAGCAGCACGGTCGTCGATGCGAGCGCAAAGCAGCAATACCTTGTCTGGACCGACCCTTCGAGTAACGATCCAACACATTCAATGCTCAGTAAAGATCATTTTTCGAACATCCTCAACCAGCCTGCTGGCGAACTCGCTTCTGTCATCCTGCAGTACATCGCGCCCCGCGTCATCTACGCATGGGATCACCCAGAGGTCCCAGAACATGAAGTCATGGACGACGTATGCAGGGTATTCCATCATCCTGCTATCCGAGACAACAACCTAGAGCTTCACAGGAGTATGTTTGCATGCGTCGAGAACTGGGTGCACCACCAGCGCGACCCAAGCCACAGATTGAACCAGCTTCTTAGCTCTGAAAGCGTCAAGGCCGGAAAAAACCACAAGGTGCAAGACATGACTGGCTTCCCGAAAGCCAACGCTGGAGGATGCGGCGGTCATGGTGGCCATGGTTCAAGCGGTGGACTTGGTGGTATGTTCTCATCACTTACTGGTGGTAATGGAAACCAAGGCAGCTCGAGCGGAGGCATCGGTGGCATGCTCTCATCTTTCACTGGCACTGGCAACCAGCACGGTGGCTCCGGTGGAGGTATCTCCAGCATTCTCTCTTCCTTCTCTGGCGGCGGATCGAGCGGTGGCGGCATGTTCGGCTCGCGGGGTGTTGATGAGAACAGTGCCAGCGGCGCCCAAGGCTATCACGGCACTCCACCGCAAGCTACAGGCTCTCCTGCCCAAGGATATGGAGGTTACCAGCAGCCAGGCTACGGCGCACAGCCGCCAGCAAGCTTCCAGCCAGGTGATCACGATGCCTACCCTACAGCTCATCAACAAGGCTATGAGGTGCCACATACTCAACCACCTCAGCAGACTTACGATGGATCTTACGGCTATCCCCCCCATCAGCAGCAGCAGCCGCACGGTTATGGCCAAGGAGGTTACGGGCAACAAGGTTACAACGGTGGATACCAGTATGGCCAGGGTGGCCAAGGTGGTGGGTACTAGGCTCAACTGGTGAATGCGAACATGAGACATGAATGTGCATGAGGTACTGGTTGGTGAGCCGTTTCATAGGTGGTGGTTGGATCTGCGGCTTTACAGATCAGGCTTGGGCACTCACTGCTAAGCGGAGTGAGAGTAATGGATGTTCCCTTCCATTAGCACGTACGATCTCGCTTCACTTTTGCTCACTCATTAAAACTTGCGACCATGCTTCACCTAGCTACAACGTGCTGACTCATCAACACACATGGCCACGCGTCTCAAGTCTGTAGCAGTAGTGTAGTCAAATTCAGAAGGGTAAATAACCTAAACCGTTTTGATATCGCTATCACAGTTGTGTAAGGTAGGCTCTCAAAGAGTATCCAACGGTGTACTGTTCTAGCAAGCGGTATGAACCATCAACCCCTCCATCGCGCCTTTCACTCGCTCAAGTGAAGTGACGGTTGCCACAGTTGCGTTGTTCTGCTAATCCATGTCGTCAAATGTGCCCCACTCTTCAGCTCGCTTTTGGTCGAGTATCTCCAACCGACACCCAACACAACCAACACATCAAAACATATCGATACCAAAACATACAGAACAACAACACGCAAGAAACATGGCGCCCGGCCGCCCGTCAGGTGCGAAGACTACCGGCGGAAAGACGTCAATCGGAGGCATAGGTGGGCGTGGTGTTGCTGGGAAGGGTCTCGGCCTGGGTAAATCTGGCGCAAAGAGGCACAGGTAGGATTGGTTTTCTGGTCCTAGCAACTCGAAGGTGGTAGCATACTGACCTCTTCCCAGGAAGATCCTTAAGGATAACATCAATGGCATCAGCAAGGCGGATATTCGTCGCATGGCGCGCCGCGGCGGCGTAAAGCGCATCTCTGCCTCGATCTACGAAGAGACACGCCTCGAACTCAGACGCTTCCTCGAGAAGGTCATGCGCGTAAGTGTAAGTGCTGGTACGGAAAATATGGTCGAGTCATTTGCTCATTCTTTTGTTGGACAGGACGTCTGCGCTGTCGTGGAACTGTGCAAGCGCAAGACCATCTGCACCAGCGACGTGGTGTGGGCTTTGAACCGCCAGGGCCGCACACTTTACGTGAGTGGAACGGAATACAGTCGATTCTTGAGCATGGCGCTTACTGACACTTGCATAGGGCTTCGGGTCTGGACACACTCGTAACCAGAAGGAGTAGTGGACGACCACAGGCAGGGTTTGAGCATGAGCATGCTCCTTCTGACCTTGCTTCCGTCGCAGCAAGGAGTGGATGCATGACTGTTTTGGCATACGGCGTTCTCTGGTGCATCATTGGAAATGGAGAAGATACCCTTCTATAAGCGGCAAAAGCTGCATTCCGTACTTGAGCTGCACAATATGATGCTTCACTTATGACACTCGACATGCTGAAAAACTTCCCAACGCCGAACTCGACCATCTCGTCGCTGTGCTCATTGAAACCAAGAAAATAGAACTGCACCATCCGTCGCACTCATGACTTTTCTTGGTTCACGTAAGGATCGACCCAACCGTCTCCAATATTGTCATGTTCCGTGGCCTGGCTCCTAGACATACGCCCGCCACTGGTCTTTAGGAGACCACTGCTAGCGCTCACGATAGGGCTGCGCCAGAGCCCATCATCGCCCTTGACTCTTGTGCTTGGAAGACCAGTAACATGGCTGTTGACGTAAATCGACTCCCAGTGGCCCTTGGGAGCATGGTAGATCTCGTGGTAGATGGTCATGTGCGGCCATTGCTTGTAATTCGCGTTCCACCACTTCCATGCCTTCATGTGGTAGTCCGAGTGGGCGAAATCGTGGATGCCTTCGACAGTCTTGAAGTAACCTATGTTCATGCCTTCGTTCTGCGTCTTGCGGTCGGCGGTGTTGACCCAGGACGTCATGCCCATAAGGCCGAACTCTTCGTCATGAGCTTCCAGGTCCTTGACCATCTGCGCGAAGAATTCGCCGATTTGTTTGACGCCTGGAGCGAAGATGCCCAAGGGATGGTTGTTGCGGAAGCCGATGATGAGCACTGCGATGCTCATGTCTGCGGGCTTGTCGCCGTAGTTTCCTTGAGAGTCCGGGAACGCGGTGGAGAACTTCTGCATGATCAGATCATCCATCATGGGGTTGTGCTTCCAGCCAGCAGCCATTGCGGAAGTGTTTGCTGAGGTGAAGATGATCCATACTATCGCAGGCAGAAGAGCGATACGTCCTACGAGGAGGAATGCGAGGGTTTGGGCGACGCCGCCGAGAGCGAGCCATGTGGTGATAGTCAGTTGCTCACGGAACAGCTAAAGCTGTGTTAGTTTATGGGCCGTTGAACAACTTGGGTCTCGTAACGATATTCTTACGTTGTGTACTGAGCCAGGGCCTGTGTAATTAGTCTTTGGGCGCTCCGACAGTGGAGCAACGAGAGGTTTGAACGGGGCCATGTTTTCAATCCTGAATGAGTATGCTACTCAGGGCAGGAAGATATTAGACAGTGGCTCGCCGTACAGGAACTTTTGAAAGTCCGGTAGTGTCGATGGTGTTAGCCCAGTGTAGAACTTTGTGTTTCCTGAGGAGCTTGGGTTGCTGTAGACCGATGTAGCGGCAACATGGAACTTATAGCAAATACGACAGCCACACCTATGGCCGTTCGCAAGGAATGTCAGCCCACCCTATGTGCTTACCGGGAGGATTGCAAGGTCGTAACAGCGCGGTCGGATGAACGTTGGCAGAGTGGAGGCCTTGAGAGTTTCATGTTACGGCCGAAGCGAGCTCAACTCCTCCATATCTTTACAGCTTTAATCGGCGCATGACGGCCGACATTAGGAAACAAACATACAGAGAGACGGGTGAGAGGGCGCCACCTCGCAAACGCATCCACTTCCAGACGACAAAGGCGAACTTCCATCGTCATCGTGCGGAGCTAACACAGAAGCAAAGCCACCGATATAGATTTTCGGAAACCGAATTGATCTTTCGTCCGCACCCGCAACTTGCCAGTGTTCGCGATAGCCGTACTGAGCTGGTGGTGTCCTTGGTAGATGATGTAGAACCTACACACACCTTCAGCTCGCTAAGCCGTGGACGGATCCGTCGCTCTAGACTACGGCCGGATTCTTCCAGCTCGACGCCATCAGCGCTAGCGAAAGCGAGTCGCTACCTTACCAATCGCCCTAGTTTCATTTGCCAGAGCAACTAAGCACTCTCAGTGTTATACATCTGTATAGCAATACCATAGCCCATGACGCGTGTGCAGTGGTGTTCCCAAGCGTAAGCCCAAGCCTGCCGAGCATTTTGATACCAATGATTGTAGACTTGAGGAGTACTGCGTGGGATCATTCTAATTCGTTCACGTCTCTGGAGATACACTGAAGGATAGTACCTCTACCTCGATCATTCGATGGGTGCATACCAGCTGAACCTACCCAGTGGATCATACTCGCCCTTGAGCGCCCTCAGCCTGTCAAGCCTCCAGCCCTCATACCCATACATAGCCTCCAACCCCTCCTCCCCATTCGCATAATTGACATACGCGTACGACTTCCCTCCACTACCCTGCACAATTGCATCTCTCATCTTAGTCCCATGATGCAGCGCCCGTTTTTCAATAGTCACTGCCTCAGTTGGTGTTAGAGCAGACGCATTCCACAGCATAACAGAAGCAATCAACAAGCCATTCTCACGATCTGGAAACGCAGTCGACGCAGCAGGAACTTGTTGTACAGCGTGCAGACTGTAAGCTTCGAAGATCATGCCACTGCCGCTCAGATCAGGCTCGACTTGCGCGAGAGCACTCATTGCGTCTTCCATCGCTGAGAGGGTGTAGTTGACCGTCGAGACGGGGAAGCGCATACTGCTGGTACCGTGCACGCAGTATGGACCGTCCATGGACAGCATGCTCACAGCTGCGAAGTCTGGGAGTGAAGATATGCCTGTGGTGTGAACGAGAGGAGAGAGCGCGAGGAAAGGCTTCGTGTGCTCGCTGGGGACGCCGGATGGCGACTGGTACATTACGAAGAAGAGAATGACAGGCTGGTGACTTTGTTAGTGCGTGTTGCCTCTTCTTCTATAAGTAAAAGCACATCGCTTACGTTCTCCGGGTCCATCTCCGGTATCTTGAAGAAGTACGACCAGTGCACGAGCTCGACCGGCTGCTCTCCAACACTGCCGCCGAGCATCGCATTGGCAAGGCCGTAGACATCTCGCACTTGATCGTGTCGAAAGACGAATTGCTCCCAGCTCCACATCTCCGTCTCTGGAGTCCGATCAACGATTTTGTATTCGAAGCTCGTCACGATACCAAAATTGTGGCCAGCGCCTCGAAGAGCCCAGAAGAGATCTTCATGTTCGGTATCCGAGACGGTGATAGCAGAGCCATTAGCAAGAACCAGTCGTAGAGAAATCAGGTTGTCGGCGAGAAGCCCTTGTCTTCCTTGTAGCCATCCATGTCCACCGCCTAGCATTGGCGCCACCACGCCTGTACACTCGCAAGCACCCGTGACTATCGTTGCCCGTCAGCGCGAGTTACAGTCTGCCGTTTGCCTATTTACCATAACACAAAAAAGCACTCACCAGTCATCTTCCCTTCCCCCCAAAGCCCATGCACCATCTCCCCACTCAGCACTCCTCCCTCAATCCTCGCCGCCTCCCCTCCCTCCAAAACTCTCACATCCTTCATCCCCCTCGTCCAAATTCCCAAGCCACCCCTGAAATCATTCAGTGACTGCACCACCCCATGTCCACCAGTGACAGCCAAGAAAGGCAAAGCGGCGTTATTCGCCCATCGGATCGTAGCCTGCACGTCAGCTTCGGTGGCAACTTCGACCACAACTGCAAACGTGGGGTTGATGTAGCTGTTCCAGCGCTCTGTGGAAGTGTTGAAACCGGCGGAGCCAAGAGGGTGGATTTGTGCGCGGGCGGAGAGCTGGGGGCCTAACGTGCTGTTGATGGTGGCGATTTGGTACGCACTGGTGTGCTGCGGAGTCGACGGATAGTCGAAGGGTATCCAGGCGGAGTTGAGGAAAGAGGTGAAGTTGACGAGGTATGCTATCACTGCGACGAATGAGGCAATGGCAATGGCTGTGGTAGATCGGCCCATCGTAGCGAACACGACTTTGCAAGATGACTAGAATGTTTTGTGAGTCTGTAGCTTGAAGGGAAATCAAGAGATCCTGGACCGCACTGCCAAAGAGCACAAGAGATTTAGATAAGGCGTCAGCTTCACGAGGCCTACCATGCCACTCTCAGCCGTACGGCTTTGTCACTTTATGCAGATCCCTGTTGACACACTTTGCGAATCCTTTGATAAGCCCACGCAGCTGAGAGATATCAGAATGCCTCGGTTCTTCCACAAATCGCGAGCTGAAAAATGATTGTCTTATACTGCATTATCGGGCCTATTTTCCGCTTCCTTCGCTGCTATCGGAATCGTGCTCTGGCGGCGTGGCGGCATACAACATACCGAACTGGCGGTTGCTAGTGTTGCTTCTGTACGTTCCAACACTGCCGCGAATACGCTGAGGCGACGGTCTGCCATTTCCCAAGCTTGCGGTGGAAAGAAGTCGCGTTCTTTCGTCAGGAATGGGCTCATCGACAGCACCGTCCGTCGCATCGATATCTTGCTCCTCATCTTCACTGCTCACGGGAGCACCCTCTGTGCGCTTGTTCTCGCGGCGAGCAAGGTAGTAGCTGATCGCCAGACCCAAGAGCACGCCCTGTAGGATTCCAGTGACGACGTAAACGAGCCATGTGCTCCAGCCCTCCCATCCGACTCTTAGCCAGAGGCTGAAAGCGAAGACAAATGCACCAGGGACTTGGATCAACATCGTAACGATGCTCAAGCTCTTCACATCGCCAATCTTGAATGTGTAGTAGATCTGCGGGAGATACTGTATGGCGGAAAGAACGCCAGCGACGGTGCCGAGGAAGTTTGCCCAGCCTTGCGTGTGATGCGGGAATGAGGCGACCATTGCGATGCTCGCGATGCCTACAACGAGAAGCGCAAGTAGGGTTGCGACGCCTACGACGACGGCATCGCGGCGCTTCGGTGGGGCGGTGGATGTTATGCTCGCTGCTGAGGAAACCAGATCCGGCTCTGTCGGGAAGTAGATCAGGTATAGCATCACACTGTTGGTATGTCAGCTTGTGTCCCTTTCTTGTTCTGGTACTCTTGAGAAACTTACATGAACATGAAACAAGCCCATTGTATCCCGATCTGAGCAACGCCTAGCAGCGCGGCGGCGCACTCAGTCCCATTTAGCTCTTTGCAGCATCCGATATCCGCGCGACTCCCGGGCAGAGTCAAGATGTTGCCTATGGCAGCTATTGAGCTCAAGCCGCCGAGCAGCACCCACCAGGGCGACAGACCTTCGCTGCTCCGGCGCTGGATGATTTTTGCATGCTGAGGAATGTAGGACACCAGGATACCAAAGACCAGGAAGCCAGCAAGGCTGACGGTGAAGGGATTGGGCGATGTTAGGGCAGCGCAGTGCTTGGAGAGGTCGAGCATGGTTGTGTGAGTGTCGGTTTGGTGAATGCGACGCGGCGCAAAACATGCGTTGGTGGTGGTTTGCTGGGTGAAGCGGGAGATGTGCGGTGATTGTTTGTCGTCTTGTGTCACATGGTCGGACCAGAGCAAGCAGCTGCTACGATGGCGGCTGTCGGTGTGAGATCAGATGGGCGATGGTAGCATGACTAGACGGAGACGGACTGTGTGAGTTTTGTCGGCGGGTGCGCGGTGCTGCTGATGCTCGTTCGTGTTCGCACAGTTCGTGTTCCTGATTCAGAGCTTTGGTCGTCCCCCAGCCACAACACACAAGCCGAGGCTGCCTTACAGCTCCTCCTCCCGATAGCTGTGACGAACCAATACCAGACTCATGCAATACAGTATGCACCTCTCAATGGTATTGAGCTGATCAAGGAAACCCCACAGAAGGCATCTCCATATGCACATATGGAAATACCCGAGAACCATATACGAGCAATTCACAGCACGTATCTTGCATCAATTCCGACAGGTTCCGGTGCCTCATACGCTCATCCTCTCCAGAGCAATCAATCTAGTTTCGTAGGGTGCCGGGTTTTTTTTGGAGATTGAGGTTTGATTGTATGATCGATGGGCTGGTGAGATGCATCGACTTTCTCAATGGATTCAGATATCCATGGTGAGGTGCTATCTATCGTCATGGTCTCACGGAAGCTAAAATGGTACACTGAGATGATGTATGTCTCTCTGACTTGTAGGGACAACGCAACATGGTACCCTGTGATCCCATATTCCTGAAGCAATGAATAGGGAACTATCGAGATGCTCTCAAAATAAATTGGTGTTCTTAGCGGTAGAGCATTCACAACAGGCTGCTATCTGATCCACTGGGCGCAATTGTGTGTTTCCTGGGTACGTAACGTGCGCAGTTGATAGCACCGCCAATATCACCAATACTCGATCATCAAACCTTCCCCGAAACACCATCAATATCCGCAGTCGAAAGAAACTCCGTCGCCATGTTGGCTAAAACCTCCTCCGGAGGCGGATCTAAGCTTGTACGCTGTGCATTGTGAAGGAAAGAAATTTTGTCGTGCGAGCTCCAGTCAGCCATTGAGCCGTCAACATCCGCAATCGGCTGTGCTCCGGTTGCGGCGAAAGAAAGTCCGGTGAAATCGAGATTGATTCCTGTGAAAGTATCGCCTTGAGTTTGTCCGTACAGACTTTGTGAGAAAGCGTGGCTGGCACCTGGGCTGTCTATGCTGGCCTCTCTTGAATGAGATGTGGCGACATGCAGAGTAGAGTCTGCGAGTACTTTTTTCTGAGGGAGTGGGATCTCGCTAGTGGATGTTGCGAAGCGAAGACTGCTTCTGCGCTGCTTCAGATGCTGAACCCGTTCCGGAACATTTGTCTGCTTTGCCGCCGATCTGAGCGACCGGTCAGAATAGTTGCCTGGGCTGGCCACGTTTTTGCCCACCAAAGGTGAGTGAACAAAACTCGCTCGCTTGCCTGGCTTTGGCTTTTTCACTGTGGACCATGGTGACCAATTATCCATCAACGCTTGAGTGCCTGGCAAATGGTCCTGCGATAGTTGTCGGAGCGGTGCACGTGTGTCGTGAGGCTGTTGCATCTCGCTAGAATCAATGTGGTCTAGGCGGGTTTCTTCTGGCAATGTTGCGTGTGCCAACGCGAGTTTGTGAGGCGACATGAATAGATCGTGCTGGGCCCGATTAAGCAGGACTTGTGTTCCAGGCCACTGCCCTGTTGACCGCCTGTTGCTGTGGGAGTCACGGTGAATATCGGCTGGCATGTTTCCCTCCTTATATCGAGAGTTTGAGGCCTCTTCGGGAGGCTCGTGTGATTGTGAAGACGAGAGATCGTCTGGTGCTCGCGACAGATCAGCACCGGACAGCCGCATTTCGTTACGTAGTGCCTTCTTCAAGGACGACGAACGACGTGCGGAGCCAGGGCTGTTGGAAAGCCTTCTGTTGATGTGTTCGTCCACAAGTGCCATGTTCAAAGCTGGGGCAAAAGAAGAGTCTTGCATGAAGGAAAGGCCCAAAGTTGGTGGTGCAGCAGATGTTGAGGGAAACGCAGTCCAATCACTAGGCTTAGGCGTTTCTTCGCTACTCCGCGTCGATCGCAGACTTGGCTGCTGCTCATCTCTACCTGGAGAGCTCGATGCTGACTCAGGGTCGGCATCTCCCGATGCTTTTGACTTCTTGCGATACACGAAGGGCGTCGTGCCATTCTGAGACTTTTCTGCTGTGATGAGCTCAGACTTGGAAGTCTTGAACGAGTTTGTAAGTCGTGATTGACTCTTTGGTTGCGAAGACTCTCTAGAATTTATAGGGGTATTGCCTGTCTTCTGCTGAGGCGTCGCATTGGTGCTACGAGACGAAGGGTTCCTGGCAGATCGGGTGTGAGGTGTTTCGGCGGATCCTGACGTACTCGTCGCGAGGCGGATTTGCTTTTCATCGATCGGCGTCCAGGCGGACTGTGCCTTACTGGGATTGAATGAAAGGCTGATTTGTGCTGCGCGAGTACTGTCTGCAGGAGGAGCGACACTGGCCGAACTAGGAATGTTCTGCTCAGCCGTACACAATTCCATGGCTGTGGAATCAGTGGCCGTTGGCTCGCCCTCTCCGCTGGACGGATCTTCGACAGTAGTCTCTGAGCTGAAACTCTCGGCAGGCATTGTGAACGCTCTCGGTCTACGAGAGGGCGAATCTGTCCGCGAAAGTCGTAGTTCGTCCGCCATGGTAGTCTCAGCTGGTGTGTTTAGGTCGAATGGCCGTGATGAGCTGCATTGTTTGAAGCTTGATGTAGCTCGAGCGGTGGGCGGAGCAGACTGCGTGACATGTACTGTCGGTGGGGGTGGTAGCTCAGGGCGTTCTGGGGTTTTCTGCAGCAATGAAGCCTTGCGAGCCCGAAGCTTAGCGGCCAGCATGAGCGCCTCGTTACTGGGTGCCAACGAGATCTCCCGGCAGGTCCGCACTGTTGGATCGGCATTCTGCGGGTGTACAACCTCAGCTGTCTTTAAACCAGCATTGGTCTGGCTCTTCGTGCCTCGCTGCAGGTCACTTTGTCGGCTATGTGACTTCTTCAAAGCTGCACGCGCCTTACTGCGTTTCTTCAACACAGCCCAGCCATCCTCTCCGTCCGCCCATAGGTCTTCGTCATGGTCGTCGAGTACTTCATCCCAAGTAAGACGCTTGTCGCAGAGCACCTTGTCTACAGTTGCTGTCAAGTCTGGGCCATTTGCACATGCCGAGGAGATGAACAGTGGTTGGCCTTCCAAAAAGTTATTTGCCAGCTGCTCGACTCTTCGGCGTTTTGCCACTCGCAAAGAAGTAGGCAGATCATCATCTGGGTCAGCTACCAGGGTCTTAGCGGAGGGAGCGTGCCAGTCCTGAGCATCCAGGTTGCGGTATTGCTTGCTTTGTTGGAAGTGAGAAGCACATGTCCAGTGGTGGCCTGTTGGCTTGTGTGTCCTGATCATCCTGGTCAGCGGCTTTTCCTTGAGGCTATGTCATCGCCAGGAAGGTGGACAAGCCAACAGAGTCCCGAAGCCCGAGCGGTAGTGAGAGTGCGGTCAGGACCGTCTGAAGATGGCAATCCAACATGCCCTCGACACGGATAACGGAGGCAAACGGGCGCGCGAGGCGTTCGCGTTAAGCGCAGCGGGCGGCAGGCGCCTTCTCGGCGGTTGCTATGCTGTTGTTAGGTGACGAGCCACAAGACGTCAGCACAGCATGAACTGTGCACATGTGAAATACTGTATGTGAAACAGGCCGAGCGTTGAGCGGCGTTGAGCGGCGGAGGATCTCGACAATCTGGCTTGTTTGGTTCTCATCAGTGCACGCGAGGCTTGGGGCTACAACTCGCCAGCGCAGGGCTAGTAGAGCTAGTTGGGCTATCGCAGTCTGTGCTGCCGCATCGCTGGAAGTCGACAATGCAGGACGATGGCCGTTGGGCGCTGACTATGTTGTCTCGTATAGCGTACAGGTGGTTTAAGCGGTCAGCGTGGATGACGTTGGCGCTGTAGGCGGTGTCCAACATTAACTAGATTCATGAGCTGCGGAGAGCTTTGCTTGGTGGTATGAACGCTACATGTTGCTGTCGCTACCAGCACGCATACATGTGTGTATACACATGTGCCGCCTTCTCCTCACCCCAACGTATGTCTCGGGCTTCCATTCAGCGAGATACACATATTTCTTGAGAACCGAAGCATACTTAAGCTACGACTCTCAATACGCATTTGGTACAAAGTGGAATTGTAGCAAAGTCCCAGCAATCATATCCATAAACACCATCCTTGATCCTGTCAAGCCCGTCCAGAACCGGGATACAGAGCGCTAAAGCCCGAGCTTTCGTTCTGTTGTGTTGACCAAAGCGCCACGCGCCAGCGACTTCCTCGAAACATCCACTTCCACATTTCCACCCATTACATACTCACCCACAACCATCCCAATTTTCTTGCAACCACGATCCAGTGCACCAGAAAGCACGACCGAATACCTTCCAAAGAAACAATGGCGTCTGCAGGCGTTCTTCCTTGGCTGGTAGGTCTCCCTGCTTCTGACACTGCGTGGGATGCCGCGCCTGCACCACCGACACATGGCGCTCTCAACGCGTCCTCACATCACCAAACTGGCAGCCCCAAGTCGGAGCCTGGTACTCTGCGAAGCCGGATGCAGGATACCATGGAAGGCACGGTCAACCGACGCGCGCAGAGCAGCTCGCCCATCAAACAGCCATCTCTCGCCTGGAGGAGCCGACTTATAAACGGCCAGACAAGCTACGGCGACCAGACGGATCTCTTTGGACCATCTGGACTTGAAAACATATTCGCAAGAAATCAAGTCGCTGACAGTAGCCGTCCACAGAAAAAGCACCGCCCCGTCGGCTTGACAGCCAAATTTTCCTCAGGACACGATAGCATTCACAGAACTCCGCTACTTCCCTTCATCGACGACTCAGATCTGGCATTCGTGCGCGGCAGTCACGAGAAACGCTGCAGCGAAGACTCGGCAGAAGGCTCCCCCTCATCGCAGTCGTCGCAGTCAAGCGTCGCAGACATGTTGACGGAGATGATGGGGAAGATTGACGAGCTGAATACTTCGAACAAGGGATATCACACCCGCATGCAGGCGATTAAGGAACGCTTGAGCGATTCGGAGGACCTGCGTCAGAGACTTGATAAGTCTGAGCGCGAGAAGCAACATGATTCGGGGGAATTGCGCCAGAAGCTTGAGAGATCTGAGCGCGAAAGGGAGGAAGCCCAGGGCTCCATCTTGTTTCAAAAGGGACAACTTGACAAGAGCGAAGCTGCGCTCTTTAAATCGCAGAGACGACTGTTTGATTGCACGAAGCAATCCATCAGCGCTGAGCGCAGGGCGGACTGGTCTAAGAGCCAGCGTCGCCAGCTGGCAGAGGACTACAATATGTCTAAGAAGGAAGCAGATGAGTGGAGAGAAAAGTACGAAGAAGCTCAATCCGAGCTTGAAAGTCTGAGATCCGCCAGCCCCAAGTCAGCAGATCGCGAGGCGCAGACTGAAAGCCCGAAATCAGAGATTGTTACAAGCCAGCCAGAGGCGCATCTTGTCGAAGATGAGAGCCTTGAAGACGACGAGAGCTCGGAGGGCAGCATGATTCAACACGACATCAATCAAGCCGAGACGAATCACACCGGCGCCGGCGCTGAGCGCCAGCCAACACTCAAAGAATCCACCCTATACCACAGTGCGCACTTGGCCGCGGACGAGACTTACGATACCACGGGCCATCGTTCGGTCACGGAAAGCGAGCTTGAAGATCTTACTCCGGTCTTCATTGCGAAGCGGACCTCTTCGAGCGGCATCGTCCACTTCAACGCCATCCGTAGCGACAACGCCACCCGTACCGAAATCTTCAAGCAGCGAAAGGAGATCGATAAGACCGAGACCCCACAGCTTGCTCGTGAAGCGGAATTGGCGATGGAGCCTGAGCAGTCTCAAGTTAGCATAAGCGAGCAAAGCACATCGCCCCACAGCCAGGGGCCCAACCCGATTATGGGAACCACTGAGCCTTCCATCGCGGATGTCGAAGATGAGTCTGAATGGGCAGAAGCTAGGCACGTGTCCGGATTCACAGACGCACCAGAGGTTGAGGAAGACATGCCGGTACAGGCGAAACACGTTGAATACTCTGCCGAATGGGATTTCAGCGAGCCACCCCAGAACGAGTCATCGGAGCTTGTGGAGGCTCACGAGCGTGCGGAGAGCGATAACAAAAGAACGGTGTCTTTTGGCTTGCAGCAGCTCGATGACTATGCATTCAAGATAGTCGACCAAGCAGTTGCGGACGCGACAGACATCACTGTTGACGACGATAACGACGCCCATTCGCCTGGTTTGCCCCTAAAAGACTGTCCACCTTCTCGCGATAGCTCGCCAGCGTCCAACATACATGCACCTGGCAGCCGCATGCCATTCCAGTTCCGCAAGGAATCGATCTCAGAGATACACGACGCGAGCACCAAACCAAAGCGCATGCCCTCCAAAGGCAGCGCCTCTGGACTCGCTAATCCGCCTCACTTATCACTACCCAGAACTCGACCCTCATCACCCCAAGCCAAGAAAAGACAAGGCCCTAATCACATTGATCTACCAAAGACGGTGTCACCTCCACAAGTGTGGGTTGAGGATACGGATGGCCTTTATGACAGCCCGAATGGTCCTGAAGGAAAACGACCGCTCCCAAGATCGCCACTGAAAAGCCCCACGCCCAAGCGGCGTCGTACTCTGCACGACTCAGAACTGCTACAGAGTGTGACAGATGCAAACCTCTCATATCACAGTCAGCTCCAAGAGGCTATCAGTGACCGAAAGAATGTCGCCAAACCTGACGTGCTCGCTCAGCGCAAGATGGCAAGGGCACGTAGCGCAACACCATCGCAAGGTCCTGCTACCAAAGACTATATCAACGAAGCGAAGAAGGTTATAGAGTTACTTCGCGGCAACACCACCTCAAGCAGCCCGCTCAAGGGTATCGAGGAGGCTGACGAGGATGAAACTTACGAAGAGTACGAAGAGGAGGACGCAGAGCCATATGCTCCGTACAGTACACACAGGTCCGACAACATGAGAACGCTTGCCCCTCAACAAGTCGCGCACTTGATCGGAGGAGAGATGCATGGCATGATGTTCGATAGGACAAAGAATTGCTGGATTCGCTCAAAGAGCTTTGAACATAAGCAGTTCCTAGACCCTCGCGATGCGCTGTCAAGTGACGACGACCCCTTTAGAGAGATATCAGATCTGACGGTCGAGAAGTCGGTGCAAATTCGCGTCACTCATCCTTCAATGGAGCTTGGCGCCACAACAGTCGTCCATCATGACCTGGATGGGCTGGAATCATCGTTTGGCGACGTCGGTCGAGATGCAGAGCATGAAGAGTCGGAACATGTGAACCCCAAGCTGCCTGGGGAAGATACTACTCTAGCACACTACAGTAATGTGCACGAAAGCGACCCTTCGGAAATTACGCCAACCACTGAAGTGTCGACATCAGTGCCGTTGCCGTCGGAGATCACGTTCCCCTCTCCGCCAAATAAAACCATGCCGATCGACATTGCAAAGCTGCAACTCTCAGTCCCATCCTCCAATGCCAACATCAACAACACCTTCATGCTGAGTGATCTTCCTGAATTCACCGTTCATGAAGAAGACCAACCAAGGCCGTCTGAGCGCGCTTTGGCAATAAGACTTGCCGCTTACGCCGCAGTCAAAACCGAAGATCCATACACTGTCGCAACTGCCGAGTTGGTGAAAGCAATTACCGATGTTCAAGGCAGCGAGATCCATTGGGATGACCTTACGTCGTTGTGCTTGCGCGACAAGTCACTCAGGTCGCTTCACAATCTCGACGAACACTGTGCAAGGGTCGAGAAGCTTGATGTGTCGTCCAACGCTCTGACACAACTTGATGGTGTTCCATCGTTTGTTCGCCAGCTCAACGCTCGCTCAAATAAGCTAATTAGCCTCACTTCCTGGGCTCACTTGATGCACCTACAATACCTAGACATCTCCAACAACAACTTGGAGAGCCTCGACGGGCTGGGACACCTTATACACCTCCGTGAACTTCGAGTCGACAACAACCGTATTCGGAAGTTGGACGGCATAGCTGATCTTGATGGCTTGATCACATTGAGCGCTCGCAGCAACGTTATACGCGAGGTGAACTTTGAGCACTTCAGATTTGGCAGGGTCGTTGACCTCGACGTCAGCGGAAATCAGATTTGCAGTATCAAAGGACTGGAGAGCATGGACAGTCTTCGGACTCTGAACATCAATAAGAACCCGTTTAGCGAACCGTTCGAAGTTGCAGCAACGATGCCTCGTTTGAAGCATCTTTCATTGAGGTCCTGTGGCTTGATGACTCTGGATGTGTCACACTTCACGAGTCTGAGGACTCTAGAGGTGGACAACAACAGTCTTACCGCCATAACTGGACTCGACGATCTCAAGAAGCTCGACCTCTTGTCCATGTGTGCGCAAGACTTGGACGAAGGATCCCGCATCGAGATCTTCGACACGCCGATGGAAGCACAGACCGTTCGCTTATCCCGCAATACCATTCCTGACCTACAACTCAACCACGCCTTCATGTCTGTCAAACACCTAGATCTTTCCGACACCGGACTTACTATTCTTCCCTCCAACTTTGGCACTCAGTTGCCCAACCTACGCACCCTCGACCTCTCCTACAACGGTCTTAAAGACATTCGACCATTGGCCCCTCTCCGCGGTCTCGTATCACTCAGGCTCACTGGCTGTCGCATCGAGCGCCTGAGGAAAACGGTGGCGACCGTGGGGAAACTTGGAAAGTTGCTCAAACTGGATATCAAAGACAACCCCTTGACGCAAGGCTTCTACGGACCCGACTCTAGCGAAGATAGGATCTACAAGGGCAAGTTGGACGAACAGACGGCGGTCCGCAGGAGGACTTATGAATTGTTGATGGCGTACAGCTGCAAGTGCGAAGGGTTTATGTTGGATGGCTTGGAGTTTGATGCAGCGGCTGCTGTGGCGAAGGATCATATTTGGGAGAGGTTGGTGGAGCTGGGCGTTTTGAGACAAGTCTCGTGATAGGAAAAATGATTGAAGGAAGGGAAGGGCAACGAATTACGACACGGCGGAACAGGAAGGACTTTTGGGATAGAAAAGGCCTTTTTCTTTTGAGATACCCCTATGAATTTTACTTCTCTCTTCAAAACCATGATTCCGTGTCTCTCACTTCACCTCTCTATTCTGTCCGCTTGCGAATCTTGGGCAATCCCACCCAACAGACCAGCATCAAGACATAGAACCCAACGCAAATAGGATGCAGCACGAAAGCTCCCACAGCCTGTGCCAAAATACCCGTCGTAAACGGCACGATAGCACCCCCGGAAGAACCTGCTGTCGTAATAAAAGCAATCGCGCTCATCTGCAGATTGCCCGGCAGCAAGCGTGCAAACACCGTAGTAGCAATCGGATAAATCGGGCCTAGCAGGAATCCCACGATCGAGACCGCCACCGCGCCACCAACCACATTCGGGATCTGCCACGTCAGGATCTGGAAGACGAGCGCGCCGAGCGTGAGGCCTGCGGCGAAGCGCTTCTCGCCCAAGCGTGATGCGAAGTGCGTTAAGCTGAGGCGGCCGAGGGTGATGCCGGCCCAGAAACCGGCGGTCACGTAGCCGACTTTTGCTGGGTCGCCGCCACGGTTGGTGATGAGGTAGGTGATTATCCAGCCGGATTCGCTGACTTCGGCGCCTTGGTAGGAGAAGATCTGTCCAACATTTGGGTCAGTCGCACCGTCGCTGTTTCTGAATGAAGACTACTTAGCTGTTTTGGCAAGAGCTTAAAAATAGCTCGCTGCTCTAGTGGGAAGAATTCCTGTCGGTACTCTTACAAGGGACGAAAGGTGAGACATACTGCGAGATTGTTAGCAAATGTCTCTTGACCAACGGTGAGTCTGTCCTAAATTTTACCAAACAGGGCGCCGGTCAGGGTCGTGCGGTTTGAGATGGCGCGGCGGAGGAGGTGGAGTTTGCCTGGTTCTACTGCACTGTTGTTGCGGGATGTTGTAGTGAGACTGTGGGAATCTTGAGGGCTGTTAGTGTAGCCGTTGATACCTTCTTGCTCGTAGCCTTGGAAGGCCCAGCCGGCGAAGAAGAAGCAGACGATGCGTAGGCCGATTGTGATGAGGAAGAATCGGGACCAGAGGATGCCGTTCGAGACCATTGCTGTTGCCATGATGGGTGCTACGGTTCCGCCGACGCCGTAGGCTCCGTGGGCGAAACCCAGGACGACGGTGGAGTTGGTGAGGTTTGCGCAGAAGACATTGTTGAGTGCTAGGTTGAGGGCACATCCGAAGCCGAGGAAGAGGTAGGCTACGACGACTGCTGGGAAGGGCGGGGTGCAGACTATCATCACGTAGCCGATGAGCATGGTGATCTCTGAAAGCATAAGAGTTTTGGCGCGGCCTAAGGCGCTGGCTATGGCGTTGCTTGTTGGAGCTGCGAGAATGAATCCGGCGGCGTTGGCTACGAAGATCGTGGAGACCACAGCATATCCGATACCATAATGATCTTCCATCGAAGGGATCAGGGCACCGTTGACAGCATCATTGATTCCATTGCCGAAATAGATCAGACAGGCTGCAAGCACTCTCCATTTATTCATCACCGGATACCAGAAGCTTGGCATAATGGCAGTACCACCATCGCCGACTGGCGATTGCGGCGGGCTTGCTTCGAGTTGGTCGGGTGTTGTTTGTCCTTGATCTTGAGTGTGGAACTCCTGGTATGTCATGTTGTCATTGGATAAATCGTTAGTGCCGTGATGATCTTTGGTGAGACCATAATGAGGTAGCTCCAGAGAATCGAGCTCTTCGATCGAAGGCCCTCGCTCGTGAGGTCTGGCAGACTTGGGCGGCACAGCGACTGGTTCATGAGTAATCAGGCCTAAGCCACCAGCAGCGAATGGTGACGCTCGCATGGTGGTTAGTACGAGAGGTCACCTTAAAGTTACAATTGGCGATTATGATTGATGTGAGATCGTGTCAGAATGTTGACAAAACTCAACATATATGAGACAGCGGCGGGATTGCGAAGTGCGAGGAGGAGAAATGGTTGTTCGTGACAGACAGGTGAACGCATTCTACCTTTCAATGCCCGACATCGAAGACGAACACAATCGGGTAATCCTGATCCAGGACACCGTCGATGTCGTGCGAAGCGGCATTTGTTTCCCAAAGAGGACATGCCGATTGCTGATGTTTGTCAGCTTTCGGCTTGCAGGTGCAGATCTGAACTCGAAACAGAACACCAGCGTAATAGTGACAATCTGGTACACAGGTGATTAGCAAACTTGATCAATAGATGGTAGGTACTTAACTCGACACAAGTTGGGAGTGTTGTGAATGTTCCATGGCGAGCATGGCAAGCAAAGCACGCCGGCCGGCCAGCCAGCATACCAAGCCTGTTCGCACGAAACACGCCATAGATCCAGCATATGCAAATATTATCATCAAATACATCTCATCAGCCACGCTGATGCAGAATACGCATACGCATACGCACACAGTCAGCACACTAGTACGTTCAGCTTCAGATTCGAACCGGGCTCCAGAAACCCAGCTCGCAGGACAAGCGCCTGCAGGTCCATACACGTCGTGCTTCCACAAAACGTGTGGTGCCATCCACAACATCTAGGCAACCAGTAACCTGTAGCCAGTAGCCAGTAGTCAGAAGAAGCAGAACTCGATACACACCATACCAAGCAAGAAAGCTGACAATGTCCCGACACGCCCCACCGAGAGGCATGTACATGCAGAGTGACCGCTCACGCTGCCACGCAGCAGCTAGGCCACGACTATGCGGCCTCCTGCGCGTGCCGCTTTGCTTGCTCGGTTGCACGTGCAGGGACCTCCGAAAGGTGGAAGGAAGGAAGGTGATTGACGTACAGCAGCCATGTGATGGCGCTGTGCGCTTTTGCTTTGCCGGAGTGTAAGGCTGAAGAAGAAGCTTGGGGATTGGACGAAGAGGTGCAGGTTTGGTGGACGCAGGTGGGGATTACTGCTATTGGCTGCTAAAGTGTAGGCGAAAATGTGCGCTGAGAGGGAGGTAGATTAGGTGCTTGCCCGGGCGCTTACTTTGCTTTGCCTTGCCTTTGCTTGCGAGCGAGCGAGTGATGTGGGATGTAGGCAGGGAGTTAGTGGAAGTCTCTGAATTCGCGTGCACACGAATGGGTGGGTTGTCATCAGCCTGCGCGCGTGCAAAGAGATCGATCGAGAGATGAGATAGCAACGTGACAAGAAGTCATGTACAAAAACCACCACCACCACCACCATCACAAATCATCGGCCAGCCAGTCAGCCATTTAGTCTTGCCGCCTAACAATCGTGGAAACTAGAAATTAGTTCAAGATAACGTGGCCAAACAACACTGGGCAGCGCACCAAAGCTCGTGACACTCGACGTTGCAACCAACTAAAAGCCACGAGGCGGAACTAAACCAAGTCGGCAAGTAAGCAAGCAGGAAGAGACTTGCACGCGTGTGATCTCGGCTTTCGCGAGCGGAAGGATTCATGAAAGATGGTGTGGTGTGGACTTGCTATCTGGGGCAAACCACCCGACTGTGTGCGACCTTAACTTACCGATGGTTGGCGACGATCGTGGTTCGCCAGAGCGGGCGCGAAAAGGCAAGGCAGCACCGGCAGGGTGAAGCAAAAGCACAACGCACATGCTAGCAGGGACTGGGGCTGTTGAGCGCGAGAGGCACCGGAGGGATCAACATGGACTTTGCTTGGACGTCGCGTGACTGCGACGACATGCGAGTACGTAGACACAAGATCAGAATAATGGATTCCAAAAGATCGTACGATGATTCACAAGGGCGGCGAATGAAGTGGCTTGAAATGTTTGATTGGAAGGGAAATTTGAAGTGACTTGCGACTATTGAATAATCTAATTAAGCGAAGATGAGTGTATCTCAAAAGGTAACCTTGTACCTCCCAAAGCGCGCCGGCCTCCGTTAAAGTCTTTTCCTTGCTCGATATGCCAAAGCGCCCAAAAGAACCGTACGCTGTAAAATTCAAAATGTAACGCTGATGGAAAGTGCATATGGGGTATTCTGAAGCAAATAGAAGACCAAGCTCAGACTTTTGTTCCGCCCGTTCCGTCCGGTCTCTGCCCGAAGAAATGCAATCTGTAAAAGCGAGAACGCTTCAAACGCAAGATGGGAAAGCGCCGTGGCGTCCGTCCGTCCGTGGTGTCGCGTGAACCCTTGATAATATCGTACAGCCGCTGCGCCTTATGTGCCGCGAAATGTGATGTGATGTAATCCTTCCCGTAGGCTGAACTCCGATGGACTGACGTCCTAAATGATGTTGTGTATGGTGATAGTGATATGGTGTTGTGTTGTTGTGTGGTGTGTATAGGTGTGGGTCGAGTCCGTGACTCAGACTTGGGCAGCAAGATTTGCCACCTGTTTCAAGTCTACGCGTGCGGCGCAGCAAGAATGGGCCCGACGTTGGCGTCGAAGCGCATGCTCCAGAGGCGAATTCCAGTCATGAGCTTTTCAGTGCGTTCGAGCTCACGGTCGCGACCGAAGATGGCATCAACGAATTCGCATCCGCTATCTTTGCCCATGGTGACCTTCTTCGAGTCGCGGTTTTCCTTCTTGGCAGCCTTCCACATGTAATTTTCGCAGATCTTGAGGAGCTTGTTGAAACGTTGCCACAGCCTCTCACCAGAGTCGAGGAATTCGTCGACCAGGTCACGCGATTTAGTCTGGCGGATGCGTGACATGGTGTCTTCAGCTCGCTTGATTTTGCCGGCAAGCTGAATCAGAAGAAGCCAGAGTTCGCCGGCAATCTCAGTGATTGGGGCCGCAGAGCCAAAGAAAAACACGGCCCAGTCGTAGATCCATTTTCCAAGTGAGTTGGCATCGAACACAGAGCCTAGGAGAAGAATGGGTTCCTCGGTCGGATCCCAGTTTTTGTAAGAGTAGCCGGCGGGGATGCCAGCACGACGGGCATCCTCTTCGGTAGCTTGAGCTGGCGGCTTGCTTGCAGTGCCGGGTCTTGGGCGTGGTTGCTGAGCGTAGGTGGGCTTTGAGGCTCCAGACGCGCGACGCGGACGGGGATTACCCTCTGCGGGAGTGTATATAGGCACCTGACCATGATGACTATGATCAGCTCGTTCCCCGTAGTAGTAACTTTTCTGGCGCTCGTAAGGCGGCGGTCGCGTCGGCGATTTCTCATAGCGTGGCAAATACTCGTAATCGTTGTCAACCTCGTCGTAGACGTATGGCGACCGCGGGGAGGAGTGGCGCTTGCTGCTCGAATGCCGACGCGGTTTGCGACCGTCGTCGACCGGCACCCAGTAGCTATACCGGGTGCCAGCATAGTAGCGTTCATAGTCACTTACATAATCGGTGCGGTGCTTGGGCGACGAGTACGCTGAGCTGTAGTAGCCAGGTGACGAGCGGTCGGGCTCGGCATCGTAGTACGACTTGCGAGGTGAAGTCGTCGTGTAGGTGGTGGTGTAAGTCGTGTAGTCCTGGGTTGCGCGCCGAGTGTGTCCCTTGTTCGGCGTAGTCGGGTAGGAGTACTGCCGAGGCGAGTAGTAGTTGTGCGATTGAGACATGCCAGGCGCAGGCGTGTGGGGTGGAGTTCGATAGTCCTGGGGCATGTAGTAAGGAGGGACTACTGGGTGTTGTGTCTGGAACATCGAGGGCCGATGAGGGCGTCCAGACGCGCCCGGCAGAGGTGGTTAATGGAGAAGATCGATGGGGTCGGTCGTTACTGTTGTTGCTGATGTCGATTTGCCAGTGCCCTTACCTCGGGTCTCGAAGTCGGTGACAAGGTGGAGGTGATGAGGGAGGAAGTTGAACGCGGCTCCTGTTCTCTGATGCGTACATTTGAGCTGGTATGTGGCGATTGCAAGTAATGCAATCAGGGACGAGATCCAAAGAATCCCGTGACCGAGTGGCGAAAGTGGATTAGAGCTGGTTGGTAAGAAGTTTGTGTTGAGTGGTAGTCCCCGATGGAACGATGCAGAAAGAGAAGAGGCTGGGTGCGGAGAGCGTAGGCGAGAGGGGGTATATGGGTCGCCGCGTGTGCTGGAGGCTCGAGGCGGATGGGTGGGAGTTGGGCTAGCTGGCGTTGCAGCAGGGACCAACGGCAAGGGAGTTCTGGAGTGTGGCGCTGGCAACGGGCGGCGGTCCGTCAAATCAAAGCCAAATCGCCGGTACAGGCTTGTCAGCGAGAAAACGGGTCGACCGTGCGAGATATGCGATGTGAGCACAGAGCAGAGCGATGAGTCGAGCTTCGTTTGGGAAAAAAGGGGCTTGCGGCGGGGAGAGAGGACCAAGAAGGAAGTGTATGGGCACGATGGGATAGGGCTCCTAGCCTGCCGCGACGGAGCAAGGTTATTCGAACTCGCGCATGCCGGCCCGAAACTATCTGGACGGCCTTAGTCGAGCTATGATGCAGGCCAGCAGCGAGGGAGAGGACGAGGGCGGAGGCGCAGCATGGACGGATCGATGGTGGAGATGCGAGAGCGATAGCGATGGGAGACGGATGTGATTGTGGATTGTGTGAATGTTTGTGATCAAGCAAGACTACCATTGTGATACTGTCAGAGACATCTTGTATGCTCTCGAAAGTCCACCCTGCTTCTCTCGCCCACCACGGTCTTCGCCGGGCTCTCTCGTAAGCGGCGCATGCGTGCGACAGTAGTCGTGCTGTGCTGTGCTGTGCTGTGCTGTGCTGTGCTCTTGTTGCTAACTATGGCTCAAGAAGGTACTGTACGCGACGAGCGAGGGCGAGTCAGCATGGTGTCACGGTCATGCTGCTCTGATGCTCGGTCACGTACATGTAGCCAGGATTACTGGTGTCACAAAATTCTCAGTGCCTGCTGTGGCCTTGCTACAGCCCTGCAACACCCAGCGTCGCATAGGCACAAAGTACGGTAGATGCATACATACAGCAATAGACTAGTCGTATGTTCTCCAGCAGACAGGTCGCCTACGTACATACTGTACGTACGCACGGCTGCCTGCAGCTGCCCTCCCGGCACGCAGCAGCAGCAGTTCATGCTCCTGTTTGCCAGCCTACGCCCTCGTCACCGCCCACATATCTCGTCGCCCAACGCCTTGCCACCCAATCGCGAGCGTGCCTGCATCGCCTGCATCCCTTCTGCAGCTGTACAGATGTGGGCAACGTGCACAGCAGCACTAGTCTCGCGTGTGCCTTACCCAGCTGCCAGCCAGCCCTTTTTGCCTCCTCGGAGCCCTCCCGGCACGGCATGGTCGTATGTCTGTGCGACTTTTGTCTGCCGGCCGGGTGAGGCATCCCCAAGATGAAAGGACACCCCGTCCCGAGCGAGCGGGCGGTCCTGCCTTCGCTTCTGGAAAAGAACGCACACCGTGGCACGTCCATCCTCCCGTCAATCCGTCGTCCGTCGTCCTTCCATGTCTCAGCGTCGACGCCGTTTGTCTAAGCCCTCCGCACGCACCAAATCTCGTTTTGATTGCTTCTCGAGCTTCTTCATGCCTTCTCGCCACCGCCCGTCCGCAACGACCACCACGCCACGCATGGTTGTTTGGTTGGGCAGCGCACAGATTCATCGCTTCTTCCTCGCTATGACTCCTTCCTGCCTCGCTGTGGCAACTCGAGCTAACAGGACGCACCCTGTGGGCGTGGAGCTTTGGCTGATGGTTCGTAAGGCGGTCGAGCAAATCGACTGGTTTCCAGTTGCTGCTGTTTAGATCTGCCAGCTGCATATCCTGCACGCTACACTTCCGGCTGCATGATCCGTACCCGCCAAAGACGAGCGCACCAGCCACCTAGTGTTTCATTGGCCACAGGAGAATCTTGCCATGCGCAACTGCCCAAAACAAGTCATATCAAAACTGCTCAGCCTGTTCGCACAGAAGAGGCGGTGGGCAAGTTGTCACCGCATCGCCCAGCACTGCTCAATGAGCGGTCGCGTGCGCGTTGCCATGCCTGTTGCAGAGTTTTCCGTCCCCAGTATGCTGATCGATGATTTAAATGCACCCATGAACGATGCTGCCATCGAGGGCCAACCCTGGTACAAGCCGTGGCCAAATTCATGCATGTCTTTGGATCCGTGCGACACGCGGTAAAGAGCTGCGTGCGATGCACTGGCTCGCCCTACGCCTTAGTCTCGGCGACGACTAATAGAAACAACGCACGAGACAGTCAATAATCTCGCCAGGATCGGTTTGTCAACAATACCCCGTCATCCTGGCAGACATCGCAATAATTCGACCGTCTCGCTTTCAACAGTCTCACCTTGCGACGCACAAATAAAACCACAAGGCCCACCGCAGATGTCATCCACACAGCCTCCTGTGCTCCCGCTCATCCCAATTAGAGCGCAACCTGTCACTTCAAATCCTCTGCAACCAAAAGGTCATCTGACAGGATGTACGCGCAGGGGTTCTCGTACGACTTCAGGACGGGTGACGACATTGCAGCCGCTGCACTTCCCAGACAAAGAAAACACAGTTCCTCTCATGTTGTGAACCGTCAAGGCAATGCGCATTCTGTATCGTTCCGGGAAACGAACGCGTACTTTTCGCATGCGAAGGCGGAAACACGGTAATCCTCGCAGCTCTGCATGAACTGGTCCTTGTCATCTAAGGCGTTCGCCGGTCTACCACGCCCGCCATGCTGTTTTCACTGCAGCTGTGCTATCGTGTCAGAGCGCTGTAGCCGCCGTTGATGCGTTGCCGATTCTCAACTATCGAGTGCCTGCTGTGGGTCCGATTATGATGATGGCAGATGGCACGAGGAAGAACAAGCTCCACAATACTGCGAGTCGACTTTGCGGGGATACCCTACCAGAATTTGAAGCATCAACCACATGTGATGGCTGGTGTCGCTTTACTGACTCTCTTAGCAGCGGATTTTTCTATTCGTCGATGCGTAATCTCGCATCGTGTCGTCACTGGTAAGTGGGCTTTCCTGTGTCACTTTCTGCATGTCTCTTAGTCCGTCGCCCACATATCCATCACCAACCCACTGCAAGCCACCCCCACTGGATCCCATTCTCGACACGGATACTTGCATCTCTCTAACAGCACTGCCCCTTGGTGTCACCAATCCACGATCCAATCACAGCGCAGCAACACCACTCAACATGTCGGTCGCACCCATGCTGAACATGAACATATGCTCGGTTGACGCAATGCGACACCTCGACAACCCTTCGACACCGGACTTGAGTCGCACAATCACACCAGACGTTCCGTGTCCGCCACCCGCAGACACCTTCCTCCTGGGCCTGCCATCAGAAGGCACCATTGCTCAAAGAAGGGAACTCAAGCGCGCCATCCACTCGCTCGCGCAACGACAACTCAAATCCCACACATCAGGCATCCTCAGATTCGATCACGACCGCGCCTCGTCAGTCGAGAGGTCTATGGCGGACAGCAGCAGCGCGATAAATTCAAGACGGAACCATAACCGTGTCACATTGACGAAGCGGCGGGCTATTCGCCGCGTGCGCAGCCGATCAGGGCTTTCGACAGGTCAGAGGTTGTTGACGAAGAAGGAATCTATGGTGTTCTTTGGCGAGTATAAAGCGAACCCTCGCGCAGGCAATTTGCTTGGATGCGTGGTATCATGACTGCTGGGGAATGGGGATACGATGATGCGACTATGGATTATGTATATAGATGGAAACGTAATTAATGATCATGCCCAGTTTTGGATAGCCTATGGAAGTTGTGACATTCTTGCTGTCGCGTGTTTGGTCGTTCCGATGAGTTGAGAGCATATACAACGGGTGTCTTCAACTTCAGGACATGAGTCGTTGATTTGAGATGTGATATAATGCATGTCTAAGCATTTGTTCCCATCAGCGGTGAGCAGCAGCGGTGAACGACAGCACGATCTTCATGGTTAACTGATAGTGCTGTTCGGCTGTTCCTTGCTGCGAACATCTGCCGCGACCGCAGCGGGAGGAAGGACCGCTCCCATCCCCGCGCTCACTGACGCAGGACAAACACCGAGGGCTTGCACGTGGTTGGCGATACCAGCTGCGGCTTCATCACTGCTGCCTTTGAGGGACAGCATCTGCGCGAACGAAAGATAGTCGAGACTTGTCAGGCTCCCACAGCACTGTGTCATCTTCTTGCACCCGACGTCAGTCCACTCCCTTCTCACGACCATACCACGCCAACCAGGCCGCCTTCTAGAACATGGCATCAACGACATCACCTAGCCAGCTGCTCCTTCTTGCAGATCACCTTAAACTCTCCTTACTTGAGCGACAAAGAGCTATCGCCCTTAACATCGAAGCCGGCAAACAAGATGCACAAATCACACGGTCCCTCTCGTCTTTCCAGGAAGGCCTAGAGAACCTCGAAGCTCAACAGCAGGATCTAGGCGAAGCAGAGGATTCCATTTCAGAAGTCTCAAAACTACGACGCCAATACAGCGATCTATACGCACAGTTCCACGGCGAAGCGCCTCCTCCGCCTGAGCTACGAAGGCCCAACAACCCAGACCTAAGCGGGGACTTCGAAGCGGCGCAAGGCAGACACCCTCAAGCCCGGCGAAGCAAGAGCGTGCGTTTCCGCGATAACCCAAACGAGGAGGAAGACCCAGCAGAAACAGCCAATCGCGCCGCCCTCTTCTCAGACCAGCAGCGATACACAGACGAGCCGGCAGCTCCGAACCATGCGGAGCTTTCAAACCAACAAATCCACGAATATCACAAGCAAGTGCTGCGCGACCAGGATGAGCAACTTGATACGCTCGGCTTGAGCATCAGTCGCCAGCGGATATTGGGACAACACATTGGCGAAGAGCTAGACATGCACAACGAAATGCTCACGGACGTCGAGAGCGGTGTGGACAGGCACCAGAGCACGCTTGATCGCGCGAGGAAACGCTTGGGACATGTGGCGAGGAAGAGCAAGGGGAATTGGAGTTGGATTACGATTGCGATTTTGATATGTGTGCTTTTGCTATTGATTATTGTGTTGAAGTAGATTTGGGTGTGGGTTAATGTCTACGCTTTCCTGGTGGGTGTTTGTGTGCTTGTACAGAGATATCCTTGATGTTTGAGGCTGATCCTGGCCTGGTTCCTGTTGTTGCGCCAGGCGCGTGTGAAGATAATATAATGGAAGAACACTGCACACTTTGTAGAAATTTATCCAGTCGTGCTGCGATACGTTGTGGTGGGAGCTAAGCTTCACACCTTATCAGTACGAGGATTGCAGTGACTTTGGATCAGCCAATCCGCACGACCTGTGCAATTATGGAGGCCCACTCCGACTTGTTACCACGATCGGAGCAATACTGCAACAGCGATAAAGTAAAAAGAATCCTCGATCGACACTGCACGCTAGCATGAAGCCCCGGTGGTCCTCGGTAAAGGTCTGCACCTCCTCATCAGTGCACCGCCGAGAAAGTAACGATGGATAAAGTGGCACGCGCACGTCATACGTGCAGTGGGATTGGTATCTGGTGCATGAATCTTTGCTCGGTGATTACAGGTACCTGCTATCTTCTGAGAATCAAATAACTCATATCATATAGAAGTGGCATTGGTACTTACATTACAGGCCACCATCGAGATATCCAGCCCAATATGCATCTCAATCTCGAAAACAAGGTCGTCCTCGTGACTGGTGAGTGAAGTTCTGATTAAATGAACTATATCGCACATACAACCATCGATATATAATAAAAGCAAGAACAAGAACTAACCAGCCTCTCAGGCGGCACCAAAAGCATCGGTCACGCCATCGTCCAATCCTTTCTCAACGAAGGCGCCATTGTCCACTACTGCTCCCGCACCGAAGCAGATACCACCATCCACAAATCCGACCGCGCCCACGGCGCCGTCGTCGACGTGTCTCAGCCCTCCCAAGTCACCTCCTGGGTCGAGTCCGCCGCCTCCACAAGCGGCAGCATCGATGTCGTCGTCGCCAACGTCAGCGCCCTAGTAATGAGCAACGACCCGGCTGAGTGGCGCAAAGCCTTCGACACCGACATGATGGGGACGCACGCTCTCGTCACAGCTGCACTGCCACATTTAGAGAAGTCGAAGGGCAATATTGTCACGATCTCGTCGGTTTCGGGCCGCATGATTGATTTCAGCGCTGGGCCGGGGCCGTATGGTGCTATGAAGGCGGCGCTTATTCACTATACGTCGCAGGTTGCGCATAAGTATGCGCCTCAGGGGGTCAGGGCGAATACAGTCTCGCCGGGAAACATCTACGTCGAAGATGGGGTGTGGGGGAATATTGAGAGGACTATGCCTGAATTTTTCAAGCAACAGGTGAAGGACAATCCTTTGGGCAGGATGGGGAAGGCTGAGGAGGTTGCTGATGTAGTAGTCTTCCTGGCGAGTTCGAGAGCGTCGTTCATGACCGGAAGTAATGTGGTTGTTGATGGAGCATTGGCGACGGGCGTGCAGTTTTGAGGATGGTGTAATGGTTTGCGATATGTTTTCGAGTATACGATACCGGTTTGTCATGATTGATGCCAACGTTGGCTCGCTGCAAGTGTAGAAACTGTTGAGACGATACCAACCGATAGGGCATTTCTTGGGATTGGAGAGAGCGTGTGTGTTAATATTGCTTTGTGAACAGGCAGACATGATGGGCAATCCATATAGACTCAGAAGAGTGTGACTAGGTTATGGCAGCTTCAATCTGCTAACCTACGAACCATACCCTCAGAAAATGTGTAGTAAGTTGATCAAATAAAACCCGAGATCGATTAAGCTGATCGGAAATAGAGCTACAGACCACACGAGGACGAAGATGGATCCAAACCTCAAAAATGACTACTTAGTTTCGATTCGCATCTAAATTTACAAGATCATATGGTTTCCCGTCACTCAGATGGCAGACACTCTGTTAGAGCATCAATCGTTAGAGCATCAATCGTCTGTGCAACAAGGGTTAGGGTTGGGGTCACATATGACGCTGATCCAACGAGAGCTTCGGGCTCTTCGTACGTGAAAGTATGCAAGATCTCCAATGTGTTCGCCAAATGTCCTTGGTTAGCATTGGCCAGAACAAAAAACAATGTAACGAAGGAAAACAATGTCTGGTCGTGAAAAGCACGACCAAGATTCGGAGCTCACCGACAACAATGACGTCACCTCTTAGCAATCTCTACGGAGGTAGTGACTATGCGATTTCCTCTTAAGGACAGCGTTGGAACACTAAGCATTAGTAAATGTAGGGTAAGCGAACAAGCGAATCCAAGTGTAACACCGTGACGCCGGGAGGCAACCGTCTCTTCGCCCCGGAAAAAAAGCTAGCTTAAGGACGGCTGTGGCGTCTTGATTACATCCCATACGATCGCCCGGTCCGCGAACAACCCAACTGTGCCAAAGATTGGGTACTGAATTTGATTATACTCATATGCCGAGGCCTGCGAGGTCGTCAGCCTTGATAATCAAGTTTGACTTCGTACTTTTCATCTCGACTACAGCATTTAAACTTCGACCAGACTGCCGTGCCGGACAGCGGCGTGCCCGGGTCCACAACCGTACCTTAACTTATTTTTAACAATACGAGATGTACAGTATGATGTTTCGCTCCATTTATGCCAAGATGCAAACGCGAACTGAATGACGATCTCTCTCAAGTTCGCATGTATATAACCAAGTAGTCCTGTCTTGGACGTAAGTACTCACCAAGCTCGTCTACCACATCCAAACAAACCATTTCCACAGTCATTCCCATACCACCAACAACGACCAACCAGGCAACCAACAACAATGCAGTTCACCACCGCCGCCGCCGCTCTCATGCTCAGCTCCGTTTGCAGCGCCGCTGTCCTTCCTCGTGAGGACGCCAGCTCCAAGCCCGCCGAGTCCCAGAGGTTCATCACACACTCTAAGCCCAAGGGCGCTGAGGGTTTCGACAACTCCCTCGGCTACCTCTTCGCCGAGTACTCGTACGGTGGCGGATACTACGCTACCCTTCACACCGCAAAGTCAGACGCCATTACCGGCTCCATCTCCGACTCTGCCCTCAGCTTTGGTGATGAATACCCTCAAGGCTTCAAGGTCACCGAGCCCAGCGAGCAGTACCCCAGCTCCATCGCTCAGATCTACAGCGGTCAGGATGGTACACCTGGTATGGCCGTCGAGGATGGACTTCTGGTTTGGAACTCTCCAAGCGGCACTCCGATCACTTGGTTTGGTAAGTCATTCTGTCATGGTGCTGTGAGAGATGTATGCTGACGTCCAATAGCTTGCGAGAACTGGGCTCTCCGATGGGGACCGGCCACTGCGCTCTTCGCTAAGTGGGACAACGCTACTACCACTGAGGGCTGCGTCGATGTTGACCTCGTGGTCGAGTACGTGTAAATGCGTGCTGATACACAGCTTGCTGGGTTTGAGTGCATTTGTCAAATGATGATCCCGAGCTCCAAAATTGTCCATGGTCGATGTGGCCTTAGATGTATATAGATGATAGATTACGAACAATGAAGCAGTCCTCAACTGTTACCGCTGCGACGTTCTCGTTGACCAGATGTTGTGAGTGAGTATTCCGATCTCGTAACAAGTTTTCATCTTTTGGTCGGAAGACGATGATTTCTTCATTTCACTCCCAGAAAATGTCAAGCCGTTGTTCTCAAGAATTTCGGCGGCAACTCAGATATGTCTTGCATAAGACTTGCCAGTAGCCTTTTCAGGTTTCCTGCTGAAAACCGCGTTCACCAATAGTGTAGTCAACCGATGGCAACGATGTGTACCGCAATATCGCTGCAGGAGTTAACCCGTGAGGCATTGTCAAGGCTTATCCTGGCCTTCTTCAATCCAGGTCTCGAATACCATGTCACCAGCTTGGACCTTGCGAACAGGTATGGTATTGAAAGTCGGGACAGTCCTGCCGTCCACGTGTTCATCAGACTGCGCAGGAACCCAAGGCTGCGGATGGCTCACAGGAGCATCACCGTCAGGCTTGAGCTCGACTGCAATTGTGAATGTGCAACCCTCTGGCAGAGGTTTTAGTGCAGACTGACAATTGGTGAGTTTGCTCATAGTCGCGCGAAATTGTTCCTCCATATCGACCTGAGGAAGCACATCCGCTTCCTCACCTTCTGAGTCTCGTCTCTCGAGTGGTGTATCCAGGTCAGCAACGGGCACAGCAGGAAATCGTGACGCGTCAAAGACGAATCGTTCCATGGCTCTGTTATCCTTGCTGAAGATGACAACGGCCACACTGGCTACGACTCCTTTTAACAGCTCTATCTCCACGGCAGCTACTGCATCGTTGATCCAATCGCAGACTTTCGGGTGGCGGCTCTGACGTACAGGGTGATTGTATACCCTCGCTGTTAAGAAAGATGTCTGTGGGTAGAGTGACCGCTCGTACAGAATCGTGTGGACTGCCACAGTGAGGAACTCGGTGAACTCGGCGATCAAGATCCTGAATGTTGGTGACCGATCTGCCATCGCGTATGTCGGATCGTGGTGAATGCTAAGCGTGAGACATTCAGTGGATTTCAAGTGAGAGATGGGGGCTTGGTCCGTACTATGTGAGAACGGACTGTTCACAGTCCAAAATTTCAGTCCTCCACGCCGTCCAATCAAGCTGGTTTCAAGGTTTTATTCCGTGGACGCGTGTGTGAAAGGAAGCGACAAGTGTTAGAGCAGTTTCATGCCTCAGGCAGAATCCTCAGGCAAAAGTCTAAGCGTGACCCTGATATTTTGGTTTGGGATGACTTTCTTGCTCTTCGCACAACAAGACGAGCGTGTACGGTTCCTGTGCATGTCATTCCTTTACTACCAACAGACGAGCTGCTACTCTGCGTATCAACATCATTCAAACATCGCTCGCAAGAATCTCGGCGCCAAGAAGCCTTCCAGCCCGACAACAACGACCGAACGCTGACCTTCGCGGTGAAATTTGAAGACCACCTGCGCGTCATCGGTCTGCTGAGCATCTCTCAAGAAACCCGCGACAACTCTCACTACGACCACACAGAGGCGGCATCCTATGTTGCACGACTTATTGTAGCGGGCACTAGCAGCTTTAGCCACATCCGGATCCCGCAACATGGAGGAGCAACTAGTGCGGTTGCTTACCGAAACACAGTCTTCACAGCAAGATCTCAGAAAGGCTGCGGAGTTGCAACTCAAGCAACAATATGCCAATCCAGACTTCCCCATCGGTCTGGTCTCCATAGGACAGCACACCAACGTGCCCATCCAGGTACGACAGAGCGCTCTACTCTACCTGAAGACTTTTGTTCTTGCGAGCTGGTCACCCGCCTTTGATGAGTTCAATGGTCAGCTATACAACGACGAAAGCAGGAAATCTCAACTTCGCCAGTCACTTCTTGGAATCGCGCTGAGCGAGCACGATGAGCGCAAGATCAAGAGTGCGGCCAGCTTGGTGGTTAGCAAGATTGCCACCGCTGACTTTCCGGACGCCTGGCCTGACCTGCTGCCTACTGTCTTGAACGTTGTGTCTACTGGATCTGACGGACAACTACATGGCGCACTCAAGGTCTTGAACGAGCTTGTCGACGATTGTTTCAACGAGGAGCAGTTCTTCAAGGTTGCTCGTGACCTCACGAAGGCCGTCTACGATGTTGCTGTTGCCGAACACAGGAGACCAATCCTACGTGCACTGGCGGTATCTGTCTTCAGGTCAACGTTTGACACCTTGGAAATGGTGATGGAGGATCACAAGGCTGCCGTGAAGGCGTATGCCGAAGAGACAATGAGTGGCTGGATTCCCTTCTTCCTGTCCATGCTCAAGTCGCCCTTGCCACCTGCTCCCCCACAAGATAAGAACGAATCAGCTCCGGGAGTTCCAGAGACCTACAGAGGTCTTGTTGCACTCAAGCTACAGGTCGTCAAGGTTCTTATGCGCATTCGAAGCCTCTTCCCGTCAATCTTGTCACCTCAGAGCCAAGAATTGTTCTCTGCAACATGGAGTGAGCTTTCGACGTTGCAGGGCCAATATCACCTGATGTACATCGAAGAGGATCGTCAAGGTCGTCTGGAAGACGCAGATGGCTTACCTTACACTCTGGATTTCTTGGTCTTGGAGGAGCTTGACTTCATGCAGGCTTGCTTGAAGGCGCCCCCAGTTCGCAAAGAGCTCGAGCAGCAACTCCAAAACCAGAACAACTGGGTGACAGAAGTTATGAAGGTGGCCGTTGCTTATGCTCAGATCACATACGAGGAAGAAGGTCTCTGGGACATTGACGTGAACATCTTTTTGTCAGAGGAAGCCAATGTCACGGCCAACTACACACCACGCACTGCCTGTGGCGATCTTGTCATCAAACTCGGCGAGTGGCTCAATGCGGCCACTGTGGAAGGTCTGCTCACTTACACTAGACAGCTTTACATGGAGAACTCAAGCTGGAAGACCAAGGAAGCGGCTCTTTACCTTCTGAACCAGCTGCTCAGCGACTTCCAGGATGTCGAGAAGCAAATAGGCTCCGATTCGGCTAATGGCTACGTCGACTTCATCAAGCACGCTCTTCAGGAGGAAGAGGTCTTCCTTCGTGCCCGTGGCTTCCTTGTCGCTGGCAGCCTGACCAGAACATCGGGAGACGCTCTGATGCCTGTTGCCACATCTTTCATGGAGGCTTCTCTACATGCTATCTCCAATGACGCGTCCGAAGTTGTCAAGGTTTCTTGTATCAGGGCTCTGCAATATTATCTTGCAGCATTGCCGCCTTCCGTCACCTTGCCATTGCAGCCTGCAGTTGTCGCAGCCATCAACGACTTCCTGACAACTCAAGACCTTAGTGAGCTTGCCGATAGTGACGATTTGCTCATCACTGTAATTGAAACGTTGCGAGACGCGCTTCTGCTGGACCCCAAGTCGTGCCTCACTGGCGGCGGCATCGACCTATTGTTCACTGTCGCAAGCCAAGGCGCGAGCAACTTCCAAATCTCTCTCATGATCTCAGAAACATTCGAAGACATCGCCAACACCATTGCCGCAATTGGCAACGAAGAATTCGCACAGCTCGCTGCTAAAGTGCTACCATCCTTGATGGGCGCTTTCGATGTGGCATCAATGACGGAGGAAGATGATCTGGCCAACCTCGCGGCTGAGCTGTTGTCAGTACTGGCAGCTGAAGCGACGACCCCATTGCCTCCTAACTTTGCTGCCACATGCATGCCCCGTTTGAACAGACTACTTCTCGGATCTCAAGACGAGGAGCTGCTCAAGTCGGCCACAGCGGCAGTGAAAAACATGCTTATACATGACCACGAGCAAGTGTTCGCTTGGCAAGACGAGGCCGGCAAAGGCGGACTGGAAGTGGTTCTGATCATCATTGATCGCCTACTCCACCCTAATGTCGACGATAACGGCGCCGCTGAGGTTGGCGGTCTGGCAGCGGAAGTCGTGGAAAAGGCGGGTGGAGAACGACTTGGACCTTACCTTGCGCAGTTGCTGAATGCGGTCGCTGTGCGTCTTGGAACGGCAACTCAAGCACATCTCATTCAGAGCTTGATTCTCGTGTTCGCACGACTCTCACTACTTTCCGCACACGAGGTCGTTGCATTCTTGGCTGATGTGCAGGTAGGCGAAAAGAGTGGCCTGCAAGTCGTGATGAGCAAGTGGCTGGAGAACTCGGTCAACTTCGCTGGCTATGACGAGATCAGGCAGAAGTGAGTGCTTTCCAAAGAAAAATTCGACGATGCGCAAACGCTAACTTTGAACAGTGTGGTTGCGCTTTGCAAGCTGTACGATCTCCAGGACCCTCGCCTCGCTGAGGTGCAAGTCAAGGGCGATCTTGTCGTCACGCAGTCCAATCGCATCATGACCCGCTCACGAGCACGCGCCCAACCTGACACATACACAAGTGTCTCTGCTCAGCTGAAGATTATCAAGGTGCTCGTTGAAGAACTCCTCTCAGGTTCTGGACCACGCTCCTTGGACGCTGCTGCGGCAGCTGAACTTGACGAAGAGCTCAGTGATGATGGCGAGTGGGAAGACGACCCAGCCGATTTCCTGGACCTCGGATCTGGCATGACCAAAGCGCAGCTCATGGCATTGGGGGCTGAAGATAGCGCCGAAGACCGAGCTCGTGACGACGAGACACAAACCGCTTTGCTAGAGTTCTTCAGACTGAAGGCAGCGGACCCCAGTTTCGGAGCTGTATTCGCGCAGCTCACGCCGGCCGAGCAGGAAAAGCTCAGGAACATGAGCCAGGCATAGGAATGGCATATGAATGAGGACTTTGACTTGCCGAATGCATAGAATATCAATAAAATTAACGGGCCGTCGCATGGCGCGGCGTCGCAATGCCAAAAATCGACTGCATCTTGCTGTTGCGATACGTCCTTGCTTCCCCTTGTGTGTGTTCATACCATACGCCCTGCATATTACCGGCTTCTCGAAGCCCTACAAGAACTTCTACGTTGACCCTCGATTGGGCCTTTCCCCACCGCTTTCCCCACCGATGCAACGAAATGACGCTGCTAGTGCTGTCTGGGCTGCTTGACTAGCTCGCGGCGCAGGCGAAGCAACCGAGTCCAGCCTTCATCCTTGAGTTGCGTTGCTTGGTGTCGTGGCCCCCAAACTCTCTCGTCTCGCTCGCTGCACGACTGCAGACCAACCTCACTTCCCCGTCCGCGTGACCCTGCACACTGTCTCCACCTGCTGTGTCTGTGCGCATTGACGCCGTTGCTGCGACTGATACCTTGTTGTCCTGTCCCCGTCTCCAACCCCGCGCGCCTTCACTCAACCACCATTACATGCAACATTGGCTTCGATAGAGCGCCCTGGTCCGCGACTAGATGGCCCGCAAGGCGAGGCAGAGGATCAGCTATGGTGAGCATATCCACTCTCTCCAATGCGTACGCGCACGATTGCGTGATACCATGCGACCGTTGTACCGCTGATCGCGCACCCCGGCTGACATGAGCAGTCCTGCCTCTCGCCAACCAGAAGGGTGGACATAGACTAGGCGTCAACGGCCTGGCTGTCGATGCCGACAACTCCATACTGTATGCCTCCTCCTCCTCCGCTCACGAGCATGCCTACCACCACAGCCAGATCACACGTGTTGACATCAATGTAGATATTCCGGCGGTCGAGACGGTGTCATATGCGCCTGGGATCTCGGACTTGACCTGAACAACACCGTCGAACCAGCTGCCGACTTCAAGCCTCCTCCCACCGCTTATCGCCAGCAAGTTCAGGCGCACACGCATTGGATCAACGACATTGCGCTCTGCCAATCGAACCAGGCGCTCCTGTCTGCTTCTTCCGACATCACAGTCAAGCTATGGCGACCATCAGCGACTGATGGCATGCCGCCCCAGTCTATTGGACTGCACAGCGATTACGTCAAGACTCTAGCTGTGCCTTCTCAGACGAGCGATTGGGTCGCGAGTGGTGGCTTGGACAGGAAGATTTGTCTTTGGGATCTCAATGGAGCTGGACAAAAGCTATGCATTGATGTCGGAGAAGACGAAGCGGGAAGCCTGACGGCCAAAGAAAAAGGAAGCGTATACGCTCTCGCGGCGACGAACAATGTTCTGTGCAGTGGAGGTCCCGAAAGTACTGTCAGAGTTTGGGACTCTAGGACTGGCAAAAGGATAACAAAACTCGTCGGTCATACTGACAACATCCGCGACGTGCTGGTCAGTCAGGATGGTAGTACCATTTTGACCGCCAGCAGTGATCGCACGGTCAAGGTGTGGAGTACGGTTGCTGGACGCTGCATGTACACACTCACTATGCACGATTCTAGCGTGTGGAGTCTCTGCTCTCAAGACCCGGATCTGAGCGTCTTCTACTCGACCGACAAGAACGGCATGGTGGCAAAGACAGACACACGAAACACAATTGAGCTAGATGAGGGTCTCTCTGTTGCCTTGTGCCAAGAGCACGAAGGCGTGCATAAGGTCAAGGCTGTAGGAGGCTACGTCTGGACAGCAACCAGCAGACCCAGCATTAATCGTTGGGCAGACATCGACACCAGGGATGCCGAGATCGACATACCCGATAATTACACACACAAGCCTCACCGTTCGAGCATGGCTCCGACGATCACGAGACACACGAGTTCGCCAGATTCGAAGCCAAGCGAGCCTATCACTAATGGCGCCGCGAAGAAGATTCCACTGAAACACATGCTGCGGCTGAGCAATGCAGCTTATTTCCCAACACTGGTAGCATCATCAGAAAGTGAGACGAACGAGGTGACTACACCGAGACGCAGATCTACTGTTGACAAAGCGAGCGAGGACCAGGTCGTATCGCAGCCTGTACGAGACCAGCCTGATTATGCGATCGAGGGACAGAACGGCCTGATCAAACACGTAATGCTGAACGACAGAAGGCGAGTGCTTACCTTGGATACGGCGGGCGAAGTCATAATGTGGGATTTGCTCAAGTGCGTTCCAGTCAAGTCATTTGGCAAGAGACACATCGAAGATGTCCAAGCAGAGGTCGCTACTAACGGCACTGTGGCGAACTGGTGTCAGGTCGACACGCGTACGGGAAGCGTCACTGTCGTTTTGGAGGAGAACAATTGCTTCGACGCCGAAATGTATGCGGACGAACTGGACTTGGACGAAGATATTGAGTTCCGTGACGATCAGCGCATCAACCTGGGCAAATGGGTGCTGCGCTATCTTTTCTCTAGTTTGATCACGGAAGAGATCGAGCGCGACCAGGCGTTCAGAAACCAACTTCTGAACGCCCAGGAGCAACAGAAACTGAGTCGCGAGAATGCACCAGGGTCGATACAAATGCCGGAGAACGAAACGGCAGACGGATGGCAAGTGTTGGCCTCAGGCCCACCTTCGGCATCTACTGTCAAACCTACGAACGGCTACACAACAGTCCAGACGCCTGGCATTCCTATCGGACTGGCTACCCCAGGCGTGGTAATGGCATCTCCTGCTCTCACCAGAACGAGCGCTGGCGCCTCTGCCGCTTCGGAGACTGGAGCCGATGGTGAGCCGCTGGACAGGACTGTTTCGCAGTCTTCACGGAAGTCTACCGATCGTCACAGCGACTACTTTTCCACTTCTCGGATTGCAAGCTCTGAGATTGCTTCGCCTGGAGGCGCAAAATTGCCTGTGACACCCGGAGAAGGCAACGAGCCCACTACACCATTAGACGGTGCCACGCCGAAAGACACCCCTAGCAAGGATGGCCTATTCGGCAAGAAGTTCCGCATGGGAATGTCTTTCAGTGGTATGAAGAAGATGGGTCGTCAGCCGCAAGCTGCAGACAAAGACAAACCTGCGGCAGTTGAAGAGAAGGAAGAGACAGAGTCAGACTCCCGCTCGAGCAAGACAAGCAATTCGCGCGTGGTCGACGAGAACTTCCTCGGCACTGTCCAGAAGATTCGATTTGCTTACGAAGACTCGCTCCATTCACAATTGCAATCACAAGTGGCGCGCGACAATGGCTTGCCTGTGGCTATCAAGCCCCTCGAGCTGCCTTCGGCTATTACACCTTCCTTGCCTGCCGAGACACCCGTCCTCAAGCCTCCGCTCAACACAACGATTCTCATTCAAGAGGACCGTCCCGAAGCAGGTGGCGTTGCGGATCTCTTCGAGGGCACTGTTGGTGCACTTGGCGAGCTGTGCGATGCAGTTGAACGCGCTGCGCCCATGTGGCTTGGTGAGGTCCTCCTTCGCAACCAGATTCCCCACAAGGATATCTCCAAGATTAGTTTCGTGCTCGAGCCGTGGCAGCCTGACGCCACGGGTGCGGACGCCGACAAGTACACTCCTCTGCCTAGCATCGCTGCCGATGGAAACAATCGCCTCAATGCTAACAGGATGTTGCGGGCGAAAAAGATCCTGGCATACGTTGCTGAGCGCATTGAGCCTGGCGTTGAAGAGGAGAAAGACAAAGAGTGCGCGTTGAAGCCGGAAGAGTACTTGGAGCTCTGGTGTCATAACCAGGTAAGTGATAAAACAGTACATGCTATTTTGTTTGGCAGAACACTAACATTCAATCTCCCAGATCGTCCCAGCCAACATGACTCTCGCCACCATCCGCTCCTCCATGTGGCGCGGCGGTGGCGACGTCCTCCTCTACTACAAATCCAACGGTCGCAAGGAGATCAAACACGCTCCAGCAGTCAACTCTCCGCTCTCGCCACAGCCAGCTGCGAGCCAGGAACCGCAGCAGCAAGCTTCGAGTCTTCCATTCTCGCCGCCTCCGCAGGCCCAGCAGGCGCAGGAAGAAGCCAAAGTTGCGTCTTAGGGAGGCGGGTTCTTTCGGTATGCGTAAGGATGCTGTTGTGCGGATGGATGTTGTAAATAATCGTCGTGGGGTCGTATATAATTGGTGATACATTTGTCCGCGAGGGCGCAAAGTACCGTAAAGCGTCCAGTCTTTTCTGTCGTCTCCAGGGTTGTGGCGTATGAGCGTTTGTTGTCTAGAATGTCGATGAATAGCGAGACTCGAGAACGTGATAATTGCTGTCGAAACTCCCGTATGTCCGCAGTTGCAGCTCTCAGTTCGCCTCAAGACCAGATCAAATATAGCGGAACATGTTCTCTCTAACGCTCCTCTTCATTGATACGGGCTGAAAAGGCAAGAAGTCAGCAACATAAATTCAGGTAACACGTTAAAGTAATTACTCAAACGTACCTGACCCCCCTCCAACTCAACACCAGCTTCTCCTCCATCACCTGCGAGGCCAGACATTTTCTGGCGAAGCTCCTCGTCCAGCTCAGCCATCGTTTTCTTTTTGGGAGCCGGTTCCTCTTGGCCTTGAAGTTTCTTCTGCTCCGGGGACTTGCTTTTTGCTTGAGAGGGTACCGAGGTTGAGGTTGTGCTTGAGAGGCGGACGGTTTGCTGGAGGGGAGGCAGGGTTGCGATGCGGAGAGTAGTGCGAAGCATTGTGATGTGATGCGATCTGATGGGTGAGATACGGTAACTTTACAAAACGGTGGAATTGGAGGTAATATTGTCAAGAATTACAAAATGGGGATTGAGAGGTATAGAGACTGGATGCTTGGAATGAGATGTATATGTTGTTCGCATGCCGTTGACCAACGATTTCATCATAGCTTTTCCTTTTGGTCGTGCACAAGTCTACATGTTGCATTTTACTGGTAATGAGTGCACTCAAAGGCTGTATCTGAGATCAAAAGCAGCATGGCAATTCCGAAATACTGGTTTGACAGAATCTGCATGTATATAGCATGCCTGTGGTAACCTAAAACATTGCTCTCGACTCTCTGGGAGGCAGCAGTAGCACGAGTGCGAGGTACAGATTTATGTCCAGACTTGCAGCTATCGTCCACAAACCTCTGCCCGTCGAACTTGTAACTTCAAGTTATAGCAACTTCAAACGCGACTGCGATCTCACTCTCCTCCCAACTACACACATTCACCGCCACCATGCCCGTCGTCAAAGGTGGTGTCTGGACCAACATCGAGGACGAGATCCTTAAAGCCGCCGTCTCCAAATATGGCCTCAACCAATGGGCGCGCGTGTCCTCGCTGCTCGCGCGCAAGACGCCCAAGCAGTGCAAAGCGCGCTGGGCCGAATGGCTGGACCCCGGCATCCGGAAGATCGAATGGAGTCGTGAGGAAGACGAGAAGCTGCTGCATCTGGCCAAACTGATGCCTACGCAGTGGCGGACAATTGCGCCTATTGTCGGCCGAACTGCGACGCAATGCCTGGAGCGCTATCAGAAACTGCTGGATGAGGCGGAGGCGAGAGAGAGTGGCGAGCTGGGACTTGGAGGACCGGAGGGTGGTGAGACGGCGGCGCCTAGTGCGGATGATGTAAGGAAGCTGCGACCTGGCGAGGTGGATCCGGAGCCTGAGTCGAGGCCTGCGAGGCCGGATACCATTGACATGGATGAGGACGAGAAGGAGATGCTGTCGGAGGCGAGAGCTAGATTGGCGAACACACAGGGTAAGAAGGCGAAGAGAAAGGCTCGTGAGAGGCAACTTGAGGAGAGTAAGAGGATGGCACAGTTGCAAAAGCGACGAGAGTTGAAGGCGGCTGGAATTAATGTTAAGGTCACAACGAGGAAAAAGGGTCAGATGGACTACAATGCCGATATTCCTTTCGAGAGGGCGCCTGCGCCTGGATTCTACGATACTCAAGAGGAGATGGCGAGCAACGAACGTTCGCGGGAAGCGTTCGATCCAAGGAAACAACAACTGGCGAACAAGCGCAAGGGCGATGGACAGGACGAAGGTCAAGAGACCAAAAGGAGGAAGAATGACAAGGATAGCGGAGCTGCTGCATATGCTGCTGCGGCGAAGGCTGGGCAGCTTCAAAGAGTCAGGGAGGCAGAACAGAGCAGCAAGAGGAGAGGCTTGACATTACCTGCTCCCCAGGTAAGTGAGAGCGAGCTTGAGGATATCGTCAAGATGGGCATGACTGGTGATCGGGCGAGCGCATTGGCTGGAATCAGCGAGAACGATGCGACCAGAGGTCTTGTTGGAAACTACTCAAATATGGTCGGCGCAACTCCGATTCGTACACCCAGAGCACCACAAGAAGAAGATAGAATCGCAAACGAACTCAGGAATGCTCGCGCCAGAACCGAAACACAGTCAGCCCTTCTAGGCGGAGAAGCAACCCCTATACACGAAGGTCTTAACACTACAGGCTATGAAGGTGTTGCTCCTACAAAGCAGGCTCTCACCACACCCAACCCTCTCGCAACACCCATGCGGCAGGGCAATACGACAGGCGCAACTCCTCGAGGACCTGGGGCTACTCCTATGCGCACGCCGCGTGACAACTTCCGCCTCAATCCTGAAGATGGCAGCATGCAATTGGTTGGCCAGACACCACGCGACATTCGCCTTCAAGAGCAAGCAGCCCGTAGCTCACTACGTGGGAAGCTCTCCAGTCTTCCTAAACCGAGAGAGATGGAGTTCGAACTCGACCTTCCCGAAGAACAAGTAGAGCTTTCTGCTGCTGCAGCCGAAGCTCTCCAGAAAGAAGATTCCGCCGCACGCGATAGACGTAACGCTGCTCTTGCTGAAACCGCTGCATTGGCTGATTTCAAACGTCAAACCCGTGTTTTACAAAGGGGTCTGCCTCGCCCGAAAGTCATCGACCTTGATGCTCTGCTGAAGGTGGCCCATGCCACAGCTGACCCTATCGCCCGCCAAATTGCCGAAGAATCAGCGCTCCTCATCGCGCACGATGCGGCCAAGTTCGGTGGCGCACGTGTGAAGAACCCAGCCAAGACTGCCCTGAGCGTCCTCGATGAGGAGAGCATGCAGAAAGCGCAGATGGAAGTCATCCTAGAAATGGGCCAGGATGCATCTATCCGGTCACAGTTCGGTTCAGCCTTTGCACGTGAGTGGCAAACCGCACACGATGCTGGTGGCAAAGTCCTTCCCGGACTTGCAGGCTATGCAGAAGACGAGCTTGACGAGGAGCAACTGTTGACAGAAGCCTTCGACAATGTGCAAGACGCACTTACAGAGTCGGCGCAACGCGGACAAACGCTAGAGAAGAGACTGGCAAAACACCATGGCGGTTATGTTGAGCGTGCCCGCAGATTGCGAGCAAAGATCAACGAGGCGGCAGAGTTCTTGGAGAAGATCACACTGGACACCAGCACCGCGCGGACAGCACAGTATGCAGAGAATGCGACTTTACAGACACGCTTGGAGGGGCTGAGAGAGGAGGTGAGCTTCGTGAGGAAGCGCGAGCGAGAGGCGCAGGAAGTGTACCGACAAAGGAAGGGTGAGCTGGAATCGCTCATAGTATGAATGGATGGGGTTCGGTATCACTAGATGTGTAAATGTATGTTTATAGCAGACGGCCAAAGAGTGAGTGCTGCTTCGATGCAAGCCTGTCGTGTTTTCCTTCTTTCACTCTAAAACATGTTATTGCCTTCACTCGTTTGCCTCCCATTCTAGAATTAGCCCACATACACACCTTAGGATGTGAGATTTCACATCAATCCACCTCACCAAGCAAGATGTATTTGAGAAGGCCGGCATACAACAAGATCGAAGACGAGCTCGCTGGAGAATACCCCAACGCCAGCCTCAGCCCGCGACGACCCCGTCACGAGGGTACAGCTTGTAAGCCGCATTTTTGCGCCTGCCCGCTAAAAATTCATGGCGCGCTTCAAGACCCTCATCATTGTCCGTGGCGGAACGTCTGCTACTACAACTCCATCTACCGTCCTCCTCATATCAAAGAATCCTTAAACTCCTTGGAAGTCCTCCTGGGCACACGGCTCAATATCAAAGACGAACGTCCGCCGCGCCAGCTCCAGCGCATTCACATAATGGCCGAGTCCAGGTTCAAGAGGCAGAAAGTCTCCGATGAGACCAGCGCCGCCGCCGACAAGGCCAATCCTTACCTTGCCCACATGCACGACAACAGCAATGACGATGCTGGCTCAAATGGCTATACCAACGGTGGCGCCTCTTCACTCGACTCTTTCCAGCGCCACGCCACCACCGCAGCGGGCGCGATGAAGGCTGAGGATGGCCCTAAGAACCCTTTCAACGGCAACCAGCTCTCAGACCGATACTTCAGCATCCTCAAGACTCGTCGCGACCTTCCTGTGCATCAGCAGCGTGCCGAATTCCTCGAGCTTTATCAAAAATCACAAATCCTGGTCTTCGTCGGTGAGACTGGTTCGGGTAAAACTACACAGATTCCTCAGTTCGTCCTTTTCGATGATCTGCCGCAATCGCAGGGCAAAATGGTTGCCTGTACACAGCCGCGTCGTGTGGCCGCCATGTCGGTCGCGCAGCGTGTGGCGCAAGAGATGGACGTCACATTGGGAGAGGAGGTCGGTTACAGCATTCGTTTTGAGGACATGACTGGCCCGAAGACCATCATGAAGTACATGACAGATGGTATGCTGCTGCGCGAGGCTATGAACGACCACGACTTGAAGCGCTACAGCACAATCATTCTCGACGAAGCTCACGAACGTACGCTCGCCACGGATATCTTGATGGGTCTGTTGAAGGAAGTTGTGAAGAGGAGGCCTGATCTCAAGATCATCATCATGTCTGCCACGCTTGATGCACAAAAATTCCAGAAGTACTTCATGAATGCGCCGCTTCTTGCTGTGCCCGGTCGTACTCACCCCGTCGAGATCTTTTACACTGCGGAGCCAGAGAGGGACTACGTCGAGGCAGCGATCAGAACAGTATTGCAAATTCACGCCACAGAACCAGAGGGTGACATCTTGCTTTTCCTTACTGGTGAGGAGGAGATTGAAGACGCGTGTCGGAAAATCAACCTGGAGGCGGACGACATGATCAGAGAAGCAGATGCAGGACCTTTGAAGTGCTACCCACTCTATGGTTCGCTTCCTCCACACCAGCAGCAGAAGATCTTCGAGCCTGCGCCCAAAGCTTTCAAGCAGGGCGGCAGACCTGGCAGGAAGGTCGTCATCTCCACCAATATTGCTGAAACATCGCTTACCATTGACGGTATCGTGTACGTGGTCGATCCTGGTTTCAGCAAACAGAAGGTCTACAACCCTCGCATTCGTGTCGAGTCTCTCCTGGTTTCACCAATCAGCAAAGCATCGGCCCAGCAGCGTGCTGGTCGTGCTGGTCGTACCCGCCCTGGTAAGGCATTCCGCCTGTACACCGAGGCGGCATTCAAGAAGGAGCTCATCGACCAGTCATATCCCGAAATTCTGCGTTCCAACTTGTCATCGACGGTGTTGGAATTGAAGAAGCTCGGCATTGACGACCTCGTTCACTTCGATCTTATGGATCCTCCTGCGCCAGAAACCCTCATGCGCGCGCTCGAAGAGCTAAATTACCTCGCCTGTCTCGACGACGAGGGTGAGCTGACCCAGCTCGGCCAGCTTGCTTCTAACTTCCCCCTCGACCCTGCTCTTGCAGTCATGCTCATCAGCTCTCCTGAGTTCTACTGCAGTAACGAGATGCTTTCCATGACTGCTCTTATCTCCGTCCCGCAAGTGTTCGTCCGCCCTGCAGCTGCACGCAAACGCGCCGACGAGATGAAGGATCTTTTCGCCCACGAGGATGGTGACCACCTCACCATGCTCAACGTCTACCACGCTTTCAAGTCTCCCGCCGCCCAGGAGAACCCAAAGCAATGGTGCCACGATCACTTCCTGTCTTTCCGTGCTCTGCAGCAAGCCGACAACGTTCGCATGCAGCTTAAGCGTATCATGGAGCGCGAGGAGATTGAGCTTGTGTCCACACCCTTCGAGGACAAGAAGTACTACGAGAACATCCGCCGTGCGCTCTGTGCCGGTTTCTTCATGCAGGTCGCAAAGAAGGACACCTCAGGCAAGAACTACAGCACTGTCAAGGACAACCAGAGCGTCCTCCTTCACCCTTCTACCGTCCTTGGCCAAGACAGCGAGTGGGTGCTGTACAACGAGTTTGTGCTCACCAGCAAGAACTACATCCGTACTGTTACTGCTGTAAAGCCTGAGTGGCTGTTGGACATCGCGCCGATGTACTACGACCTTGACTCGCTGCCCAAGGGTGACGTCAAGACTGCGCTGCAGCGTACGGCTGACAGGATGAAGAGACGTGAGGCTGTGAGCAAGGGCAAGAGGTAAAGGCTGAATGTATGAAAGCGTTTGTAGCTTGTTGCAGAGTAGTCAACAGCAGGATGGTCGACACCGCTGCATGCGTAAATAGAGGGAGAGATGATCGGTTCGAAATGAATTTCACCTCCATGACATTAATTTGCATTTGTTTCCATTATCTTTTTTGTTCAACGTATTAATGTGATCTGGCCTATGACCTTCAAGTACATCGAGGTTCATTAGGTCTTGATGTGCCTATTGTGACCGTGTGCCATAGAAGTACATGTATATGTACCTTAGGTAAGCAATTTAATGGCACGTGCTCGCGCGTTTCGTCATTGATGATGGATGTCCCGCCTCGAGGCCGATCGCGTTCCTGCTGATGCCTGCCTGCCTACCCATGTCGTTGAAAATGATACTTCCACTATGTCGCGTGAGGTAGCGACCCATTAACAAACAGCAACCTGCTGGACCTAAGACACAATGGGTGTCACCGGCCTGTGGTCCATCGTCCAGCCATGCGCCCGCCCAACCAAGCTCGAAACGCTTAATCGCAAGCGCCTCGCCGTGGATGCCTCCATCTGGATCTACCAGTTTTTGAAAGCCGTGCGTGACAAAGAGGGCAACGCTCTACGGAACAGCCATGTCGTCGGGTTCTTCCGCCGGATCTGCAAGCTCTTGTATTTCGGCATTAAACCTGTGTTTGTCTTCGATGGCGGCGCACCGGCGCTCAAGCGCAATGTCATTCGCGCGCGCAAGCAGAGAAGAGAGGGGCGGCGGGACGATGCTGCGAGGACGGCTGGCAAGTTGCTGGCGGTGCAGATGCAAAGGAGAGCCGAGCAGGAAGAACAGAAGAGGAAAGAGCAAAGATCCCGGCCAGCTGTTGTCGAGGAAGAGGCTGTGCGCGACGAGGATCTGGTGTACGTCGACGAGTTACAAATGACGCAGCAAGAGAGGCAGCAGAACCGGAAGTTCAGAAAGACGGATGCATACCACCTGCCAGAGCTGGACGTGTCGATGAACGAGATGGGCGGGGAGAACGATCCGAGGATCATGAGCATAGAAGAGCTGCAAGCTTACGCACGCCAGTTCGACACCGGCGAGGACATCAATGTATACGACTTCTCTAAGATCGACTACGATTCGCCGTTCTTCACCTCTTTGCCTGCGTCCGATCGATACAATATTCTCAATGCTGCGCGTTTGAGAAGTCGACTGCGCATGGGGCATTCGAAGGAGCAGCTTGATACTATGTTTCCTGATCGGATGGAGTTTTCGAAGTTCCAGATTGAACGGGTTACGGAAAGGAATGAGTTGACGCAGCGCTTGATGAATATCAATGGTGCGGACGACATGGCGTTTGGTATCAATGGTGTGGGAAGAGTATCGGGTGAGAAGGGCAGAGAGTATGTGCTGGTGAAGAACGACGGCGTCGAAGGTGGCTGGGCTTTGGGAGTAGTGAGCAACGAGGGAACTTCCGCCAAAGAGGCGATCGACATCGACAAGCCTGAGGCCGTCTTCAAGGATGAGTCGGAAGAGGAGGAGTTCGAGGATGTGGCTATCGAGGGCCTGAACCGATTGCCCAAGTCAATGAGAAGAGAACAACGGCCGACCGACGATACTACAAGGCGACGACAAGCCTTCTATCAGTCAAGGCGATCAGCAACGAAGCGGAAGCCTAGGCGGCCTGCGCGAGAGGACTCGAATTCACTTTTCGTGGCAGAGAACCCTGAGGAGTCGGAAGAGGATGTTGAGGCGCAGGGCGAGGATCAGGATCTATTCGGCGAGGGCAGTGAGGCGGACGAAGATGAGGAACTTCAACGAGCAATCGCTATGTCGATGCAGAAAGACGACGTCGAGGTAGCTGGACAAGATCAGGCCCCATCGGAAGAAGAAGACGATATGCTGGAAGTCTTCAATCAGTCAGCCGTCGAAGAGGCAAAACCTTTACCCAAAGGTAGCGGACGATCCATTGCGAGCATTGTCAACAAGCGCGCATTCGCAATTGCACCCGAATCGCACGAAGTGACTTCCTTCGGCGTACCAGCGCCACGGAGTGAAGACGGCAACAGTGACAGTGACGACGACGCCATGGATTTCCAGGCTGCTCTTGCTGAGAGCAGACGAGGCAAAAGAAAAGCATCCCCTCCTGGACCAAAATTCAACAATGTTCAGCCTCGAACCCACTCCAACCTTGCACCTCAAGCCGAAACGAAGCCCACCGCAGTGGCGAAAAACCACGGCTTCAGTGGCCCTCTTCCTTTCGAAAAGCTGGATCTTGGGACAAGTCTACTTGGCAAAAAGAAAATGGAAGAGCGCAAGGAGGAAACGGCGGGCGGTTTCGAGAATCCTGCACTCGCTGAGAAGACAAAGAAGCCGGCTGAGCCACTTCCTCCTTGGTTCAGCGGCGATGTGGAGGCGGATATGAAGAAGCAGAAAGAAATTGATGACGAAGATCGAAGGAAGGCTAGAGAGTTCAACAAGCAGTTTAGGTTTGACGATCGGGGAGGGAGCACTCTTGCTCAGGACAACAATGCTGTTATCGATCTTGACGCTTATGATGAAGAGGAGTCGAGGAAAGTCATCGAATTAGATGCTGATGAAGAGCAGGAAGATGGGGATGACTTCCAGCCTGTTGACGAAAGCCTACATGAGGATGTTATGAGTCGGCCAATAGCTGGAGACCGACTAGAACATTTGGGCGATGTTGCTGACGAAGTTCGTGCTCGACCTCCCACACCAAGCGAGCCAGAGCACAGACAACCTACTCCCTCCAAGCCTGCTGCGAAAGCACCGTTCATGGAGGCTGATAGTGGTGACGAGAGCGACGATTTCGTGCCGCAACCTGACGAGGCGGCTAAAGACTTGAAGAAAGCCTCGCCAGAAGCATCGCGCGCCAATGCACCATTCGGAGAAAACAGTGAGGATGAAGTCGTCATGGCTGAATCAGAAGCGCATACTGGTAACAAGGCTGAGACCGCTGCAGCACAGACAACTGCAACAGCCACGACCGCCAAGTCAGATACGGTACCGATGGCTACAGCAGATGCGGCGAGCGACGAGGACGAGGCACTTGCTTGGAGCGAAAGCGAAGATGAAGCCACAAAAGCCTCCAAAGCTCTGGAAGAGAAGGCAGCTGAGCCTGCTGGTGGATACATACGACCAGCAACGCGCTCACCATCAGCCGACTTCGAAGACGTAGACATGAACGCAACGGCTAAGCCTGCACCCACGTCACGCACAACGGACGAGCTTGTCTTCGAAACTGATGCTGATGACGCACGTATACTTGGTTTCAATCAGGATGATCTTCCAGCTGAAGATGTGCTAGAAGAAGACTTTGACGACTTCTCGGATCCAGAAGATATGGAAATCATGCGTGCCCTAGCTCAGGAAGCCGAGGAACATGCCCGTTTCACTAGCGAGCTCAACAACAAAACAACGGCTCAGAATATCGCAGACTACGAGAATGAATTGAAGCAGCTGCGCAACCAGCAGAAGAAAGATCGCCGGGATGCGGACGAAGTTACTCACATCATGATCACCGAGTGCCAACAACTCTTGCGCCTCTTTGGTCTGCCATATGTCACCGCGCCAATGGAAGCCGAAGCCCAATGTGCCGAGCTCGTGCAATTGGGCCTTGTCGATGGCATCGTCACCGATGATAGCGATTGCTTCTTGTTCGGAGGCACCAGGATCTACAAGAACTTCTTCAACCAGGCCAAGTTCGTCGAATGTTATCTCGCTTCCGACTTCGAGAAAGAATTCGACCTTACCCGTCAGAAAATGATCGATGTCGCTCATCTGCTAGGCTCCGATTACACCGAAGGACTCCCAGGTGTCGGCCCTGTCACCGCCCTGGAGATCATCGGCGAATTCCCTAGCTTAAACGACTTCAAGACCTGGTGGGAAGGCGTGCAGTCTCAGAAGATCACGAAGGAAGACGACAAGGGCAATCCGTTCCGCAGAAAGTTCAGACGCAATGCTACGAAGCTGTTCCTCCCGCAGTTCTTCCCGGACACGAAGGTCAATGAAGCTTACACTGCGCCGGAAGTCGATTCTGACCCTCAGCCGTTTCAGTGGGGTGTCCCGGACCTTGATGCACTGCGCAGCTTTCTCATGGCGACAATTGGCTGGTCACAGGAGCGTACGGATGAGGTTCTTGTTCCGGTTATTCGTGATATGAATCGTCGTATGGACGAAGGTACGCAGGCGAACATCACCAAGTTCTTCAACGGTGCTGTTGGCGTAGGTGCTGCTGGAAAGGGACCTGGTGGCGAGGCGTTTGCGCCCAGGAAGAGGCTTGCGGGCGCAAGCAAACGCATGGGAGGTGCATTGGAGCGAATGGCAGCACAGGCAGAAAAGAGAAGAAGCGGCGGTCGTGTTGAGGATAGAACATCGGCTGACGTTGACCCTGAGGGCGAGGAAGCAGGTGCCGGTCAGTCTGCTGAGACCGGTGCTCCATCAAAGACCAAGGGCAGGAAGAGGAAGCAGCTGGTCACCGAGTTCGAAGATGATGTGGAAGATGACGACGAAAGTGAGTTCGAGGCGCCCGCAAGAAAAAGTCGGAAAGGTAGGGGAGCTGCAAAGTCTGCTAGGAGTAGAGGCAAAAAATCCACTCGTGCCGAGTGATCAGGTTTTACATCATTGAGCACTGGAGCGGACCATCAAGTAACAAACAGCGTGACTGAGTTGTCACATCAATAATTCGATTTCCTTCCCCTTGTTATGTCACATCGAGAAGTCCATTTTAGAGAAGTATGCATTGCACGCTATATGATTTCGATGCATACCGTGATGCCTAGCAAACCAAAGATGACCAATTCGAATGGCTCTGGGCTGCTGTGTTGCAGTTGAGATCAATAGTATGGCTGCTGTTCCTCGAACACACGTGTTTTCCCCTTGTCCTATGCGCGGACTGGCTGGTTCGACAAGCAAATGATCAATCAATTGAGTATGAAGGATTCAGTCTTAGCCAGTTCCGCAGATTGTAAACCTCCTCGATGGCTGACACGACATCCTCGTGATCGCGCGGCTCATTCCCGTTTCTGACCCATATGGCCGCTATGCTCAACTCGAGCTGAGCATTGCGTGACAGGACAATGTCCGCTCTGGCCAACGAAGTGTCGGGAAATGCTCGTCTTTCCCATTCGTCCCAGATCAATCGTTCAACATGTCCGAAAGCGGCGTGATATCCGCCCCAGAAGACGCTGCCTACTTCGCCGCTCATCAGCGAGTATGCTGTGCCGGCATGACTCTGCGATACCTGGTGGTCGTGCACAGTGAGAGAACAGCCTTCTAGCCTGGGGAAGGTTACGCGCGCATATTTCCTGCCTCTCGGGCGCTGTCGATAAGTCTCGATCGGAATTGGGCCTTCCTCCCCCTGCAATGTCTGTAGACCGCTTTGACTAGCATATGGACGCTTTGGCCATGACCAACGGAACTCGACTTAGTCATTGTTGTGACCGGGAAAGCCGGGCTGATCCCTCATGAAATTCTCTCCTTCGTCAGTGATGAATTCGCCCTCGTTGAAACTGAGCCCTTCCCAGGCACGAGTGCGCAAGGCGTATTTGGCGCTTCGGTATGGCTCACAGAGTTTGACCGGAGAAGTGGCAACACGATAGAAGTCAGGCATCTTTCAATAGTTGAAGCAGCATTTGTGGATGTACACATTCTCCCAGAGGCCTTTGACATGATGGTGGATTTCCTGGCAAGTGAGTAGCAGGCTGAGGTAGGCCGAGAAGTCGTAGGTGAAAGTACCTTTGAAGTAGAGAGACAGCAGCGCGCCGAGCCACATCAGGCAGCAGGCAGGTAGCCAAGCTTATCACGTACGATTATTCCTTCCCAATGGATATCATGTGTAAGCAGAATGCCAAGGCGACGAGACTGATGTAAAGTGATCGGCATTGAGCCATTAAGTGTCCACTTTTTCATACATTTCCCTTTGTGCTGTTTGTCCTCCGACTAAGAAGATCCCTGCAGTTCCTGTCCCATACCGCCCAGTGTGACCATCTTGGTAACCATGTACTCGTCAATACCGTACTTGCTGCCCTCACGGCCGAAGCCAGACTGCTTCACGCCACCGAATGGCGCCGCAGGGTCTGAGATCAGACCCGTGTTGACGCCAACCATACCCACCTCAAGCGCCTCGGCGACTCTGTAGCAGCGCTGGATGTCCTTGGAGAAGAAGTATCCCGCAAGACCGACCTCAGTGTCATTGGCCTGAGCAATGACCTCAGCTTCAGTCTCGAAGGGGAAGAGGCCGGCGACAGGGCCGAAGGTCTCGTCGTGTGCGATCGCCATGTTGGGTGTCATGTCGCGGATCACGGTGGGTTGGAAGAAGTTTTCGCCGAGTTCAGGGACCTTGTTGCCACCGGTCAGGACCTTGCCGCCTTGCTTCACAGCATCCTCGATGTGAGATGCAACCTTGTCAACTGCACGGTCGTGGATCAGAGGACCGTGAGTGATACCCTCACCGTAGCCGGAGCCGAGCTTGAAGTTGTTGACCTTGGCGGTGAAAGCTTCCGCGAACTTGTCGTAGATGCCTCTTTGCACGTAGATCCTGTTGGCGCAGACGCATGTCTGCCCCGAAGAGCGGAACTTCGACATTATAGCACCTGCTACAGCGGCGTCAAGGTCGGCGTCGTCAAAGACAATGAAGGGAGCGTTGCCACCAAGCTCGAAGGAGAGCTTCTTCAGCGTGTTGGCTGACTGCTTCATGAGAAGCTTGCCGACGCCAGTAGAGCCGGTGAAGGAGACTTTGCGGACGACATCGGATTCAGTGATGGCTGCGCCGACCTCGGGAGTGTTCTTCATCGCTGTGACGATGTTCACAACACCTGCGGGAATGCCAGCCCTGTGAGCAAGCTCGGCCAATGCGGCGGCTGTGAAAGGTGTCTCGCCAGGAGACTTTGCGACGACTGTGCAACCTGCTGCGAGAGCAGGTCCGATTTTGCGAGTGATCATAGCAGCGGGGAAGTTCCAACTGCAATCTTGTCAGCTTCTGTTTCGAAATTCGTATTGCCAGAACAACTCACGGTGTGATCAGTCCGGCAACACCGACAGGCTCCTTCACTGTGAATACCCTGTTACCGGGCACGGTTGCTGGGATGGTGTCGCCATATACTCTGGGCGCCTCCTCGCTGAACCACTCAAAGAAGTTCGCAGCATAGGTCACCTCACCCTTCGCGTCCGCCAAAGGCTTTCCGTTCTCCCATGTGATCAAAGTCGCCAGGTCCTCGCTGTTGTCCACCATCAATTGGTACCATTTCCTCAGCATCTTCGCACGCTCGCGGCCTGTGGTCTTCCTGAATGACACAAGCGCCTTCTCGGCGGCTTGGATAGCATCCGTGACATCCTCTTTGCTCATCTCTGGCATGGTTCCGATCACTTTGTGGGTAGCCGGATCGGTGACCTCGAAGGTCTTGCCGGACTTTGCGTCGACCCATTGGCCATTGACGTATGCTTGCGACTTGAGCAAGCTCTTGTCTTTGAGAGACGGTACTGAGTGCTGCATGCTGGCGTATGCTCGTGAAGGCAAGACGCTCAGGCGGTTTGTGTGCTGGATGTAGGAGCGCAGGGCGGGTTTGGATGTGACGGCACGGAAGAGTGGCTGCATGGTGACGACTGGTGACGGTGATGCGTTGATTGGTGTTTAGCGGGACCAGGGACGTGAAGGGAGGGGGAAGAGGAAGGGGAACCGAGGGTGCTTTAAGTCATTCTTCGGGGAGAGCGGGTTCTCTTTTCTTGCTAGGCGGTTTGCCTTGGGTTTCGCGGAAGAGTAAACGGCTCTCGCAACTGAAGCTCGGACACTGCTATCGCCCACCATGATGTCGCTAATCGCTATCTGTGGGGTAAAAACCATTGGCCGAGGACAAGGAAATGCGCTTGGAAGAGGACTGCAATGCATTTCAGCCAATGTGAACTGTTCAGTCACAATGATGACAGTACGTTTTGCAGTTTCGTGTCATGGCAATTGTAAGATGCCATATAAAGGGCATGTACAGGCGGTGCATGTTTCCACAAAACCGCGCCCAAACCGCGCTACAGCTCCAGGACTGGGGATGGCTTGTTACCCTTTTGGGCAGGTACATGCGAATATGGTCGGTCTTGAGTGTCTTCACGGTTCTCGTTATCTCGTCTGAGTCGTCTCTCTTACAATTGTGACTGCTTTTCTGGAAAACCCTGCGCTCAGTATGAGCAAGCGCCGGAAGCTTTTGTACGTGGCTACGTTTCACCCAAGGTACATACTTGGGCAGGATAAGTCGCTGGCAACGCTACCAACTTGTACTCTCGACGCGATCTGCGAGACATGCCCGACTGCGAGAGTCTCTCAGGACGACATAAGCAAGCCCAGCATCAGCTCCATGTGCCAGAGATTGGACGAGTCTGCTCTCACACTCTGAAGCTTCACGCCCTATCGAACCATATCATCTCTTCATCTGGCAGCGTGTCGTCCAGCTGGATAGCCATCTTTATCGCCCGGACGCTCTCGCCGTTCTCGCCACTCTCGCCGAAGACGAACTGCGCTGGCAAATGCTCGTCTGGACTTCCACGTGTGGGAACGAGAATTGCGATCATGTTTGAACGCATCGGTGAGCCCTTCTCGTCTGCGTCCTGCCAAGTCCGTACATGCTCGAAGGTGAAAGTGCATGGGAATCCTCGGTCTGTCGCATCGATGTAAAGACTTTCGTCTCGTATTTCAACTTTGAAAATCCCATATCCGGGGTCGAAATAATTTCCGACAAAAGCATCGAGAGCAGGGACTGGCTCCTCCAATCCCCAGTCAGATTTGAGACGTCCGCGCAACTCTGCGAGCTCATCGTTGGTATCGCCGTCATACTTTGCCAGTTTTTCGGCTTGCAAAGCTGCCCAGTCGGGCCTGTCTGCTTCTGGGATGTCGAGAGCAGCATCGATGAGTTCTCTCGCCAGGATCCAGGTGACCTGTTCCGCACCATCCGCATTGCCTAGAATGACCGCACCGAAGGCATGGGCAGGCAGGAAGAAATGCGAGGAGCCAAAGCCGTCGATGAGACCCTCGTGAATGACTACCTGATGTCCACGGTAGTAGTATGTTCCCAAACCCAAGCAGTACAGCTCTGGCGAGCAGAAAGGGTCGGGATCGTTGCCTTCTGTGTCAATCATGATGCGAGGTTGAATAAGGGCCTTGCGTGAGTCGGCTGAAATTGGGTTTCGGCTGTGCAGCAGGGCCTGGACGTATTTAATGTAGTCAGCTGATGATGTGACTATAGAGCCCGCGCCTTGTGCTTCTGGCGCATCGGGAGCGTCGAACTCATCCCATGTTCCGTTTCCTTTATCGAATTGATGGCCCGAGGCGAGGCGATCGCTCTGGCCTGATACGATGGCGGAAGAAGCTTGGAGGTAAGTCGATGTCATTCCCAAAGGCTCAAAGAATCTCTCGCGAAGAAATGTCGAGAATGGCTTTCCGGCCTTCACTTCGACCAAATGAGAAGCAACCGTGAACATCATGTTGTTATAGAGCATGTACTTCTGCTTTTCTGGCGCTGCTATGGGCAAGCTTCGCATTTTCCGCGTGATTGTGCGAGGCGTGTCGGGTTGCTCGGCTCCAATTCCGAGGTATGAGAGGTCGTGTCTATCGCAATAGTCAGAATGATTTCTAGAATGAAGGGCACCGCTTGCGATGCTACACTCACAAGGCCATTCCGGTTCTGTGACTCAGTACATCCTCAACCGTCACTCGCTTGGTGAGCTCTGGCGTTGGCATCGCAAAGTCTTCTAGAAGAAGCTCATGCAGTCGTGTCATCCACTGAACTTCCGGGTAGTTCTCATTATCCTCTACTAGAAGTGCGACAGATGCCGCTGTGAGAGACTTGGAAGATGAGGCGATGTCGTACAGCGTGTCAGCAGTAGCGGCCTTTTGTGATTTGCGAGATGATACTCCAAATCCAGCAGAGGCGATGCTGTCATTTTGGCTGATTGAAATGCTTAGGCCTGGCAGATGGTATATTGCCATTAAGCTCTCGACATGCTGACGGAAAGCGGAGGTGTTTAGGAGGTTCATTATAGGATGATGGATTGCAGTTGGCTACAGATTTCAATCTTGTCTGAAGATAATTACACGAGATGATTTTTGACATGAGACTTGGATTGTGTCCTGTGCAGACACGTTCTTCTCATTTGGAGTCATGTTCTGTCATCTCTAAGCTGCGGCTGAGGTTGGACGTCAGCGTACTGAAACCTAAACCTACAATTTGACTCTACCGTTTATGCTGTAGGTTTCGGTGCGTCTCCGCAGACGCGCAAAAGTAAATTATGCTTCTAAATCATTTCTGATCGAACTGTATAGCAGACGTCGCCTGCTGCGAACCACCGAAAGTTGACTTGCCGCGGAAACCGAAGCCTACGTTCGGTCTTCTACCGAGCACCTCGACTCGAGGTGGTGTCTCCGCCTCTTGTTACATCAATACCAAGGGGTCCGGTGTACATCTTACTGATCTCGCCTCTTGACTCAGAGTTTGCTGTTGTCGGTTGCAGAGTGTCGTCATGAGAGACGTTGTCGTCACGGGTACCAGCAATCGTGTGGCCCTAACGTCGATGTTAGGGTTCAATTATCAGATAGGCCAACGCTGCCCTGACAATTTCAATCTGTCCCTGACACAGTGACATTCCCTGAACTCCGGCTTTGGCGAAGTAGTGACCAAGGGCTCGCCCGTTGGCAAAGTGCTAAAACTCGAGCAAGTAGTGTCTATTGCGTTACATTGGCGGCGAACGCCGGGGGAATCCGGGTCTTTGGGGGATTTCCATGACGGCTGTGAGGGCTGGAAGCCTGAAAACTGCTCAGTAGAGTGTGGTTTGATTGGTATAGGCGATATGCTTCCGGCATTGTAGTGATCGCGGCTAGGGTTTACGATAGGGTTTACCTTTGGGCGCCGCATAATGGGAAATATATATGAAACGAAAGTGCATCTGAAACATCATGTGAACTACATATGAAAGTGCGGCAGCGAGGTCTTGCGCCCGGCGATGGAGATGCCCGGTCCCTATTTGGCGAACATCTCTGCTGGGACTTGCACAACATGGCAAGGCGAGGACACGAGACCAAATCGTTGGGGAGGAAAATTCCGGGCTTGACTCGTCTCCGGCGTAACACTTGTTCAGCAAGCAGATCAAAGATCGTCCTTAAAGGTCAGGGTGTCACGGGGGCAGGAGTGCACAGTTGAGCGCAGTCCTGTACCAGGTTCATTGACTCGTACCCTTGGCCAAAGCGTGCACATACCATACTGCCGTGGCTTGAGCTCGTTCGTAGACTGTGTACCAAAGTACAAGGATTCGCAAGGTACGGAAGGCTCGGCAAGGTGTGAAAAGGCAAAGCCCCGCGTGGCTGATTGATAAACTGAGCCACGCGACTGCAATGAACGCGATTCGTTGGTGTAGACCTAGCGCCCTATCAGCGACGGAGTTCGGACAGCATTTGGCAAAGGCTGCGGGCGTCGTAATTGTTCCTGTGGGAGCGTGGGATTTTGACGGGAAGCTTGACAGGCGTGACAGGTGACAAGCGAGGCGACAGGCGACGACTCCGCCGACTTCACCCGTTGATCTGGAAATGTCGATGGACAAGAACGCGCAGCTTCGCGCACTTGGCATCCTTGCCGGTGTGCATGAACGAGGTCGCCGGTGTGGCACGAGAGAGCAGAGACTACTTGCGAGCCCCTGGCCGCACCGCCTCTGGGGTTCAACTGCCGGGCCCTGGGAAGTGGAGGACGAAATGTCGTGTTCATGCACGAGTAAGTGCGTCCTTTTCGAGATCTCCTTGGCTGTGGTTTGTTGGCTGTTGCGAGTTCAGAACTTGCGACAGCCGAGAGGAAATTCTGCTAGAGGCACGCCAGGCACCGTTATCACTCTCGGCCCGATGGCGGTCAACCCTTTTCAAGGTTCACGCTGGCTTCTTCATACCCACGCCGATCGACACAAGGTGCAAGGCGTGGAGTCACGGTGAAATTGCTTTACAACTGCCGGAGAGAGACGCCATCTATAGGCATATCCCCATCAGGTGCAATTGCCTCGAGGGATGCAAACAACCAGCTGCTGCAATAGTGCTGCTGCTGATACGAAGACCAGACTCATTCTGTGCCGTCTCGCAGTCGAAGCTCATGAAGGCGGCACAATCGCGAAGATATCCCGAGGACCTGCATGATATGTACCGTTACATATCATATCCTCCGTCTTAGAAGGCTCGAAGAATGAATCGCTTCTTCCAGCTGTGTGGTTCTGGAGCAAGCCATCCACGTGCCAGCAAGGCCTTACGGTAGGTCTTATGCGAGTCGTGCTCTTGCGCTATTCCAACTCCCCTGCAGCGAACGGTTCAACACCCGCTGGTTCCCAGGCCTAAGCATATGAAGGTTCAGACGAAGTCCCAGCTGGTCTCTGATGCCACCCGCGGCCCGCCGCTACATGGGCCAAAGCACCCAAGTAAACCGCTTGGAGCACTTCTCTAGATTGCCAGGTTACGTGCCCAGACCCCTGGTTCTCGAGCTTGTCGAATCATGCTACAATCAAGTTAGTTATGCCCTGCAACTATTACTATACTTCTGTCGTCGACCCTGCCGCCTGTCCACTGGCATTGTTCCAACACCCGACACCTGACGCCTGTCACTTGACAACTCGACACTCGTTTTTACTGTACACTCATTACCCACAATGACGATCAAGCCCGCCGGGCGTGGGCCCCAGATTCTGGGTATCTACTCGTTCTTCGTTGGACTTACCACGATCACATTGGCATTGCGTCTTTACTGCCGAACCTACATCCAGAAAGCCTTCGGCTGGGATGACTACTTCGCAGCATTCGCATGGGTAAGCTTTGTCGATATGAGTTCTAGCCGAGCGCCTCTGACATTGAACGTCTAGATGTTTTACATCATTTTCGCATCCTGTGCGATGACAGGAGTCCATCACGGTACTGGACAACACGCATGGAACATTCCTGCTGATGAGCTTCCCCAAGGACTGAAGGTATGTCAGAGTCATGTTACACACCCAAGATTCAAATCAGGACATGTTAGCCGACTTTTTACAGTTTTGGTGGCTCTGCGAGCCTTTCTACCTGATTTCCAACATGTTCATTAAGGCCAGCATTGGTATTATGCTGCTTCGCCTTTCCGTCAACAGGACTCACAAAGCGATCGTCTGGACTGTCCTCGCCGTTACAGAGGTTTACAGCTTCTGTTTCTTCTTCGTCTTCTTGTTCCAATGCGTGCCAAGCGCGTACTTCTGGACCCAACTCACCGGAGGCGAGGGAACGTGCATGGATCCTTTTATCGTTGTCGCGGTGTTCTACGGCTACTCCGCCATCACTTGTGCCGGCGACTGGACATATTCTATCCTCCCCGTTTTTCTAGTTTGGGACTTGCAGATGGGCAGGAAGGAGAAGATTTCGGTCATCATGATTCTTGCTGTCGGCGCACTGTAAGTTCAACGCATTGTGACCCTGATGAGTGCGAAAGAAACTGACAGATCGTGTTACAGTGCTTCCATTGCGACAGTCGCCCGCATTCCTTACGTCAAAACTCTCTCAGATAAAGCCGATTTCCTCTACGCAACCGCTGATGTTGCGCTCTGGTCTGGCGCCGAAACCGCCCTTGGTATCACAGCCGCCTGCTGTGCAACCCTTCGACCATTGCTTCGCCAGGTCATGCCTGCTCTCGGCTTCAAATCCTCCAACAATGCTTCACACGGCCTGAACACCAACACTCGCGGCGGCCAAAGCGGGAGGCACGGCCGCAGCCAGCGAGGTCCTTATGAGCGTAGCTCAAGCCGCCACGAGGAGGACGAGATGAAGCTGCAAGGCCTCGAGCACGCTCGTGGCAAGGAGTTCGGCACTTTGACCTCAGCATGGCACCCTGAAGAAAGGGACGACGATGTTGAGGTCGGAAGCAACAACTCCGAGAACATGATCATCAACACTAAGACATCCGTGTACTATCACACGGAAGAGGACCAGCAGCCGCCTCGAAGGTTCTGAGCTGTCGGGTACCAGCGGCGTAAAGGTTGTCATTCACTAATAATACCATGATTTTTTTTACTTTCTTTTTTGTATACAATGAGGTTCATGACCAAAAATTCCGTGACACAACATCCGACACTGTCTATCGAATGCGATGTTTTTGAACCATTTCAAGCTTCAATTTTTTCGTTGCGCTGTGTTCGCCGTGCATCTGCCATCAACTAGCTACGTCTCATCTCTTTGGATAGCCGTACGCTGCGCTTGGACCGTCCGAACGGGTCTGAGGTCTGCGCGTTCGAACGTGCGCCCTCCACCTCATCCGTACTATTCCGATATTTCCTTCAAGACACTACGACGCTGCGGTCTTGTGATTTCCAGCCTCACGCGCATTTTGGAGGGCTTTCGAAGAACCTTGACGGTCGGCCGTTTCACCGGCCAATCTTTTCCGTCTTCCCCGGGAGTGGAGTTCGCGTTGCACCTGTTCTTCAGGGGTGCTTACGCAATGTCCTCAACAGCACGTTGATGTCATGTGATAGTTCGCCCGTTGCAGCGAAGGCAGTCTCTTCACAAGCACCAACCGGTGACCGTGTGTCGAAGAAATGTGACCATCATACTTTAGTATCACTGCTACTAACAAAGACTACTATAAGTACGGTGAACGTCTTGCATGGTCGTTTAGACTATTGCACTTTCTTCCCACTTGGCCTGCCATTGGTTCCTAAGAGCCACGATCTCCACTACTCGCATCACCCTGCCTACATTAGACTATTAGTCCACCCCACGAGCCTTCATGAAATCCACAAAGTCGAAGAAACTCTTCTTGTACCTCCTTTCCTGCGTCGTACGATTGACAGTCTGTATCCCGAAGTGAGAGTCGTAATCGCCGAATTCCCAATTGTCCGCGAACGACCAAGCGTACGCGCCGATGACCTCGACGCCGTCTTCCCAGATGGCTTTGAGAACCTCGGACACGAAGCTCAGGTAGTACTGGCTGCGGGGCGAGTCGAAGAGCTGGTCGGAGAGGTTCTCTTTCTCAGCTTCGTGGAAGACCGGGAAGCCGAATTCGGTGATGGCGACGGGCGTGCGGTAGACGTTGTGCAGGAAGTTCAGGTACAGACGCAGGTAGGTTGGCGTGATGTAGACGTAGGATTGGGAGCGGTAGCCGATGTTCCAGCCGAAGACGTCGGTTGTGGTTTGGTTCACGCAATACGGGCGGTATGAGGAGGAGGAGTTGCCGGCGCATTCGATTATGCTTTCTTGGGATTCGGGGACTGGGGGCGCGATGACGGTGGCTGTGTACGGGTCGACGCCTAGGAAGTCGGCTGTGCCGTTCATGTACTCTAGATCTTCTTGGGTCAAGGGCACGTAGTCGCTGATTGTCATCTTGTAGGATTCTGGGTAATCCTCTCCCAAGAAAATGGGGTTGCAGAACGGGCCGAGCTGGAACGTGTTGAAGTGGTCTGCGGCATAGACGTCGGCTTCGCTTTGTGGGTTGCGAGGCACGCCGAAGTTGTTGTTGAATTTCAAGGCTATTTTGCCAGTGCCCTTCAGCTCTTCCTTATAGAAGTGATAAACTTGCGCGTGCGCCTTGATGACGTTGTAGATCGATTGGCCGTTGTTGGAGTAAAGCAGAGGTTCATTGAATGTGTACCACACTGGTACGCGATCAGCATAGTGAGCCATGACGATCTTCGCGTAGTTCACGAATGCATCCGGGAATGTCTCGTTCTGGTAGCCGCCGTTGACGTATCCAATCTCAGCGGGCTCTTGTGCGGAAGTCAAGTTGGATCCGAAGAACTGTAAAGGCGTATCAAAGTGCAGCAAGGTAACCTCTGGGATCATGCCTTTATCGAGGATGTAGTTGATGACATCGTTGTAATGATCGATGCCTTGCTGGTTCACCGGTGTTCCAGGTGATGCGAACGGCAGGATTCTTGTCCATGCGATGCTGAACGAGAAATGCTTCACACCCATAGCAGCGATTCGTTCGATGTCTTGCTGATAGTTGTAGTAATGCTCGTTGGTAACATAATCTTTGGGTCGATCGTCTTGTACTAGAATATCCATCAACGATGGCGACTTGCCCTCTTCAGCAGTGGCGCCCTCGATTTGACTAGCAGAGCTGGCAACACCAAATTCGAATCCAGGAGGGAAATCGTAGCAATCGGTCGGACCGAAATAGTCGCTTGGAGGCAGAACCAGCTCCGAGGACGGTACTGGTGTGGCCTGGACCGTCGTACTGAAGATGGCACTTGCAGCTTCTTGAGTGAAGTTGGGAGGGTTGGCATGAACCCAAAGCGCAGTCCAAGCAGCGTTTCCATAAGGGTCATCGGAGTCAGTCGCTGAGATGTTCGCGACAGGGTCCCACTTGCCCCAAGTTGTATAAGATTGGCTCGGTATCAGACTGGTCAGACTCTCAGGTGGAGGAGCATGTGTAGTCGTGGTTGTTGGTGAAGGTCGAGAGGTAGCATATCGTACAGTTGATGTCATGGTATATCCAAACGGCGTGTACGTGTATCGAGGTTCTCTGGTAGTGCTGCAATCCGAGCATTGTGGACGAGGTGTAGAGCCATTGGCCGCTAGGTAGACTTGCTGTGCTGATGCCAAAGACTCGATGGAAAGCAAAAGACTGAAAACTGTCGCCTTCATGGCTCCAGAGCTTGATTGAACCATATTGCCAATGGTATCGGAGGCCGGTCGTTTTGAGTTCGCTATCATGTGCTTCTCTTGCAACATTTATATATCGTAAACGTCGATCGGATAGAGTTGCTTGGCCTCCATCATACCGTCACATCAAATTGTACCCCGCTGCGAAGAGATACCCCGAGACCCGCTATACCATGCGCCATTTGCGAGGGCTATAAAGTATAAACCCGAGGCTTTCGAGGCTGCCGAGATTTCCCATGGTATGAGGCTGGGCATAGTAGTGGCGCAATGGGCATCGCAGACACCCAGGAATTCGTGATTGACGACGTCAATACAATTCCTGGAGATTGTGTCTTAGTCTCCAGCCAATGTTCAAATTCCACGAGAAGACAGACGCAACCACGATCAACAGTATGGAGGCACGTGGGAGGGGTTGGGCTTGCCCTAAGTCCCCGTGGGGCTCCAGGATCCTCACATGAACCGAGACGACCGACATCGGCAGATCGACAGCTGTATACCAGAAAGATCATAAATTGGAATGCTAAGGCATGCCAGATATATCGTTGACGTGTACTGAGTTGGGACTAGATTGATAATCACCGTACGCACCGCTCATACCGACTGTATGCAGTATTCCCTCCCCCCCTCCCCACCCGCCCCCCCATCACCGATGCCAATTCAAACATCCTTTGAGATAAGGTCGATCGTCACATTCTCAACAGTGCAGCCTTTAAGCTCGTAAACACCGTCCAGCACGTCTGTCAAAAATGATTTCGCGCGTGGTTTCCCATTGGTCGCCTCTGGCAAGTGCGCTCCCTCTGTGTTCCGCTGATACCAAATATTCGCGCCATATCTGCAGTACTGTTGCACAAAAAGGTCTGTTCCTTCGATGCTGTTCGTCTCGTCGTGTATAGCCTTGTAGATAAACATTGAAGCTTGTGGAACTCCGTGCGCACCCAGAATGCATTCCGTTTGCAGCAGGCGGGACAAAAGAGGATTGTACACAATATCCCTGCCATCTCGGAAGTAATTCCAGATCGATTGGTTGACGAAAATAGCGAAAATCTCTACGAGTGTGAGATCGAGGCTCGAGAGGAATGTTGTCTTGTTGTATGGTCCAGCGTCTATCAACTGGTCGACAACAAACGCTCGAACTTCTGGGAACTGCGCCGTCAATCCTAGCAGTCCCAGTGGGATTAGACCGGCAAACTCTCCCCCATTAACGTCGTCCAGAGCATCTGTCACATTGTGGACTATTCCGCCGAGGGCAAGGCCAGAGAGCTGCAATTCTGGCGCGTACTGAATCTGCATCTCGGCCGCGAACTCACTTGCGAGACTGCCGCCAGAATAACCCCAGAGTGCGACACGGGCGTCTGACGCAAGACCCAGACTCAGCGACTTGACAGCTCGGATGGAGTCCAGCGTTGCATGACCTTCTTGTGGTCCAGCTATGAAAGCAGCAAGTGGCCCTTCGAAGTCAGGCACATTTACGAACCAGCCTTGGCCGAGTCCCCACTCGACGTCCTCGTACATAGCCGCGTTCCAAGGGTTTGAACCTGCGTAATATGTCCAGCTTGGGCTCTCGTCGACATTAGGTGAGTTATAAGGGATCTGGTAAGAGAGCAGTGCATCGCTGGTGGAGTTCGACACGGGCAGGTATAGCGTCGTCACCGCCCATGACGCATGGTAATGCGAATCTGTTGTGCGGTACAAGATGTGGTATGCTTGTGATGCATTGGTGAATAATGTTGTGAGGTTTCCGGGAGCGAGACGAACTCGTAGTACTGCGCCTGGTGAGGCAGCTTCGAACCCTTCTGGCGCGGTATAGAATGGGTCTCGGCTAGGAGGCAGCGGAACTGAGACTGATGCTGCCGAGACGAAAGATAGCAGTGCAACGAGCACAACTAATGCTGGTGAAGCCATTGCAAGATGGCAAACCAAGAGGACTACCGAAATACACGGCTGCAAGGCTCACATCTTAAATATTTGCGACTTGCTGTGAGCGGCAGGTGTCATACTGCGTATGAATTTGGTGGTACCACCATTAGACCGCTCGCATTGCAGCGTGCCATCACAGCTGAGTGGTGCATGACGCAGGAACTTGCCTTCTGCTTCAACCCAGTGTCTCGACACAAAAGCCATCGGCTGTTTGGAAAGTTCCTGGTGTGATTATCATAGCACTAATCTCATTCACGGTGCAGTAAACGTTGAAACGTTATATCTGCCATTTTGTTTCCTTTTGCTCGTCTCATCTGAAGACGCTGGAGTAGAACAGAGCTGCAAGCCGTCTGTTAAGCGAGAGCGAGCTGAAGACCTTCTTCGTCAGCACTCTGTTGGATCGGGCTTACTGCACTATATCTCGATGCAGCTTATTCACCGAAGGAAAAGCGGACTTTTTGGGAGGATGGCAGTATCGTGGGCACGACAGAATGGCGAATTCAGTCTCTGTGCTTGTAAGATTGATCCAGCAGGTCTTCCATTTCGATTTGCTCCCAGCCGGCTTGGTTTCCACCGTGACCCATACTTCGCGCGTACTGCTGCCCGAAAGTGGTTGGCACATATCGCTGACGGCTACTCCATGCGGCGCGGATCTCATCTCCCAAGCAAGACGAGAGTGCGAATAGGGCCAGGACCAGTATGAGGAATGCGGCCAGTCCGACCATCGCGAGCAGAAAGACATTCATGGTGTTGATAGAAGGAAGAAGCAAGAAGGTAAGGAGAAGTGCTTTAGATACGTGAGTTTGAGATTGAGTGATAGGTGCCCTCTTGTTGGGTCGGTGGGTGATGGGACGGTAGCGAATGACTTCATAGCCCGAATTTGCGCGAGATTTCAATTAAATGTCCATGAATCAAGATCAACTGACCTGATTTATTCTCACGTACACACCCCGACGTCGAAACCCTATCGCGATGGCATTCCGCAAAAGAAATGTCGGCATTGGACGCCAGTCTGTGTCACCTGCGTCTCCTGTCGCTCTCGAAGCACCAACACCGATAGAGCAGCTACCTGGCGTGCGACCCTCACCATTAACCTCACACCCAGTCACTTCCACTGGTGCGCCTTCTATCGACGGACTACTCGGTGGCCACAGTGGCCTTGCACTTGGTTCGGGTCTGCTCATTGGTGAGCACGATACAACTGATTTCGCTGGCGCATTGCTGCGGTACTATGCCGCAGAGGGTCTTCTGCAGGGCCATGTAGTGCACATCGTGGGCGTAGGAGAAGGCTGGGTCAGAGAACTGCCTGGTCTGGCAGATGCCCGATATATGCGAAAGCAAGAGCAAGAAAAAGCCACAGACGCAGACAAGGCTGCGCAAGATCGCATGAAGATTGCATGGAGATACGAGCGCCTTGGGCAGACAAGCAGCGAAAGAGGTGCGTTGGTAGCTTCCCATAGTCTAGCACATCAGTACACATCTTTTTCTATGCTGGCACGTTTTTCAATTCTCAGCACTGAGCTGACAGGTAAGGTACAGTGCTCCCTGATCGCTCCCTTTCATCTGCGACACAAGACCCTACTCAGCCAGAAACACCATTCTCCCATACTTTCGACCTCACAAAACGCCTTACTCTTCCGTCTGGCGCAAAGATCAACCACATACAATTCTCGCGCTCTGGTTCACCCTTCCAATCGATCTTAGATTCCCTGAAAAGTGCAATCTCGAACTCGTCGCCCTCGACAGTACATCGGCTGGTGATTCCCACAATCCTTTCGCCAGCCTTGTACCCGCCGCATTCTGCCCAACCAGCAAACTTCATCGCATTCTTCCATGGTCTACGAGCACTCCTCCGTCAATACTCAACTCGACTAACGGCAGTGACGACTCTCCCTCTAACCCTGCACCCACGCCACAGCGCCCTCACGCGCTGGGCCGAGACTTTGAGCGATGGTGTGCTTGAGCTCACACCTTTCCCACATCTCATGGATGCCAACCATCCTTCACACTACGCCACTTCTACTTCTGCGAAAGAAGAGCAGCCACAGGGTATGGTCAAGGTGCACAAGCTGCCTTTGGTCACAGAGAGAGGCGAAGGCGGAGCTGGCGCAGGAAATAGCATTGGAGAGGATCTGGCATTCACTCTCAGCCGAAGGAAGTTCCTCGTCGCGCCGTTCAGTTTGCCTCCAATGGAGGGAGATCAGGATGCACAAGAGGCGGCGGGGAAGGTCACGGCAAAGGATGTAGAGTTTTAGATGAAACGACGAATTTTGCTTTTCTATGTCCATGTGACTGAGTGAGGCTGAGAGCGTGATCTGCACGTAGTGTAGCAGGTGCCCGCGAACTACGGCTCTGCAATCGATCACATTTCGCTAGATGCTCAGTTAAAACCTCGCCAGCATGCGGCGCTGAAACGAACATACACCCTTGATGAATGTATGCGCTCTCACTCCGCGGGTTGACACTCGTACGTTCCCGCTGAGAACCATACTCCCAGACGTTACAACTGTTTTCCAAAAGTCGAACGTAAAAGTCTTGCGTGGTTACACGAAGGTTGGTAATTTTTCGTCCAGCTCAGCTCATGTGTTTTCTATACTGCATTGGCCAGAAATGCTCGTTGTGGGTCGTTGCTTCCGGTTAGAACACATTCATAGCTCCTCGTCTTCTCGAAAAGAATTCTTCGGGAATTTCTAGATGTCCGTCCGTTTCATCCAGTCATCATGGCGTCCCGGGGCTTCGTCTGCACCTGTAGGCCAGTCTTGGCCGAAGCAGCCTCCTTGACTGCATCAACGAGCACGCTCCGCGATAGTGTTGCAGATTTGACAGCCTGCTCAATCAGATTCTCCAGCTCGGTACCGGCTTCGCCTTTCATCCACATCTCAGTAATCTCGTCTCGTGATTGCAAGTATGCAACCAGGCAAGCAGCCTTGATCTCGTGCTCTGCGGGCGTTGGGTCGACCACAACCTCGTCTGCTCCACCATTTTCGCCGCCAACAAGCGCAGCGACACCGCCTGAAACCATGTCCACACAATCAATGCCAGCATCCACAAGCGCGGCACTGGCAGCTGTGACACAGCCAGCAAGCACGCTCATTGAGCCCCACCCACCAGATCTACCACCCTCAGACTCCTTGCCAATGCCATGCCATCCATCTTCTTCGCCTTCCAAAACTGTAATGACCACATCCGCCGCGCTCTTCGGCCACCTCTCGCCAATGACCACTCCTCTAAGCGCCGTCTCCAGGTGAACGCCTAGATCTCTCTCGCTCGCATCTCTCACCCAGCCTCTCCGGCTCCTGGTAGCAAAGGGCGCAAACTTGACGTGTGTGGTGAGCAGCAGGTTCGGCGAGAAGGCTGCGTTCCTAGGCAGTGGGCGCGGGCCATGGACTGTGCAAGTGATTTTCAGGCTGGATGTCGCAGGTTGTACGAGATTGTCGGAAGACGCGGGCGCTTGGGGTGGGAGCTCGTAGTATGCTGAGCCCGCGGCTGAAGGCACAATGCCAGTCTGGAGGAAGATCTTGCGGTGCTCGTCTGCTTTGCGCGTGCGACGGGGAGGTTTGGTGTCGGCGGGCGCGTAGGAGGGAGGAGCTGTGCCACCTGCTGGCGCGTTCAGTCGGCGGCGGTCTGCTTGCATGGTTGCAATATGGTCGTTTTGTTGTTTGAGGTTGACAGGTTCGATTGACGAATTGTCTTTCGCCGTCGGCATCGTTTCGCTGGAACTTTAAAAATAAGCTTATCCTTGACCCGATGACGATGCATCTCAGCGGCCCTTGCCGCAGCAGCTTCCATTAACCAATGCAACTTCTTGTACCTTTTTCCATTTGCATGTATCATATTTGCTTATCATTTTGTGATGCTCAGTAGCATTGGGGACATCTGGGCGGCTACTTTTCTACCCGCCGCTTCAACTATGACCACGAATCTGCCCAAAAGAGCGCAAGACGCTTGCTCGTCACGTCAATGTTGGCAAAGTATCGAACATACGAGAAAGTGAGACGAGGTCCTAAGCTGTAGGTTGTCACTTGAGGTACACATCCCTCATCGGCGTTGTTACTCGAAGGATACGAAAATGATGAGACTTGACTGCATTGACGTTACCAATGATACCTATGCTTCGGAACGAGGGAGGCGAACATTGGCCTATGTGAGTTCTTGCATTGGCTTTCAGATAGGCTTGGACGAAAGGAAGACATCAAAATACATGCTCGGCCTATCGGTGACGAGCTGAAGCGAAAAGCTTTGCAGTACCACGACATTACATCGCCAGCTGGCAGATCATACGCAAGTTGACCACTTGAAGCGTCATGGAAACAAACATTTGTCCGGCACTCGATAATTCATCATCTTCCTCATTATATCTACATACAAAGCGAGTGTGTGTTGGCATGTCGTCGCATGCCAAATCTGTCTGCAGGCGACAGCAAGGAAGATCGTAGGGAATTTCCATAATTGCTGGTGGATGGATTGGATGAGAAAATCTGTTTGACTGGCTTGATATTGTTAGACGAGATGACTGTGATAAAGATGTTGAGCCAAAGGGGGATTTCGTCGGACTTATATATCCTGTTCTTAATGGCTAGAGCAGCCAGGATTGATAATACGCACCTTTACGTGGAACTGCTCATTTGAATAGCGCCCATACTGAATATTGTGATGCTACCGATTACCAGGTGGCCTAAGACTGCCAGCACCGACATATGCCACATTCGTGAATAGCGTACAAACTATTGCGTGATCACCAAGCTAATTGTCTGCAACATTGCCTTCTCCGGTCGGCAGCGTTGACGCGTAGGTTGGCTGTTAGCTAGCTATGCCTAAGAATCCTAATGATGACTACAAGCGGACGAGTTATGATCAATCGAGCCGAGTCTCTAGGAAACTGATCATATGCAGCAAGCCTAACATAATTTCTAAAAATAAGGACATTGCTATGCAGTCTATTTCTGTGCGTCAGTGCGCTGCTGTCACGTAGTATACTTACAGAAGATAGCTCAATTGGGGAGTACGTTGCTTCTGCCATACAACCATACAACCAATTGACGCATCTAATGTGTTCACGCTTGAGAATTGACCATAACACTTGCAGTCGGCTTGCTCTCGGTGCAATCAATCGCCAGCTCCACACTGTGATCCGTTGCTGTCAAAACATGAAGCTTACTCGTCTTCTTCAAAGTCCATTCTAGGCATTCTATAGCGCTAAATCCTATCTCTGTACCTGTAAGACCCTCACTCCGAAGGAATCAAATAAGCAGACATCGTCGTCGTTAAACTGTGATATTTATGACAGCGAGTCACCTACTAGCAGATATGCTGCTGCAGAATGCGCCTTGATGTTGTGAAGTGGAGTTGACACTCTACTTGAACTACAAAACTTTCGACTTGCACTTGTGCGCTTAGTCAATCACTGCTACATAACATGAGGAAGTTGTATCACATGTTGAAGCCATAGCGACTTTGTCTAGGCAAATTTGCAACCACGAATTGTAGTCCAGAAGCGCTTCGATAATTGCCAATAGGATCACATGTATCTCTGCGGGTGACCGACATCGACTAACATTGGGGTTGGTAGGGTTGGGTTAGGGTTGAAATGCTCATAGTGATCTACCTTCCTCTCTTCAGTTCGTCTATTCACTCTCAGTCAGTTGCACCTGATCAAGGCTGCGCTTGATATACAAGAGGCTAGGAACAGCCTGGTGAGCGGTGTGAACGTAAATGGGATGTAAAAGTGCATGGACTCCGCAATCGTTGAGAAATGTTTCAGGATACAAGCTCAAGAATCTTGGAGAGCTGCAGATGTCAACTCAAACTGTCCTCGGCAACCGTTGCCTGGATCGGTACAGTTCATCATACAACAATATGATCGAAACAAATGTACGATTGAAATGAGTATGTGTGTAGTGTAAGGATCGAAATTATAGATTAGGCTGTGTCTATCTTAGGTTCTTCGTATCGTTCATGCAAACAAGAAAAGGAGAGTAATGGATCCACCAACAACCGCCACTCGTCCCGCCTCTTCCCCGATGTCAATCTAACATCCAGCCATCTAAGAACTGTTGCCGTTGGAGCTGCAAAGCTGGAAGATCAAGTTGGCGTTGGTGCCCTGGTTGAAGACGGCGTTCTTGCCACCGGGGTTGCCAGGAGAGTAAGTGTTAGGGCAATCGCCAGAGGTGCGAGGAGGGCAAGAGACGCTGTATCCATTGCTAGCGCTGCCCGCGAGAAGTTCGAAGCCCTCGCGCTTGAGAGGGTCACCGAAGACGGTGCTCAGGTCGTAGTAAGTCCTGTCGGGGTTGGTGCCGACGTTGTATACGGCCTGGAGAGGGCTGCTGAGGTCAGGCTGGCGGGAAATGGTGATAGAAGACTGCTTGACATTGGCGCCGGGGATGGTGGCGGAGAAGGCGTTGTTCTTGTTGGCGGGGATGGTGATCACGCCGGTGGAGGAGTCGCCTTGACGGGACTGGAGGTAGAGAGGGAAGTTGCACTTGTTGTCAACGAAGATCTGGGCTGCGGAGGCAGAGGCGACGAGGCCGAGGCCAGAGAGCATGAGGGTGGTGAACTGCATGTTTGTTGTTGTGGTGTTTGGGTTGGTTTGATTGTTTGGTGGATTGATGTCTGTTGGTGAGTTGATTGTTCGGGAGGCCGGATGCTGTTGTGGAGATGGGTTGTTGTGTGATGATGAGAAGAAACTTGAAAGAAGGTGATGCTCGTAGAGTTATATACCTACTGTCAGGCAGGACACAGAGGTGCTGTTTGCACTTGCCCTTGCCCTTGCTTGTGCTCGTGCGGTCGTGTCCGGCAGTATGCAGCCGTCGGGTAGTCCCAAATTGTTCACGAGGTCGTGAATAGATCTTCCGTAGTGGTAGCAAGCCTAATGACTAAAGATAGGCAGCTAGCCATTATACCATTCCTCCACGGTACAGAGCGTAGCATTTAGCGTGGCAGGAACTCTCGTACCGTGGTCAGGTGCTGACTGTCCGTTGTCGACGGCGGGCCTTTGCTGCATTGGCGATGCACCCGTCCCTTGCGACGGCCCTTAGGCGTCCGCTAATGAACTTTTGGCTATTGTTGATACGACGTTGTTAGCTTCATCAGGCAAGGTAGAGGCACAAGAGGACACTCACGTGCTCTGAAGGTTTGCTCAAATGCTGGGGGACAGTTCTAAAATTGGACACGAACCGTTGTGGCTTTGCGGCCGACGGCTTTACGCGATGCTACCTCTCCACCTTTCCTCAATCCTACACTCGGAGGCTCGTCGCCGGTGACGTCCGTAGAGGAGTGGGAACCTTGAACCTTGAGCTGCTGAGATGACTTCATAAAATCCGGAAATTTGTTTAAAGGTGATGCTGTAATTGTAGACTTTGGCGGACTGACTCAGTGACATGTCAGTATGGATGGGCGGCCACAGGCCACAATCCAACGTCGTGATTAAACCTTAGACGCCAACTTGAAAGATACTATGTACCAATCGTAGACGTCACCCGACAGACCGACTTCCATCGCTTGCGCACGATTCTGGAAGCACCGCGCTGCTGTAGCTTGTGTGGCACAAGCCACCACTGTACACTACAGCGAGGTGCACTTTGGTGGCATAGCTCGTATCACTCGGTGCCCGACGATGAAATGGCGCACCGCAGGTGGAGGAAGGATACGTGGAGAAAGCAAACACTTCGCACTCCGGCGAGCCCGCTTCGAAGGGAAAAGCGAAGGAGGTAATCCTACAGTGGGCCTGGTGAGCCTGGCTGTGATGCGAGCTGGCAGCCCTATGTCTGCGCGTAGCTCTTGCGACGGCTATGTGCGCGATCACCATCGCGTGTGGGATCCTTCTTCTCTGACAGGTAGACGTAAGCAGCGAATGCGCGTGGATTACGTTGACACACACATAGCTGAGGTAGCAAGAGCCATCTGGAAAACTCTCACTGCACATATTCTCATTTTTAGAGACAGCGTCGCCTGCTAAGCACGCCAATAATGCGAGATATGAAGATCGGCTCCAGGCCAATTCATAGCATATCATTGTCTACTTCTATTACATAATTGCCCATGTTTGCATGGGAGGGGCGTGGTATGCGTGCTGGCCATTACTCCTCAATGCTATTGTTGCTGCAGCGTCATGTCCTTGTGCTGTCGAGCACAGCCATGAGAAGCTGCTCGCTTTCCTCAACCTCCGTAAAGTGAGCAAATTACAACACTCTCAGTGTGGATTGAGGGGAAGAATGTTGTAATTCTCTCACTTCACGGAGGAACAAAAGACTTCACACCCTCAAAACCCTCAAAGCCACCCTCTTGACTTACTGCTAGGCCTCTCCCTGCTGTTGCTCGCTCGTCGGCCGTTGCTGAGTGGCCATCCAAGACCTGCTCTTTGACTATCCATCGAAGATCCAGAAAATGGACATCCGCCACCTGAAGCCGAGTCAAATTCCAGTGAGTCCTTGTTACGGCCAAGACTGGTCTTATTGCTGCCCGCGTATGAGGCAGAATCCGAGTTTTTCTCAATTTGTGCAGAGAGGTTCTCCCCTTCATGGCCGAAAGGGTCTGTCAATGGCGGAGCGACATGCGCTTTTGATGGAACGGGCGATGGAGCTGCTGATCTGGGAAGACCAGACGTCTCTGGCTGCGGGTTGGGGTTGTTGCCGATGTTGTTTTCGTTGATGTGCCAGCGAGCGAGGAGGTCATTCTGAATCCAAATCAGTTTGCCCAAGGCCCGGACGACTGATATGCGGAGGCGAAGGTCCACTGTGTTGTTGGTCAAGATTGATTCTGTAAAGGCATCCTGAACATAGCCCATGCATATGCCGAGAAACATGTAGTCGACATGGAGAGGATTGCGACGGCCAGAGCCGACGTGCATCTCGCTAAATAAGTTAGGACATGTTCAAATAGAAATCAATCTGGCAACACATACCCGACTTTGTCCAAGTACTCCCACTAAATGCACATTGTTAACGAGTGGCGCAGTACAGTGGAAAAAGGGGTTCAAACATACAAATTCTTTCTTAGACGGGTCTTGATTTAATCTGGTCAAATACCAACGCAAAAAAATTTTGCGATTTTGAATTGCCGGACTACCATCTTGAGGCCACACCGGAGGGTCTTCGTCGTCACGGCTGTCATGTGTCGAGAATACACGAGCAGTGACATCGTGTTTCAAGAGCTTCTTGTAAACAGCGTTGACAATGTCCGGAATGACCATGCGGACGAGGTCCTGGCCACGTTCCAGAGCGGCAAGATCATCTGCCCAGCTGTGAGCGTCGACTGTGATTGCGATGGCCTTACAAGGCGGAGACAAATACCTGGACCGAATTCTATGAACTCCTTGAGGTATGACACCCGGGCTCCAAGATCTGTGTAAAGGGCGTGGCGGTCGACATGCTTGATTCCTCGGGGTAGGTTGGCCATGATCAACTCTGAACTCTGGGCTCTCTGTGCAACGAAAGAAGAAGGTGATGACAGCAAAAGGCCATGAAGCAGGGGAAGCGAAAGGATTCGGATGGGAAATATCCCTAGCTTATCATAGCCCCGGATGACTTATCTGAAGATCACGTACATGGTGGGCCATTTCCACTTAGGCTGACACGAAAGGATCGAGGATCAGGGCATACGTAGTGGAGGCGTACGTACCGCGGCGAGAGCCGAACAGAGCATACCAGATTGATAATTCCGGACGTTGACGGATTGGGAGATTTCGAAAGCTCCTGAGTGCGTGACGAGACAGATCTGGTGGACTCGCGTTAACAGGAGCAGCGATGGCGTGGAGCAAAAATCGTTCACGTTTGGGGTCCAAGCAGTGCCGAAGCCATTGAAAAGCGTTCACGGCCGCAAGGGTGAAGGAGTCCAAGTCCTAAGGAGGAATAAACCCTGGCCATAAGGCGCTAAACACGTGGTGGCACCGTTTGAAGACGCCACGGCACGCAAGCGAAGACTCGGCCCGTACGCAAATGCCGCCTTATGAGGACCAGGTCGAACTCTCTTGCCGTTTGTTTCATCCTGCAAGTTAAATCTACTTATCATTTGACTACAGTAGACCTCCAATTCTACGTTGTAAAGCCATCTGGCAGACATAACAATCTGTTTAATTTTCGCATTTAGGCTGTATGTTCGGCACGCAGCCTCTGCCGACTCATGTCCAATTTCGGGCATCATTCGGGCTGCGATGAGCACGATGGATCGTCTAATTTGCCACCTGGAAACCCTGGGACTCGAATGAAGGTGTCCTTGCTCCATGCTCTGCGTGTCCGGTTGGAGATTACAGTGCACTGGCATGACTCTATTGAGTCTATGTCGTGCTGTGGTAGGATTCGGGAATGGCAAGTGTAAAGTACAGTTGTCTATCGCTAACCTAGCGAGACATTTTCAATCTTCTAGAAGCGAACGGCACTTTGGCTTTGACTGCAGGAATACATCCCCGACAATACTTCTGGTCTGTCAATGTTGATCGATTCAAGTTTTGTGAACACAACTGCCGGCGAGATGTTGTCGCCGACATTTGCCAGCCAGGCCAAAGGGCTTGCGCTGCGGACAACACTAATGCATCCGACCGCGAGGAGATACTGTGCTCGAAAAGCATCTCAATGCTTCCTGGCAACACGGAACAGGACAGATCTCTTCTCCTTGATACTGCAGAGATATTGTTCAAGCTGATGGACACAGCTAATGCTAACCAAGGGCAAAGGTAGCCAATCGCCTGTAAAAGTCGTGTACGTTTATTTTCCCTCGGCAAGTATGTGGATGGTAAGCATTCTTATGTTGTCCACACCAGATGATCTCACGTTGCAACAGTGGAATGCAGATTGTTTGTGATAACACACCAGGAAACATGCTTCGCACACCGCACTTGGGCACAGGGATCGAGGCCTTTGTATGTCTGAGATCGAGCGGGTGAGCATGCCGATGATGCGGGTTGGATTGCTGGATCGCATCGCTATAACTTCGCCGTTTAAGCTAATTCCAACGCTCTCAAAAAAAAACGACACAATCATCGAGTCTAGACGCACATGCGGCAACGCCCGCATACCAACGGCCGGGGATCAAGTCCGAAAGGTCTTGCACGATTTTATCCCTTCTTTACTGGTTGCAATGCTCATCATGCGTTGGCGCCGTAGCAACGCCGATGCGTCGAATATCTTCGATTTTTGGTAGCTTTTCGGCTCTCGCGGTTCAATTGCTGGGCGAAGCGCGGCCATCGCCAGCTTAAGTCTGACTTTGGTCGATCAATTAAAGCCCCTCAACATAACCCTGTGCTATAGCCTCGCTCGCCTTGCTATAGCACTCAGCCGCATCCGTGACGGGGTGCGTTGCGTCCTTACCTACTCCTTGCTCAGGTACTGTACCGAGCAGCTGGGTACGGTTGCGACATGCCTGCTGTCCACACATCATGCGACAGTCAGACGAAGTTCAACGATGTTACACGTCAACTTACGACTTTATTCCTTCGCGCAACCTCAAATGCGGATGACCCGGACACGATGAACACGACGCACGCGCACGGCACTGGACTATGGAGTTCTTCATCCGTCAATTCAGCAGCGATCCTGGCTGCTCAGCAGCGTCGCCAAATACAAATCTTGTGTGCTTCAATGGCGAGTGTTAGCATTTGCGCGGCGATTTGCGCCATATACTGGTTCTGCATGATGAGGCGAAACTATAGACGCGACCTCGTTCTAATGTTAATCCTTGGAGACTTTTACAAAAGCATGTGGTACCTCATCCACGGCTCGGTGAATTTTGGGAGAAGCCAGGTCCAGAGCGATGAACCATTTTGCCAGGTGAGCGGGTTCATGCTGCAGATGGCGCTTCAGGCGTGTGGTGAGTACCTTAATCGCCTGCCTCATATCATGTTGTATCCTGACAATAGTGTAGATGTCGCTATCTTGTTCATCAGCATGCACATGGCATTACAGATATTCCCTCCAAACAATTCTTTTCTTGGACACGATGGACTATACAAAGTACGCAAATGGGTTTTCGCAATCTGGATCCTTTTCCCATGTTTCACCGCAGCTCTTGCTTTCGCGAACCCGGACGGAGCTTACCAAGCGCAAGGCGCATTCTGCTGGCTACCTATTCGACCTTTCTGGTATCGATTGGCTCTCTCATGGGTCCCGAGGTATTTGATCTGGCTATACATTATGTGGGTAGCGATTCGAATCTACAGCCACGTTGGCTATGAGTTCAGAGTGTTCGGCCAGGAGAGCGATCGTTCGTCGAGCACCGATCTCTCGGCAGCAAGTTCTGCCGAGCGCGGCGCAATCGAAAAAGCAGTCAAAGAACACCACTTTCGAGTAAAGTCGAACGAGAAAGTGACAGACGACGATATCGCCCCGGACGATTCCAGCATGCCAGGGCCAATTTTCGCATCATTACACGTCGATGACCAGGCTTCGTCAGCTTCCGCTGGTCGGAGGATGTCGCTGCCAACATGGCATTCGCCTTTCGGCGGGACCTCTTCGCCAAAAGCAGATATTTCGATCACGCCGACTGCTGTTAGTAACCCAACATCCAGACGAGGCAGTCGCCAAATTGCTCCTGGGGTCGTAGCAGAGGATTTCATGGCACCACCTGGCTTCGATTTTACGCACCCTCGTGGCTCGGTCTCCACGATGAATTCCGTTCCTCACTCCATAATCGGCGCTTCTGTTGACCCAACCCTACCACCAATAGAGGAAGCCCGCGGCAGCACCTCCCACGCCAGCAGCGTAGACACCGACATTGGCGATCGGGCTTTGCGCCAACGCCGTCGTGCCATCCAGCGTCAACTACGAATCTTGTTCATCTACCCAGTCGTCTACATGGGAATGTGGCTAATTCCATTCGTAAGCCACTGCCTCAGCTACAGCGACTACTTCGCACAACATCCTATTTTCGCCATCTCTCTTCTTTCATCCTTCTGCCAGTCCTTCATGGGCTTCGCAGACGTCTGCGTCTTCTGCTGGCGCGAAAGACCTTGGCGGCACATTCCCGGCAGCGACGGCACGTTCTTTGGCAGTTTTGTCTTCTGGAAATGCCATGCGGAGGAAGGCTGGTCGAGGCGCGAGAGCAAAGCGCCGGGCCACATGCCCAGCCTGGCGGAACGATCACAGAGCCAATCGAACGCGCAGTTGGAAACTGGGCTTCTGGCAACGTTACGGCGCTGGTCCACGTCGCGCAAAAATTCGAGCCCGAATGCGAGTTCGATTACGCACTCGTTACATCGCCCGACGATGGGGCAGAAGCGGGCGTTCAGCGGTGGTGTGAGCAGGACGAAAGAGGCGGAGCTTGCGCATGAGCGGCTGAAACTCGAGCGCGAAGATTATGAGAGGAATCGCACGAGTTTGGATCAGAGAAGAGAGAGTGTGGCTAACACTTTGCGAGCTCCGCCACGAAAGGAATGGTTTGATCGAAATAATAGCGAGGATACGATTGGAGTCATGAGCGAAACAAGTGACGGTCGTTGAAGTGTTCTGTTAGAATAAAACTTCATTAAATTGATACATAGGATTTCATGCTGTTCCTGGATTGAAGTACCTTTGCTGTCATCAATTCATTGCTTGTCGTGGTGGCTCCTGTACTGTTTGTTTCGTGTCCAGCCCAGGGAATACATGCTTTTTTTCGTGGCCGTAAATATCGTGGTCATCTCCTACCTTGTTCACACCTCGCTTCACCCAAAGAGCGTTCTAAAGGAAGTCTCCGTCGCCGAATCCTCCGAACGGGTTCGGTGGTCGACCGCCCATGCCCGCGCCTCTCGGGTGTCCACCACGGCCACTGGCACCGGGTCCCATGGGATCGTATCGTGCTCCAGGTGGGACTTGCGGGTCGTAGCCGCCTCTCTGTCCTTGGCCAGCGAACATAGGATCATCAAAAGTGGGATGCATTCCACCGCCTCCCATGCCTCCGAAGCCGGGCCCAACACCACCGCGGAAAGGATCGTTTGGTGCGAGACCTTGCGGGTAGAGGTCACGCTCGCCTATATTGGGAAATCCTCCAGGCATTCTCCTTCCGGGTCGTCCAGTCTCGAACTCGTCTTCAAAGCCAGGCATCGGTTCGGGCATTGGCCGTCTGGGTTGTGCGAGCGGATCAGTGAAGGGATAAGGTCTGGCCGGCGGGTCGCGGTCTTCGCGGAGTGGATCTCTTAGCGGCCTATCTGCGCCGCGAGGCTCCTGTGTGCGACTCTGGGAGGCTGCGGGCTCAGGCGTCTCTTCGTAGCCAGGTTTCTGCAGGCCAGGCGCAAATTTCTGGATGATGTTGAGACGAATCAAGCTCCCCAAATCCGAGAGTCGGCCAATGCTGATGAACACATCCTGAATCGCGCGCTCGACATCGTCGTTTGTAGCCTCCTCTTTCTTTGGCGTCGCCGGCAGGTTCCCTTCCGAAACGAACTCTTGCACCTTCACATCAAAACTGCATGTCTTGTCGTCGCCCAAGCCCATACCCATCACCACCACTTTGTTTCCCATTCTGTTTGCTTTGAGGAGGTACTCCATGCTGGACTGTGAGTGCTTGTAGCGGAATGAGTAGTGGCCGGCGTTGGCGTTCCACTCGGCGGGTAGCTCTTGTGGGTCGTCGCGATCCGATGGTGTTTCAAGCTTGTGGTCTTCGCCCAATCCGACCATGCGGAAGCCGACAGCCATCATTGAAGCGTGCGATGCGAGAGCAATGGCTTCGTGTGAGGTCTTGATCTGAGGCGAGGCGTCCTTGGGTAGGCTTGCACGGATCATGTGTGCGAGAGAAGCAGCGGAGAGGACATTGCCTCGAGGTCCAGCAGGCGATTGCGCCATGGTGGGAAGAGGTTGTGAAGATGTTGTTGCGGTGCGCGTATTCGTGTTATTCGGTCGCGAGTCAGAGTAGGTAAGAGAAGAGTGGTGTCGAGTCTTCGAGTGGTGTGATGATGAGGGGCTTGTGCGAGCTCAAGTTTGGTGCTCTGGTTGATGTAGTGCAGCGCTGCAGGCAGCTGCAATGACGCGCATCATGTTCTCGTTAGGTAGCAATTGCCGACAATCTTATCTAATCTACACAACCATCACGCCAACTAGTATGCACACTTCCTGCACAAAGGATATCAAGTGTCATAAATTCGTGCTCTATCTTGTGTCAGGATTTCAATCTACTGAACAGCACAGAAGCTTATTTCCTCTCCTTGGAACGGCCGCCCAGCGCTCAATGTAGTCCCATTTGTAACACTGTCCGCATATACCGCACGAGCTCTCCGGTATGAATCTTTCGCCTTGACAGCAATATCCAACCAAGAAGAACTCGCAAAATCTTTCTGGAAGTCTATGAGCAGATCTCGAAGCTCTCTTCGCTTCACCGGGTCAGTGACTGTCAGATACGCCGGTACCAGGCAGATGGGAAAATGACTTGCACCCAAGGGGCGATAGGGCGCAACATCCCTCGCAAGTGATAACACATCGTCACAGTAGCGATTGCTGTCCTCCATCAAGCTTACGTCCCAAGGACGAAAGGCCGATAAAATGGCGTTGCATCCGAGAATGATGCATAGAAGCATGCTGTGTGCAGTTTGGCAGAGAGGGATTATTCGCTCCACGGCCATTGCTCCTGCTGTTGCTAGGGACGTGTGTTTCCCAGCTGCTATCATCTGCATGACCGCGGTTTGTTTCACGACAAGCTCTTCAGCATCGAGACATGCGCGTTTGTAGAGATCCTCGATGTCCATGCGGTGAGTCATAGGCGCATGCACGAAGTCTGGTACGCGAACGAGTGACTCCACGGTGATGCTGTTCTGCGATAAACCATCCGACGATGCTTTCCCTTGAGGCGATTGAGGTTGTGGTTTTGCGTATCCATGCTGGGCCATAAGGCTTTTCTTGTACCAAGGATGCAGCTTGATGGTAGGATCGAAGATTGCTTCGATGAGCTGCTTGAGTCAGCCAAAGGCCTCAGTATCAATTCGGATGAGTATTGCGAATGACTTACAACCACGAAACACATCGATATCAAAACCTCGTGCTCGAAGCCATCTCTGAGATGCTGTGTTGGGAATTTCCCAGCTACGGCGTTCAACATTTGTGAGACGGCTTTACCGTGGGCAATGAGCTGATCACCTGGCCTTGCGATCCAAACCTATAGCCACCATTAGCATTGTTACAGCATGGTCCAGAATACACATACCTGACAGATGAGTAGAAAGTAGATCGCACATAGGGTCTCCACAATGTTTTCACTACTCGGATTGTCTAGTGATAGTCGAAGCACACGCAGTGCATGCCCGTATCTTGTAAGAGCTTCGCGAGACGGTTGCCGGCTATAGACCGCCGGATACGCGCACACTAAGGCGGATGCAGAAGCGTCCAAAGCTGGATGGCTTCCGAGCCGTTCAGGGATCTTGGGCAGGAATATGCCATAACAAGCCAGATCATAGCGAGGATCTTTGACTTCGAGACCAGAGATGAGGGAGTTTGCAAGCCATGTCACATCGTTTGAAAGTGGCTTCCCCACTTTGGTGATTGCGTCAGATGTCTGCAGCGTATTTGATCTCGATCTTTTGGACACGATCGAGTCTTCGACTTGTATGAATTTGAAGCGGCGCTGTCCACCGCCGGTACAGTCCAGTCCGAGTCTTTCGCATCTTGAGCACGATGGTTGCGCCGTGTCACACTGCAACTTGATCAACAATCAGACCTGCTGTGTGTTTTAGATGTGGGACGGACCTTCTTCTTTTGTTTCCGGCAAGCGTCACATCCACGTCCTGAAGGTACCCCAGGCATCGTGCTGCACTACAAAACTCTCGAAGAGGTGAAAACGATAAGCCATTCCAGAGCGTGAAGTACATCGTAATTGTGTAGGTTAATGTATGAGCGTTGGTGGCGCAGTGCGGCTGAAGCTGAAGTTGAAGCTGAAGCCAAGAATGAAGTGCAAACTCTGGCAGCGCCAATCAAGGACATTGCAGTATATTTCATATAGCATGCCGAGCGCCGAACAAGCGAAGACTTCATTTTCCAGTGTTTCGGTCGCTTTGATGATCTGTGTAGTCTACTCACTGGCGGGGGAAATGCATTAACAGCTGAGTGATCAAAAGTCCACACATGATTTCTCACCGGCAGCTAGTAATTCCAAGCAGCTACACCTAAGGGCAAGTCCACGATTCTAATTGATGCTGACATATTTTTGATAGTACACCATTAGCGCGTGGCTACTAAGTCGCAAGACCTACAGATACTGCAACTTCACGAGCAAGAACTAAGCCGCAAACCTAATCTGTCATGAGCGTCTTCAGCTCATTGCCGTGCAATACCCAACCAACACTCGTCCGGCTTCTTCGAAAATCCCTCGTGCGACTCCAGAGTTTTCTGGTACAGCTCAAAGTCGTAACGGTGGAAAGCCGTACCGATGATCAGCGAGAGTTCCATGCGGGCAACATTCTGCCCGACGCAAGCTCGCGGTCCATAGCTAAATGGATTGAAGCACAGGTTCTGCCTTGCGGTGAGGTTCTCCTTCAGCCACCTGTCGGGTTTGAACTGCTCGACATCGTCACCCCATACCTTGGCATCGTGGTGAATGGTATAGCTGGGCACAGATAACACTGTTCCTGCGGCGTAGACCATATCTCCGTATACGATCCCTTCAGGCGACGTGACGATGCGAGGAAGGCCGATGGCGGAGGTAGAGTGCAATCGCATCGCTTCGTCGATACAGCATCGAAGGAATGGGAGGTTCTTGACGTGCTCGAAGGACGCGATGTCCGCGACTGCAGGAATTGCAGCATCCAGCTCGGCGCGAAGGCGAGGTATGATGGTTCCGGGTGCTTTGCGTTCACCATCGAGGATCCAGTAGAAGATGGCGCAAGCTGTGTTGCTCACCGTATCGCTGCCGGCGATGAGTTCTGTCAGAGCTTCAGACAAGAGTTCTTCCCTCGACATTGGCTGGCCGCTTGCATCCTTTGCGTTGACAAGCATTTGCAGGATGTCGCGTCGCTTCGTCGATGCTATTTCGCGGTCTTGACCGAGATCGAGCCTTCGTGAAACGGCAACCTTGGCGATACCATGCAAGTTGCTCACAGATTGCAATCCTTTGTTGAAGAATGGATCTGGAAGGTATTTGGCAAATGGTCGCAAAGCTGGTAGCAGTCCAAGCGTAGAGCTGACCTCTCCTCTACGATTCAGTGTTTCTGCTCCGGTAGTGATCGTTGTCGGTCCGTCAGGTTGGACCTGAGACTCGCACTCATCCCTGCCCTTTGCGACCATACCGAAAGGTGCGCCAAATGCAAGGTCACCGATAACATCGAAGGCAATGTAGGTACACCAGGGCATCATATCCATTCTCGCATGCGTGTGATTAGGCGCCGGGTGTTGAGCAATACGATCGAGCTGCTGGACCCAGCGACGGAGATTCTCGGACATGTGGCCCTCGAAGGCGTGCACTGCACCTGGACTGAAAGCATGGGCTATGATCTTACGCTTTCGTCCGTGTTCGACTCGGTCGCGTACATTGAACACGCCCGGCACTCCTGAGACGAAGGCTTCATAGTATATGCTGGACACTTGAAGTCAGTGGCAAGAATGGCACTGGATGGTAAACATGTGTACTCACTCCTTCAGAAAACCATTGCCGTGCGCATATACCGCGTGCAGACCCTCTGGCTCTGCTATGGAGACATGATTGTATCCTACACGGACAATAGGCCCATATTTCTCATGAGCCCAATGCACCCAAGCGAACTTCTTGCCTCGTCTCGCGCCAAGTGCCAACCAAATGTTGCTGAATCGTGCTAGACGAGGACCTGGAATGTTGCGTAGCTCTTTATATGTTGTGAAGTACGGGAGAATATAGTAATGGACGAATACAACAAGCGTGCAAACCACCAAAAGGCTCCAGTAGCTTAGCACCGCCATGCTGGCCTTTATTTCGCCAAATTCATTTTTGGCGAGCCATGTTGTCTGATATAACACCGCAAGGTATCATATCCTCCACTTTTGGCAGTCATGTTATGAGAGGGGAAGCTGTTAGTGACAGGTGATAAGACGGTGATGTGCGCTGCACATGACAGGCAATTGGCAAGGTAAAGCTCGATCAGCACCAAATGATACGCTACTCCTGCGAACACATGCGTACCATGCCGGGCTAAAGACCTAGTCTAGCCCTCATCAGCTCGAAGCTATGGTCGTGCGAACGTGTGAGATAACATCGCACTGCAGCTTCGTGTTTACGGATCCGACTAACTCCGAGATTGGTGCCGAAGAAGTGATCCCCTCTAAAAGATAAGGTCCAATATACGCCAGTGTCGTGTCAAAACCACTGTGATTGGCAGTATTTCTCAATGGCACTTTGGGTAGGCGAATTTGAGAGAATTGCATGTCTCGGCAACTCTGCGAATAAGGCAAGATTGACCCGGAGCTCGCACACTGTGGCGTAGAGAGCTATACCGAGAATACAGCAGGAGTTCTGTATCTCCCGGGAAGCAAGCTTGCTTGTGGCATATGGTCCACTTTCGGCAGTGCAACATGACCTGTATCAGCTCGAGTGTCAGGAAGAGGACGCCGCGACCTCGATAGGCTCGTGAAGATGAGGTCCCGAGTGCAAGCGACCAGCGCTGCAGCCAAGGACGATACGATAACGCAAGTGTTGCGCGGAGCGAAGGAACAGATATCGAAAGATAGAGATATAAAACTCGAGAGCGTTAACAATCAAGAGATATCTCTTTCGCATGTCCACTTTTGCAATGTACGGCAGCGGGGGTGGAGCCGGCACCTGTTGAGCGGCACTGGAGAAAAAAGTGGGAGGCAGTTACGACCTTATCACGTCCACTGCAGGCACTCTGTGACTCCACCATGATGTGATACCAGACAGATTCGCCATCACCATCGCCCACTTAGCGTCTCCAACGCTGCGCTTATAATATGGTTCGTGCCAAAGCCATGTTGCGGAGTCTGCGAGCGCCTTTCGCAATGTCCGATCCCAAAAACGCCTCTACCTTCGAGGAACAGAAAGCCACTCAAACTCTCGACGATGGCCTCCCCGCGATCGACAAGAAGAAGGAGCGCCAGCTCGTGCGTAAGCTCGATCGGTATATTGTACCGGTGATCATGCTGCTTTACTTGCTTTCGTTCTTGGACAGGTATCATTACTCATAAATGTTGATTGGCAACGTACTTTTGACTGACGATGTGACAAGAGTGAACATTGGCAATGCCAGACTTTATGGCCTTGAAGAGGACTTGGGCATGAGCCGCGACCAGTTCCAGGTCACTGTTTCGGTGCTGTTTGTGACGTATGTTTTGTCGGAGGTGCCGTCAAACCTGATCCTCAAGCATTACGTTGCGCCCTCGCGCTGGATTTCGTTCATCACTGTGGCTTGGGGTATCATCGCAACTCTCATGGGCCTGTGCAACAACTATGCATCACTCATCGCTTGTCGTCTTCTGCTCGGATTAGTCGAAGGAGGTCTATTCCCGGGCTGCGCGATCTACCTAACGTTTTTCTACACCAAGAAAGAACTGGCTCTTCGCATCGGATACCTGTTCGTCTCAGCGGCGTTAGCTGGAGCCTTTGGTGGTTTGCTCGCTTACGGCATCGGACACATGGAAGGGGTGGCAGGTCTGAGCGGGTGGCGATGGATCTTCATCATTGAAGGTCTTCCCACTGTTGTTCTTGGTGTGGTTTGCTGGTTCTTCCTCGCCGATGATCCTGACACCGCTTACTATCTCACTCCGGAAGAGAAGGAGATGGTCCTCATCCGCAGGGCTCGTCAGACTGGCGTCTCGGAGACTTTCGAATGGAAAGACGTACGAAAGGCTGTGACCGACTGGAGGGCTTACATGTTCTATGTCGGCCTGTTTTGCGTGGACACGATGCTTTACGGATATTCGACGTTCTTGCCAACAATCATCAGAGGAATCAGGCCGGATGCATCAAGTGCAATGGTACAGATTCTGACCATTCCTTGCTACGCTTTAGGTGCTGTCTCATATATGGCCGCTGCCAGATACAGCGACTGGCGTCAGTCTAGAGGACCCGTTGTCGTCCTGTTTGGATTGATTTCGGTCATCGGATATGCGATGTTGGTTTCCGACAGTGGTCCTAGCGTGCACTACGGTGGATGCTTCCTCACTGCGATGGGTCTCTATGTGCTTGTTGGCATACCGATCGCGTGGCTTCCGACAAACAGTCCTAGATACGGAAAGAGAACCACTGCGACGGCCCTGCAGCTTACGTTTGGCAACTGCGCCGGCATCATGGCGCCGTTTCTGTACAGCACCGAAGAAGCACCACGCTATGTCCGTGGCCACGCTGTGACGATGGCTATGGTCGCTACTGGCTGTGTGATATATGCCACATTGTATTTCTATTACACGTGGGAGAACAAGAAGCGAGCCTCAGGTCAAAGAAACCATCTTGTCGAAGGCAAAACCGAGGAAGAAATTGTAGCGATGGGTGATGAGAGCCCCCGGTTCGTGTACGCGAAGTAAGAGGGACTGTGATATCTACATACTTAGCATAGTCTTCAAATGTCAAACCATGCGAACCTGACCTTTGAATACAAGACAGTAACGACGCAACGGAACAGCAATTCGTGGATAGGATCCGACTCAACAGGACGCGATCGATAATCTCCCATGATGGGAGCAAAAACAAAATACGATCAAAGCACACAATAAGGCACATACAACCAAACACGATCGCATGGCATCTGCTACGATCCCGCATCCCAGTTGCAGATCGCCGAATCAGCCTTGCAAAAACCAAGCCTCGTGGCCTTGCAAATCAAGCTTTCAACAAAACGCCGCTATCGAACGTCCTCGGACGCCCATGACGTCGTTTCTCAGCCAGCGTTCAACGGTCCAGTCTAGTCCCACGATTGCTGCATGTGCGTTGTTATCAAGAATCTTATCTAGTCGCTCCGCGGCGCGCCGCGGCGTGGCGGGAGGAGGCTGCTATTGTTGCAAGTACCAGAAGATGAAACATTTGTCGGGCTTGTGGTTTGGAACGATTATATCTTGTCAGATCGCTTTATGCATAAAAAATACATCTGAGACGCGCACTGATTGAAGAGCCTATCAAGACACGGCCTTTTCAATTTCGAACATCAAATCCACGACTCTGACGCTCGAGAATCTATCAAGACGATTCAACAAACCACAGAAACATATTTCTGCTTGCAACAATGGCCCCACGCGTCTTCCTCATCCGCCACGGCCAAGGTTACCACCAACTCGAACCCACCGACAAAAACCAATACCTCCCCGACCCAGCCCTGACAGAAGAAGGTATCGCACGATGCAAATACTTCGCCAAACACTTTCCCGAATCCGCCCACCTGGATCTAATCTGCGCCTCGCCTTTGCAACGAACCATCCAGACCGCGAAATACACCTTCGCCGAGCGTCTCGAGCAAATCGCACCTATTATTCTACTGCCGTATGCGCAAGAAGCAACGGATCTGCCATCTGATACTGGCAGCGATAGAGCTGTTATAGAGGAGCGATTTGGAACGCTCGTTGATGCGTCGCTCGTTGAGGACGGGTGGAATAGCAATACGGGAATCTATGCGCCTACGCCCGAAGCTCTGAAAGAACGAGCAGCGAAGCTGAGATCTTGGCTGCAAGCGAGACCGGAGAGGGTAGTGGCGGTTGTGGGTCATGGGAACTTCTGGCATTATTTGACTGGTGAGGTTGATGAAAATGGGAAGCAGACTAGTAAGTTTCTTCTCTTTGGAGATTGGGTCGGGATGTCTTGCTGACGGGGATTATAGCTCCTTATTGGTCGAATAATGAGTGGCGAAGCTATACTTTTGCTGAGGCGAAGGATGGCTCGGCAGATTTGCAGGAAGATGAAGAGTCGATTGCGAGGAGGGAGGCGCCGAACTGAATGAAGATTGAGGATTTATATAGATCACTGGCGATACAACGATACATGTTGATGGTGCAGCCAGTAGCTTTGCAGTTTCTGGCCTTTTAGGGCTGATCTGCCGAAATGAAAGTACTCAGAATATGTGTTTGCACGATTTGTTGGTCTTTTGTTAGAGGGACGAGCAGGAAAAGGGCGGTCTGGCTTCAAACGAGAATGTACTTAGTGACTAGATAGGTCATCGAGGCTCATAGAAGGGTAAAATAAATCTTGCGTGAAAAGCAGAAGATCGAATGCTACTACTGAGCGCAAGCCATACAGGGTTGTTCAGCTTTCGGTGTGCTTCTTCATGCACCCTTGCAGCTCCGACTCGACTATCTTTTCCGGGTCTGTTTCGCTACCCAGGCTTACCATGGTTCCGATTGCGCAGATTCCGGTGGGAAAGAGTAGGGCGAACATAGAGCCGGTTAAGGCAGCACTTCCTTTGTTGATGCCGTGTATGAGCCCGAACAGCACACCACCGAAAGCCGCCAAAGAAATTGCCAGAAAGATCCCTGTGGAAGGTAGTCAGCTTGAGGCGTATCATGTTGTCTCGAGGTATCGAAGACACTTGCACTGTCTGGTATATGATAAGTCTGGCTTTTTGGCCTGTTCGGCACGGATGATGCACGTCTTGACTTCTTTGTACACGATCCAGCCGTCCTCACGCCCGAAGATGTCGAGGTACATGGACGGTGGGTAGCTGCGGAGCTCTTTGCCATTGCCTATCGTCCATTTCGATGCGATGCGACGGGCGTGATCGAGTGCTAGGTTTCGTTTCGACGTGAGGAGGCGGACCAGGAAGTCCCTGATCTGGTCTGCCGTCGCGGTAGTCTCTGGAAGGGTTTCTGCTGTTGCTGTATCTGAGGCCTGAAATTGCTCGTAGGTGGGTAGCAGAGGTTCCTCGGCAAGAGAGGTCTTGCTTGGCGATGCGAGTGGTGAGGAGGTCATTGTGCTTTTGAACAGAGCCGAGTGAATGTGATAGCGAGACAAGAAACAGAGCGAGAATAATTGCGATAGATCGCTTGTGATCAAGGCACAGTCGACATCAACTCCGTCAGGTGGCGGGCTGTAATCGTGGCTGTGGTCCTCGAATGATGCTCGAAGGATCACCAGCGGGAGGGGAGGCCTCTTTCGGCTCCTACGGCTGTGTCGATTTAGGCATCAAGAATGCGATGTTTCATTGCTGGTGGACAAAACTGCAGTGACGCATACAGCTGTGAGTGATACAGACGCTTTACATGCGTCGCTAGCAGTGCATCGTCAACGATATGTATGCCCATGTTTGTATCTGTGCTTGACTGTGTTAGCGCTCTAGGGTGCATGAGCACATCGATAGCAGTGCGCGAGAATCAGTCGTGTTAGATCTTTCAGGTCGGCAACGCGGCACTGCTACCTTTGAAAGATCAAATCACTGCCACGAAAGAGAGTCTGACACGCAGACTCCGAGGAACAGCCTCTCTCAAGTCTTCTGCTGGTTTCAGCATCGGCCACTCTCAGCCACTCTCCGTCGGGGCTCGCTCGGCAGTGCTAGGATCTGTTCCCCGGGCGCGCTTGCCAGTGTTTACAAACATCAACAGAAACCAGACTTTATGCCTGGCATCGTCACTCACCAAACCGGACGCATCCGACACTATCACTACTAACATAATACGGCAGACATGGTCGCCACACGCCGAGGTGCCCGTACCGATCACACAGAAGAGCCTGAGTCTCACAATGAAAGCCTCACACTACGAAAGAAGCCCGTGAGGCGGGCCACAGCAGCCACCGCAGCCACTTCAGCGAAAACATCACAGCCTGCGACAAGGACGAGAGCGACGCGCTCGAAGAAGGCAGAGAACAACGATGAAGACGAACTCTCACAACCACAACAGCCTCAAGAGACCCCAAAGGAGCACGAGCCGGCCACAAAACGTGCAACACGATCAAAAAGAGGCGAAAGCGTCGAACCGGAGCCCAGTCGCGCCACGAGACCAGCTAAATCAGCACCACAACCAAAACGCGCCACAAGGACAGCATCGGCAAAACCGAGTGAGACAATTAAAGAAGCGCAACGAGAACAAACAGCCCCAGCGGCCACAGCCAGGCCCGCAATGGCTGCTCGGCCCGCGAGGCAGACACGAGCCAAAACGCCTGCAGCTCAAACACCTTTGTCTCCTAAGAAGATCACACAGGTTTCAAGAGCACGGACTAGAGGCGCAAAGGTCGCAGATATTGAGACAGAGAAACCGACTCAGAGGACTCGACCAGTATCGCGCACATCACGGAAGCGCGCCGTTTCGGATGAGAATGCCGGAATCCCTGAGTTGAGCCCTGTACAGCCGACTGAAGTTCTGACACAGCCTATCAAGGCAACTTCACCCAGAAAAACCTCCTCTGTTATGGAGCAGCCTGACGAAGAAGAGGAGCCTTTAAGCTCACGGGAAACTACACCGCCAGGATCGCCAGGGCCTGAATTCGAGCAGCCTAAAGACTACACTGAGGACAAGATCGACGCCGCAGATCCTGAAGGAGTGGAAGAGGAGGATGAGAAGGCAGAGCAGTCGGCCTCGGACGATGAGCTTAGTGGACCAAAGACACCGATGAGGCGGACCCGTCAAACTCGATCACAGGTGACGGTTCGCTCGAAAAGCACCGTCAAGCGTCAGGACCCAGACATACCCGCACACACACCTCCTCGAAGACGTGTCGCTCGTGGCGCTACACCACAGACTTCGAAGCCCTGCGAACGAACTGCGACATCAGAATCTGCAGTCAGGCCAGTGACAGTTGCGCGCGCGAGCGATCGTCCTTTCGTATTCAGAAAGCTTGAGGAAGACAGCGAGGCAGCAAGTGACTTACCAGCTAAGAATGTCGCCGAGGACGGAAGGGCTGCTGAGAATGAAAGAGCTGAGACACATCTTGAAGAGACTGAGGAGCAGGAACAAGCAAATGAAGATGATGTTGAGATCGCGGAGATGGAAGACGAGGCACTCGAAGATACCGCAGATGAACATGCCCACGATCCCGAGGAGACAATTGTCGTCGACGAGGATTCAGCAGACGAGCAGGAGGACCTCGAGCTCGCAGACTCTCCAACGATCGATCCACCAACATACTCGCATGAAGATGTGGAAGATCTGTCCGATGAAGAGTCTACTCCAGTGAAGCCGCAGGCCTCTGAGGAAGAAATTGCAGATGATGACTCTTCTCTTATCGAGCCTCCAGTGGCAGAGTACGAGGATGAGGACGATATGGAGGTGGATCCGCCTACAGCCGAGCCGCCCGTGGCAGAGTACGAGGTCGACGCTGACGGTAGTGTCCTCATCCACGCAAATGATGGCAGCGAATCGGGAGAAAGCAGTGAGGACGAACACGATGACTGTACCATGTTTGGCCTGAAGACTCCGCGACCTGAAACCATCCCTTGGCAGAACATTCGCGAAGACACTACAATTCCCATCGACTTCGACTCGCATTTTGCTGATGTTCGCACTCCAGCACGAGTTGATCACGACTTTTCGTATGGAGCGACTTCCATGTTCCAAAATCTGCACTCTGGTGTATACGAAACATCGCTGGAGCCAAATACTGGTTTTGGCCAAGTGAACGACGAACCAACAATGAACCTCAACGATTTCGTCGACATTGCTGCGCTATCGGAGCCAACTATGCGATTGGACACAGTTCCGGGTGCAGAGCATACTGATGAGAAAGAGGCATCTGAAGGCGAGTCTGCACCACAAGAGATGGACGATAGTGAGAGTACTGTCATCATAACAAGCACCAAATCTACCATTCCATCAGCGTTCATTTGGGAAGGTTGGGAAGAACAAGGCGGATCCTACGATGCTCCCCAGCTGGACGAACAGCTTCGTTCAGAAGAGATGCAAGTGCCTTTGGCAGATTCCGCCGCTACCGATGACCGGATCGAAGCAGGCGCAGTTGGCCCATCGTATGATGCGGATGAAGCTCTGGAAGAAGTTGATGAGCCCGTTCCCCACTATGCGTGGTCAACCTTGTCTTCTCGGAGAAAGTCGCTACCCGCGCTCGGCAATCAGACGCCTGTGAAATCAGATGCTAGACCCACAACTGCGGATGGATCTAGCATTTCCAGGATCACCCGTCCGTTTGATCAGTCATGGTGGGCACGATCAAGACGCTCTTCCATCGCCGCAGGTGACACTGTAGCAACACCGGTGCGCAGTGCTAGCGCACGCAGGCCGTCTTCCGCAAGAAGGTCTACAGCTGCCATCGAGCGGGACTCCCAGCCTGTCGTCGAGACTCCGACTACGCAGACGGGTGAACGATTCCCGCGTCGGGCTCCCAGAAATCGGTATGATGGTCAACATGAGGCGCAGACCGTGGCAGCACCCTCACGATTCCGAACTCCCAGCCATGGGCCTGCAAGATACCCTGCAACTGTTCAGACAAAGGCTTATCAACACAGCCAGAAAGTACCTACCAAAGGGCAATCAAAGCCATCTACGCCGGGCTCTGTGCGCAAACTGTCTCATAACGAGGCTAGCGAGCAGGCGCAGTCATTCAATGTACCTTTCCGCATGCGCGCTCAAGCTACTACTCCAATCCAGCATGCTCTGACCACTCCTAAACAAGCGTCTGGGGAATCGTCCGAGACCACAAGCTCTACTGCAGATCCTTTCTCACACGCAACTCCTCAGGAACGCCTACCTAGGCGCTCAGCGAGGCAAACATACGACCAGCAAGCTCGGACAGCTGCTCCTCCTGCTCGCTTCCACACACCGATTCAAGGGAAGCCGAGACGACCAGCAACAGTGCAAAGGCTCGCGTCTCAATCCACCCCACAAACGGAGTCATCTCCTCGTCATGTTACACCCACGCAGACGCCTCGCGGCTCGAAAGCGCGAACGAAGCCTTCTGCGGTCATGCCGCAAGCACGCTTCCCTCGCCTGCCTCCCAAGGAAGCCTATGAAGTGCCTGTTGAAGCTGAGACTAGACGACAACCGGCCACGCCGAAGGAGCGTTTCCCTCGTCTGTCTCCGAAACAGACCTATGATGAACGGGCCAGCACAGTCATCGCTCCCTCGAGGTTCCGCTCACCTGTTCATGCCAGTCCGAGACGCCCAGCTACATCGCAGAAACCCGTCAATTTGAGGAAGATTGCACTCAAGTCTTCCGCGCCCAGTTATGGATCACACACACCCATAAAGACCCCGTTGAAGGCGCCTGCTGAGACACCATCGCAAGTCCCCATGACGCCGCATCCTGGTGCACCACTGCGAGGCGTGGTGGCTCTTGTTGAGGTCTTCACTTTGGACGGCTCTTCGGCTTCTGCGCCGTTCATTTCGTTGCTTCAACGCCTGGGTGCGAGAACAACGAAAACATGGAGCGAGCGTGTCACTCACGTCATCTTCAAGGATGGGTCGCCGACTACCCTCCAGCGTGTGCGTTTGAACAACAAAGAAGTCGAGAATTCTGGCAAGGGTTTCATTGTCCACTGCGTCAACAGCCGTTGGGTCTCCGACTGCGACGCATCCGGATCTCGTGTTGACGAGGACGATGATGCATACGCTGTCGATGTCACCGACGTGCCTCGCGGCGGGAACCGCAGGCGCAAGTCTATGGAGCCGTCAGCGCTCATCAACATCGGCGGCAACATCGTACGTGACCGCAAGAGCATTGGCCGCCAATCGATCGGCCGTTCCGCTATGAAACTCGACTCTTCAGAAAAGAAGAGCGAGCACGACATCGAGTTCACGCCAGTAGCGAAATGGACTGGTGTGCCAGACGAGGACAATTTCGAGGACGATGAGTCTGAAATTTCTACCCCTGATTATCTTGCTGCTCCGGACAAGCTGATCCAAATGACGGCACCGGCCAACCGTGTCCGTAAGCTTGACCTGCAGAAGGATGCGAGCAAGAACAGGAGGATGACTTCGTTCTGGGAGGGTCGTGATTGACGCTGTCGTGGATCGGCAGGCTGAGTGGGGTGGGTTTGGGCTTGTGTGTTCGTTTCATTTTCTAAATTGGAAACTCATGGTGTTTACGGCTGGGTATACCCTTTGCACGCTCTTTGCGTCGTTTATGGACGCTTTCGTATTTCACTAGTCTACGCATCTCGGGGTTGGGCCCGGCCATCAATGTAAAGATCGTGTAGCACTACAGCAAATACGCGGCTTTTACGTCTTTATCTTAATTGCTGTGGTGCTGCTACTACTTTGAAAGTCTTTCTAGAAAGTTGCGGAAACCCAAGCTGTCATCGCCCGAACAGCATCGGCGTCATGCGCCCTCAACAACTCTGTAGCTTTCGGTCGAGACAGGTCCAACTGCTCAGCCTGGTGCATCATGTTGTTAGCAGACGAAAAAACTATCAAAACCATCCAGACATCATGAGATGCATTTCAACTCACCAAGAGCGTCACGTCCGCAGCATCAACTTTAATCAACTTCGCCGGTTCTTCATCTTTCTTTAGTCCTCCTGCCGCTGCGGCTGCTGCTGATACTTTCTTGCCGCTGGAGCCGGCGTCGAGGGCTTTCATTGCGTCGTTCAGGGCTTTGAGGTCAATTTCTTTCTTGGGAGCGCTGGAAGAGGCGTCTGAGAGAGTTTTGTTGTCGAGGGATGAGAGGGCTGCTGCTTCGGCGGCGGTGGCACCGGTTGCACCGGCAGATGCTAGTGGCGCGGGAGGGGTTGAGGCACCTTCTTGGATTGTGGAGGGTTGGGGCTCTGCCATGGTCGTCGGTTGCTTTCGGGGTTGAGTTTGAGACGGGGATGGAGTTTGATTATGATGGGTATGTGCTGTGTACTGTGATGGTTAGATGTATGGTGTGGGTCTGGAGGATGGACGGAGGTGGAGTCGAACACGCGGGGGAGCTGTTCAATGGAAGCAGCAATCGCTCCAAAATCCAGGACTTGTTATATAGGTATTTCCGATGACCAAAAGTGTTTGCATAATTACTTTTTACATGACTGCTGTAAATTGTCGAGTGTAGAGATACTCAAGTAGGAAACAATGGCTTCTGGCTTTGCTACTTGCTTATAGAGTGAGATGAAAGGATTAGAGAGCTTTACAGAAGTCTATATTATCTTACGAGGTAAGCAAGCAGAGCAACTTTATGCAGCACAAAAACCATTTGGTATAACAACATGAGATTTGAGGAATCTCGGACAGTAGATTCATGTAGAGAGATGGAGGTAAAGTGTTGTCGTGGTCAGATATTTTTTCTCATCTGCGTATGGCCCAAAGCGGATCGATCGTGGGGTCGTCGTACAGTAATTGTGGATGCGCTCCTTGCTCGCTTCCTTCAAGCTTCCACCTTTTGAATTTCTAAATTTGGTGCGTGGAGTGAAGTGGGATTGACCGCTCGAAGGCTTCTTGTGTTGAATGAACAGACCCTAACTTCCTCTCTTTGTTCAATATTGTCTCTGCGGCCTCATCTCGGTCAGTTGCAACGTGTATCCTCGAGTGGTCGCTCGTATACCACGGAAGCACCCTCTCCGTCCGCCACCCGCCCGTGACTCAGTGAGCTCAACTTCAAAACACACTTCCCATTCCATCGAGCCATTGGCCTTTTCCCACACAAACAACACATAAAACTTCAAAATGAACGGCACAAGCAAAACCACTCACGGCGAGTGGTCGCCCTCTTCCTGGAGAAAACGCCCGATCAAGCAAGCTGTCGAGTACGAGGACCAAGATGCCGTTACGAAATCACGCACAAAGCTCAACCGCCTCCCGCCCATAGTCACTCCCACTGAGATCTGGCGCCTTCGCCGCTCCCTCGCTGAAGTGGCAGAGGGCAAGGCTTTCCTCCTCCAGGGTGGCGATTGCGCCGAGCTGTTCGACTACTGCAACGAGGATGCCATCGACTCCAAGATCAAGCTGTTGTTGCAGATGTCACTCGTGCTCATCTGGGGTGGCAACAAGCCTGTTGTCCGGATCGCGAGAATGGCAGGACAGTACGCCAAGCCTAGGAGCTCACCTATGGAGACTGTCGATGGAAAGCAAGTGCCCAGCTTCCGTGGCGACATTCTCAATGGCTTTGATCCGCGAGAGAGAGATCTTGACCCTGAGCGTCTAGTCCAGGCTTACTTTCACTCGGCGGCAACCCTCAACTACGTGCGTGCGCAAATCTCATCTGGCATCGCAGACTTGCACAACCCTCTGGACTGGGGCCTTGGCCACGTCGCCGACCAAGAACTGCAGGCCAAGTACAGCACGATTGTCAACAGCATTCGCGAGTCACTACGCTTCATGAAGACCATCGGTGCCGACACCTCCGGCCAGCTCCAAGCCATCGACCTCTTCACCTCTCACGAAGGTCTGCTCCTCGAGTACGAAGAGGCTCTGACCAGGAAACTCAAGCACCCCTCCAACCGCAACGTCCCCGCCACCCACAAGCCCGCAACCACACCCAAGGTCTCCCCTCTGACTGGCGGCGCCCTCATCAACCCCTCCATCAAGGGAGAAGAAGAGACCAGCGGCCACTACAACACATCCGCCCACTTCATCTGGGTCGGCGACCGCACCCGCCAGCCCGACCACGCCCACATCGAATACTTCCGTGGCATCGAGAACCCCATCGGCATCAAAGTCGGCCCCTCGACCTCCACCTCCGACCTCACCGAGCTCCTGGACATCGTCAATCCGCGCAAAGAAATCGGCAAAGTCACCCTGATCACCCGCTACGGCCACGGCAAAGTCGAAGAGCTCCTCCCCATCCACATCGAAGCCGTGCGCAAGACCGGCCACGTCGTGGTTTGGCAATGCGACCCCATGCATGGCAACACGCGCTCGACGTCTTCGGGCATCAAGACTCGTTCTTTCGCTTCTATTTTGGCGGAGCTGAGCTCTGCGCTTAAGATCCATAAGCAGTGTGGTTCGATTTTGGGCGGTGTGCATCTGGAACTTACGGGCGATGCGGTCACGGAGTGCACGGGTGGTAGTGTGGGTTTGCAGGATGAGGATCTGGGAGAGAGGTACGAGACGTTCTGCGATCCGCGATTGAATGAGAAGCAGGCGCTTGAGCTGGCGTTTTTGGTGGCTGGTAGCCAGAGGGAGGACTAGCGTTATGACATGAGCATGGGCTGTTGGGGAGCACGATCTCGCTAGTGGTGGTCGTGAAAAATTGTCTTTGTTGTCCGCCAGTAGCTCGTCTGGTAAAAGTTGGCTATCTTTACCGCTAGGGGAAAAGTCCTTGATTTCACCGAAGACGATGGATTAATTCCCACATCAGTGCGTCAGATTCGACTGTACGGTCGTTGCTCTATAGCTTCAATGAGCCATTTGACAACGCCACAGACTACTGTATCCACCATCCCGAACAGGGCATCTATGCCTTCCCAAACGGCAACCCCGCCACCTTCATAATAACTTCCAGCGCCTCGATCAGCTTCTCCTCCTCATACCGCCTCCCGACAAGCTGCAACGATATCGGCGCATCAACATACTTGCCCGGTTCATCTGAAAAAGCAAGTCAGCAAAACATCTCGCCCCTCAACATCAATCCTTCAAGCATAAGTTCAACTTACAAAGCTCATAATTATACCTGTCGTCCTCATTCCTCGGCTCATACCCCTCCTCTTTCACATCCTCAGCCCCACAATGCAGGCCCGTCGGGAAGACTATCGCAGGATAGTCCAGCAAATTCCACTGCGCCGTGTATCCCCAATACCGCGCGCTGTCCAGCGGAGGAGCACACCCTGGGCCAACGGGACAAAGTAGCACGTCTACTATGCCGTCTGTCTGGCTCTCTGATGCGACACTAAGAGCCTCCCCACTGCTCGGCCCAGGAATATCCGTGCCAACAGAGTTCCAATGCCTCGCATACTCCGCCTTATACGCTTCCCTCTCGGCGGTCAATTTCCAGACTTCAGCCAGAGAGAGCGCTTTGAGGTTCGGATTGTGCGTGATGATGAAGTCGCTTAGCGGGCGCATTGGTTCGGAGGAGGCGGTTATGGCGGATAGTTCTTCGGCGGCGCCGTCGGAGAAGTACAGGCTGCTGATTATGCGCCAGGCGGTGGCGTGGGCGTGGGGCGGGAAGGGCGTGAGGGTTATGGAGGGATGGGAGGAGAGTTTCGAGGTTAGGGTCGCGAGGGCGCGGAGGATGGGCGGGTGGGGTTTCACGAGGCCGTCGTCGATGAGGATGCCGATGCGGAGGGGTTTGGTGGTGGTAGTGATGGGCTGGGGACTTTGTTAGTGGCGGGTGTTTGCAGGAAAGGGGAGGGATTGGGCTTACTGTTTGTTTGGTGTTTTCTCTCCATGGGATTGGAACAAGTGAGGGCTCGTAAAGCCAGGGTTTTTGATCGATGAGTGTCTTCATGAAGATCTTGATACCCTCGAGACTGGTGCTGAGGGGCCCGATTACCGGGACGATCTGCTCCTGGCCGGACATCGTAGCTGCGAATCCATCGAGCGGCAAACGGTAGGATGTGGGTTTCAGACCAAAAAGTCCTTGGTTGGCAGCAGGCGACCGAATGGAGCCGCCGATATCAGTGCCGATTCCTAGACAACTGCCACGGATGCCCAGCAAAGCACCTTCGCCTCCACTGCTACCTCCAGATGTAAGATTTGTGTTGTATGGATTTACCGTAATGCCGTAGATATTGCTGGACGTCTCGAGATGCATCAGCGTCTGAGGCTCTGTCGTTCTAGCATGAAACACGCAGCCAGCGTTCCAGAGGAGCTTCAGGATCAGTCCGTCATCTGAAGCGACTTTGCCGACCCAAGAGATAAAGCCAGCATTGAGATCGAGGCCTTTCATCCCGATATGCTCTTTGACACTGATGGGTAGACCATGCAAGGGACCAATTGGTTTGCCATGGGTGGCATGATACTCGTCTAACTCCGCTGCTCTCTTTAAAGCTCTTTCGGGGAGCACTTCGGTGATGCAGTTGACTAGCTTTCCAGCTAGGCCAGCACGTTGAAGGAAGGCTTTGGTGACTTGCGTGCTTGTGAGGCTTCCTGTGGCCATGCGGTCGAGGAGAGTCTCAGTCGGGAGCTCGGTGATCTCGATGACATCCGCCGATAGTAGCTTTGCCGGGAGGGTGGTGACATTGAGAGCACTGTGAGCTGGAACATCTGGGACCTTGGGCTCGATGGCTGCAATTGTTTTGTCACGGTACGCTTGTGCTGTTGCAGCGATATCCTGCCAGGACATGTCGCTCGTGATATTGATCATTGTGATAAAGATGTTTGGATATCAACTCTGGAGCTGGGCGAGCAATTTGTCAAATGAGGGTGTTACTAGACAATCAAGTGAGTTGATGGAGCAACAGTATTCCTGGAGACAGCAATAGCTCGAGCTACCTATGTTAGCCACATGGCTGTACGTTATCTATGCGATACGAAGTGGTTGTTTTGGCGGGTCTGCTCTGATAGAGAAGAGGGGCTAGAGCGATAGTCGGATGCAGCTGCTTATCTCGTCCATGGCACAAATGCTTGAAGCGGAGGCCGCTGATTAGCATGCTCGGTAGTGAAGACGAGATGCCTACTCGCCATGAGCACGAGGCGGCAGTAGGAGACACCTTTGCGAGTGCTTATGAATGTCTTGCGAGCTTGTCCGAGGTCGTGACTGCCATTCTTGGGCTCACGCTCAACAGAATCTGCCGCTGTTACGCACGTGACACGCGCCGTTTGCTGAGAGCCTGGATTGAGTACAGTGCTCTGTTTCGGTGCAAGTCGCATGTGGGATGACTTGACTATGGGGGCAATTGGAGTCCATTCAAGCTGGCACGCTGCGGAAAGCGTCCAAGGGTCTTGTCGTACCGAGACAAAGTAACAGGCTACAGCATTAGCATTGCAAGTCTCGCCCATGCATAGAGGCCGAAGGTTATGCTCCTTTGAAACAACGTGCCAAGGCGATTGCATGCAGCACCGTTGCCAGCTGACAGGGGCTGCGCTTTCGCGTAAAATAGGCGAGTGGTTCAAACGGTATTTCTCGTTCCCACGTGTGTCACTGACGTTCGATGCAGTGCAAGCTTCACATGACCTCAACAACAGGCAGCGATACATTTTGACTTGCATGCTTGCACATGCCACCCGAGTCATGCATTTTCCCTCGCAAGTCAGGAGAGGAGGTTCAGGTGAAACGCAGGTTCACGGGCGAATGACGTGCGCTGCTAAACGAGCCTCGGCACATTTTTGGTGGTTAGCTGTCGAGCTAGGCCGCCTCAAGCCAATACTCCTCCGAGGCGAGCGCATCGCATGCCCTGTGAGAGCAAGCTTGACCTGCGCCAGGCCAGCACTGCAAGTCATGGCCCGTCTCAGAGACTCCCTTCGTGCCATCTACCGCTGATACCCAAATTGTTTCTCGGCCCTCCTTCGCCACTTCACCTACCCTTATCACAACCCCAGGCGGTGCCAGCATCACTCACTCACATCATGGCCGGTATGTGGACCACGTGTACCCAATGCGTCGCACCGCTCTCGTTCTGACCGTCCACATGTAGCTCTCCCTGTATCTCTACTCGCACCGGCCGTTGCATCCCTCGGCGCATACGCCAACGCAAAATTCGGCATCTGGAGCGACCTCACATTCATCAGCCGCTTCTGGGGCCTTGCCAGGCACTTGGCCAACGTCGAGAAGAAAGATGAAGTGAACGTCTTCTACATGTTCGAGGCGCAAGCAAAGCACTCAAAAGTCGCCAATCGCACATTCCTCCTGCTCCCTCCCGATGCCTCGAACCCGAATCAACAAACCGCTTGGACTTATGCCGAGGCCTATGAGATCGTCCTACGATACGCGGCATGGCTGAAAGAGGAGCACAACATCTCAAAAGATGAGGTGGTTGCTATGGACTTCACAAACAAGCCACAATTCCTGTGGATGTGGTTCGCCATCTGGAGTTTGGGAGCTACACCAGCTTTCATCAACACAAATTTGAGAGACAAGGCCTTCATACACAGCGTGCGTGTATCGACAGGGAGGATTCTTTTTGTCGACCCAAGCATTCGTGAAGTGCTGAGCGAGCACGCTACAACCGAGCTTGCGGCGAGTAATGAAGGACGAGGCATTGAGACTGTGGTTCTGGAAGAGACGACTGAACAGGCCATCCACCAACGGACACCCTACAGAGCGCCCGATGAAGCACGATCAGGCAAGAAAATGAAGGACTCTGCCCTGCTTATCTACACATCCGGTACCACTGGTCTTCCCAAAGCAGCTCACGTACCTTGGGACAAGCCTCGCAGTACGGCAATGGGCGTTGGCAAGATCTTGCAGCTCACCCCTTCCGATCGGTTCTTCTCCGCGATGCCTCTATATCACACAGCTGCCTCATTATTGTGCGTTTGCACCGTGATCGGTGTTGGCTGCACATACGTGATGAGCCCACGTTTCTCGCCACGCACATTCATGCGCCAGGCTGCCGAGACGGAAGCCACGATCATGCAGTACATTGGCGAAATGTGCCGCTATCTCACCGTCTCACCACCCACACCATATGATCGCGCTCACAAACTACGTTTAGCATTCGGCAACGGTCTTCGCCAAGACGTCTGGCAGCCTTTCAAGGATCGCTTTGCTCTGGATACTATCATCGAGCTCTACGGCGCCACCGAAGGCATCGGAGCGACCGTCAACGTCAGCCGCAACACCTTCTCCCGCGGTGCCATCGGCCGCACAGCTCTGATTTCAGGCATCATTAACAACATAGGCCAAGCCCTCCTCAAATTCGACCACGAAGCAGATGAGCCTCTACGAGACCCAAAAACAGGCCTGTGCACTCGCAGCGCATACAACGAACCGGGCGAATTCGTCGCAAAGCTCGACGCCAAAGCCATCAAAGACAAATTCCTAGGATATCTAGGCAACGAAAAAGCCACCAACAGCAAAATCCTTCGCGACGTCTTCCAAAAAGGCGACGCCTGGTACCGCACTGGCGACTTGCTCCGCCAAGACAGTGAGGGACGCCTCTGGTTCGTCGACCGCATCGGCGACACCTACCGCTGGAAAGGCGAGAACGTCTCCACGGCCGAAGTCTCCGAAGCCCTCGGCTCGCATCCCGCAGTCAGAGAGGCAAACGTCTACGGCGTCACACTTCCAGGCCACGACGGCAGAGCGGGCTGTGCCGCGCTACTTCTCCGAGACGGTCAGACGCTAGATGAGAGTTTACGGCGAGACCTCGCGGCGCATGCGCGGAAGCAATTGCCCAAGTATGCTGTTCCGCTGTTTTTGCGCTTGGTGAAGGGCGAATTGGAGATTACGGGGACGGTCAAGCAGACTAAGGTGCAGTTGAGGAATGAAGGTGTTGATCCGGATAGTGTGGGCGAGGATGAGGTTTTGTGGCTACCTACGCAGGAGAGGTATGAGCCGTTTGCGAGGAAGGATTGGCAGGCGCTGGTGGAGGGGCAGGCGAAGCTTTGATGAGTGTAATTAATGATGACTGCTGGTCGGTTGGTCGATTGATGGTCGAGGATTAGCGAGTATTCCAGGTCTTACGGGCTCGAGAAGAGTGCCTTCCCTTGCCTATATCAAACTTCTTTGGTTTCCTGGTAGCCAGTTCCCAACTACCGTAGACGGGGATTATCCATTGGATAAATACGGGTCCACACGTCGTACCGCAATTCTTCAAAGCGAGTTCCCGCCCTGGATGTTCGGAGCTGGTGGGGCCCAGGATCTCGTTCATATATGTTCGAAAGTTGTCTTGCCACTAAGTGAGCGGCATCTGTCTTCCGAGGCCTATGAGCTGTTCGCCTGTGGATATGAACTCTTGAAAAAGGCGTTTGACCCGTTTGAGAGAACATATGTGTCTCCCAGGTGAAGGAGCTGCTATCTGTAGATCTGTACGGGTGAACTGAACTTGTGAGCCATTGAGAGCTTGGACTCGCCCCATGAAGGAGGTGAGCCGCTGCCTGTGAATTCGTCCTCATATCAGAAGTCTAGCCATCGAGAGCTTGGAGTTGACTTCAAGTGATGGTTGGTCGTCGAAGGCGGTTTATGAGATTTTGTGCGCGATGATGAGGACGTGTGCCGCTGAGGGCGTCCTTTCATCTCCGGATTGGCTGGTTCAGTGCCTGGGACGCCCAGCTCATGAACTTGACTCCTTGCCATTGAGAGAGGAGTGGTATCTCGTACACTTCTAAGCTGGTGTCTGGACACTCATTCTCACAGAATTGGTCCGCTTGCCGCTGAGAATGAAGTTATGCCTCAAGAGTCTTTGAGCTGATGCTGATGTTTCTGTCGTAACAAGCACGATATCGCACCACCAAGAGCAAAGCTGTATTTTCAGAGCACGCGAGCGGAGCAGTTGTCCGGGGCCCATTGAGAAGTGCAAGACCACGAGAGCATTCTATAGAACAGTCAAGGTGTTACGCGCCATGCCGTTTATGGTCTTGCCATTTTCCAGGCTATCGAGAGTCTATCTCGCCAATTATTACCTTGTGAAACGTGGGCAATCGCCCATACGCTTGAAAGCTGATCAATTCATTTCCCTCACACCCTTGAGGAGAGCCAACTCGCCCCACGCAGCATACCCGGCGTCTGCAGAAGGTCTCCATCCTCATTCATGACCAAGTCTAACAATCGCAGTGCTGATAGACATGTGTGTCATTCTCTTGCCTTGCAAACTTCATGCCCGGGTAACATGGGCAGTAGGCAACTGTCACGATCATCCCGCTTTGCGTGACCGTGCGGTCGTTGACGAAAAAGATCGAAGCAGCGGGCATTGTCGTGGTTGCGGTCACGTACAAAGTCTGCGCATCGTTGGTTTGCGTGAAGGTTCCTCCGATTCGTGTGACGATTATTGTAGACGTTTGAGCCGGCGCGGTGGTTGTGCGTTCGTTGTATGCTGTGGTGCCGTCGCGGACTGTGGTCTGGGTGATCGTCTGCGTGCTTCCGGGGAAGGTGGAGTATTGAGTGACGACTTGTTGGACTGTGGTTGTTTGCGTGCTCGCGGCCAATATGCTCGTGTAGGTCTGTACAACAGTCTGCGCGGGAGCGGTCTGTGTGACGGTGTTTCCTTGGAGAGTACTTGTGATGACAATCGTCGAGCCTTGGCTCACCGTTGTATAGGTGGCAGCTGCGGCGGACCTCGTATAAGTGATAGTCGGGCCGGCAGCTGTGAAGGTTTGAGCGAAGGTCGTTGTGAGCAAAATTGTCGAACCCCCAGCGGTAGTGGTCAAGATCACAGTTGTCCCGTCTGCTGTGACGGTGTTTGTTGGACCGGCAGCGGTGGTTGTTTGCTGGATCACGCTTGTCAAAATGATTGTGGAACCATCTTGGGTAGTTGTCCGAATCAGAGTGCTTGCAGGAGCAATTACGGTCGAGGCTTGGGCTGTGGAAATGATCGTCGAGGCCGCGAGTGTTTGAGTCTGCGTGAGAGGAGATTGGGTTTGCGTGATCGTCGATGCCAACTGGGTTGAAATGACGGTACTTTGCTGAGTGGTTGTCACTTGATTGAGAGAGATTGTGCTCGTCAAAATGAGTGTGCTTGCGCCCTGAGTGGTAGTGATCAAAATCGTGGAAGCGGCTTGAGTAGTGGTCTGTTGGGGTAATGTGCTGGTCAAAATAAGCGTGCTTGCTCCCTGGGTAGTGGTGATCAAAATTGTGGAAGCAGCTTGGGTGCTTGTCAAGATTAATGTGATTGCACCTTGAGTCGAAGTGATTGAAACCGTGGAAGCGGCTTGCGTGGTGGTTTGTTGCGGCAAAGTGCTGGTCAAAATTAGAGTACTGGCGCCTTGCGTGGTGGTAATCAAAATCGTGGAAGCAGCCTGAGTGGTGGTTTGTTGCGGCAAAGTGCTGGTCAAAATTAGAGTACTGGCGCCTTGCGTGGTGGTAATCAAAATCGTGGAAGCAGCCTGAGTGGTAGTCTGTTGTGGCAATGTGCTTGTCAGAATCAGCGTGCTGGCGCCTTGTGTGGTTGTTACCAAAACCGTCGAAGCCGGAGCGGTCGTGGCAATCGTAACGGATTGCGTCACTGTCGAAGCCAAAGCCGTGGTGGTCTGTTGCGGCAATGTTGAGGTCAAAATTATTGTACTAGCTCCTTGGGTAGTGGTGATAAGAATTGTTGAAGCCGGGAGAGCGCTTCCAGGCGCAGTTGAGACCAAAGTTTGAGTTTGAGTGGCACCAGCCTGTGTGAAAGTAGCTCCGACCATGGTCGTGATAGTAGAAGCCAATTGGGTCGTGATCAAAGTAGATGCTGCCTGAGTGGTCGTGATAGTGGACGCCAATTGAGTCTCTACAATCGTTGAAGCGGCCTGTGTGGTGGTGATTGTGGAGGCCAATTGAGTAGTCACAATTGTGGAAGCCGGCTGTGTGGTAGTGATCGTCGATGCCAATTGCGTGGACACAAGTGTTGAAATAATTGTGGTCGGAGCCGTTTGAGTCTGCGTCAAAGTTGCAATATTCGTCGAGGCAAGTTGGGTAGATATTAAGGTGGTCGTCGGAGCTGTCAAAGTTTGAGTTGCTGTGTTTGTCGATGCCAATTGAGTTGAGATAAGCGTCGAAACGATCGTGGTCGGAGCCGTTTGAGTCTGCGTCAAAGTTGCAGTATTTGTTGACACCAACTGCGTCGAAACCAAGGTCGAAATAATTGTAGTCGCAGCGGTTTGAATCTCAGTTTGAGTGGCAGTATTCGTCGATGCGAGCTGTGTGGAAATTATCGTTGTGGGCTGCAAGGAAACAGCGGTAGTAGTTATTTGCTGCGTTGCGGTGATCGTCACGGGATAGCTGGTGACATAAGTCGTTTGCGAGATTGAGATCGCGGTCGTGGTTACCGTCGAACCTGCAATATGATTAGTATATCATAGATGACATAGATCGGTACCTTTAAAGGGCCGGAACAATTCAAAATCTACCTAGAGCAGTTGATACTTGCGTTTGCGTAACCGGATAGCTCGTGGTCACGGTCTCAACTTGCGTGGAAATTGCTGTCAATGTAATTGCATAAGAACTCGTTGTGGCCACAGTAGCGAATGAGACCGTTGTCAAGGTCAAAGTCTGGACCGAGTAGCTCGTGGTCGTGGTCGTTGAAGTTGAAGTTGTGGTTGTTGCAGCGGCCTGATAATACCGGACTTTGATAAGACCAATGAATGCAGCACTAGGGCTTCCAAACTGCAGAGGAGTTTGTGATCGATAAGCGCAGTTGCCGCTTCCGTCTCCTGTGTTGATGACGACGAAAGTGAAACCTGCACAGATAGGAAATATGCCGGGATTGTTCTTGTCCTCTATTGAATTCGTAGTACAGAGTCGCAAGCACACATTGAGTGAGCTCTGACCAGTTGTGGTCTGATAGGTTCCAGCTCCACTGGCAGGCTGAGCTTGGTAACCACAAGTCAATTGGTATTGAATGCCACCGTCGGTGACAATTTGGCCATCATTTGCCGGACAGCCATAGTTGCCTAGTGCCGATGAAGCCGCAGCGGAAGAAGATGTCGTCGTAGTAGTAGTTGTTGAGATCGTGCTCGTGGTCGTCGTGACCTGGGCGGACGAGCTGGATGAGCTACGCGTACCAATTGTAGATAAAGACGCAGCTCCAGCATCCGCCAACCGAATCCCAGCAAGGATATTATTGTCAGTCGGCGTACTATTAGTATAGGTCACGCCGCCTTTCAAGTAACAAGTGCCGCTGCCCGCGCCATTCGCGGCTCCCACATAAGTGAAGCCAGTGCATTGGCCGCCATTATTCAGGGCTGTGTTGTCGCATATCAGGAAGCAATCGTTGAAGGAGCTTGTCGCGGTTCCGGCTGCACTGCCAGCGCCGCCCAAGGGTGCGATGTCGCATTGACATCGGACTTGATATGATACACCGTAGGCGTCGGTGATGTTCTTGAGATTGTCGGTCGGACAAGTGGCAGGGAAGCCAGAGGGTGTTCCGCTGCCTACGCGTGTCGGGCTGGCAGTGGCGGACGAGGTGGTGGATGAAGCAGCTCCGGCGAGCACCCGAATACCGCCAACGTAAGTATTTGACCCAGCAGTGTTGGTAGAATAGGTCGTGCCACCTTTGAAATAGCAACTGCCAGTACCTATACCGTTAGCGCCTCCCACATACGTGAAACCTGTGCATCGACCACCATCGCTCAATGTCGCGGCATCACACAACAAGAAACAATCGTTGAAGCCATTTGGCGCTTGCGCGCTGCCTGTGCCGCCAGTGTTGGTTCCGGGGTCTGTCTGACACCGAACTTGGTATGATACGCCATTGGTATCTGTGATTATCTTTTGATCATCGGTCGGGCAAGTGGCAGGGAAGCCAGACGCACTTGCTACTGGGGCGGAGGTAGCAGTGGATGATGTTGTCGTAGAGGAGACCTGCGAGGTTTAGCCAGATTTCGTCATTCTTCTTGATTTTTCCCTCCCAGATCTGCTCACAGTATTGCTAGTCACTGTCGATCGAAACGCTGCTGCGTACGTGTTCTGACTGCCTGGAGCGCCGAACGCGGCTCGGTTAGGGATGGAAGAATCCTTCTTCAGATAGCAAGCGCCTGCCAGCTGTGCACCGCTGGCACCTTCGGCTGCACTGGGGTAAGACCACGAGACTCCGGTACAGTTCAGGGTGCTTTGTTCGCTGTGGGAAAAGTATTAGTAGAAATACTCCTGGGCTTCGCGGCATGTGCAAACTCACCACACGGCAATGCACGCCGCAAGACCTAGCTAGAGTCAGCACCTTCTTCTAGGGACAAGAGACTTTGGTGGTACAGGAGCTCGGGCAACTTACTTGTCGTACTCCCACCACCGCTGATGTCGATCCCGTTCGAGTATTGCCCTCCACAAACTATGTAGTATGCGAGACCCGTGCTGGATTTGTACGAAATAGTGTTGTTGTAGTAAGGACATATCATGCTAGGGCTGCTCTGGATCATGTATGCCGCAGCATATACAGCCTGTCCGTTCAGTAAAGCGGGATTGTAGAAGAGATTTCCTTGGGTGTCTTTGTAACGGTGGCTGTGGTTCGTGATATCAGTATCCCGCAAACCCAAAATAGTGGCACTGCACCTACTAGCATCGGCCAGACCCACTGTTTACGGCAGCATTTTGTGTGCCGGTATAAGTAAAAGCCACGCAGTTGACCTTCGAAGCACAGCCTCTAAAACAAGTCCAAATGCCTTGTGAGTTAGTACCCACGGACCCGTTGCTGGAGGAGCACGTGTCAGTATTTTTTCCAATATCGTACACAGGGATTTGACAAACTTACTTTGGCCCGTTCGGATTGTCGTACCAAATCGTCCCTGTCCAGTCGTAACTACAGAGCACTTCCCAGTACGAGCCGAAATCATCGCGGTATACACCTCCACCGTATCCTCCATTTTGCGCAACCGCACTGCTGCCGGAAGAGCACGTGGGATTGGGTGCCCAGACATTGGTTGGGGTGTATGTCGTCGAAGCAGAGAGAGGAGCAGACGTTGTAAATCCTGGCGTGGTATAAACAGACTGAGCCTGGACAGTAGCGACAAATGCTACGGCCACAAAGGCCGCAACGCCGAAGCGTTGCATTGAAACAGAGTTGCGTGCGATAAGAGCGCTCTGAGCGTAACTGAATTTGATTGTTATGGGTAGAGCGTTTCGAAAGCGGGCTGAACAACTTGCGGCAACGAACACACGACAAAGTAACGAACGAATGAGGTAGATGGCGTGACCTTTGCAGCGCGTGCGGAGGATCGTGGAGTGATGGCAAAGACAGCCGAATACCATGTTGCTCGGGGAGCCGCAAGGGTTGCGCGTCATTTGGGACTGGAATGTTGATGTCGCCACTGCCGAAATGGCTCCAATGCGCGTACCACAAGGCGAACGGTACTTGGAATGCCTGGGACTTTTGACGTTTAGAGTTGTCAATGATATCTGATATCGATGGGTGTTGGCGGTTCGCATCCAGTGGTGAGAAGCGCTAGTTCACAAGACACGGCTGATGAGAGTTGCTTGTTGCGACGCGCCATTTTTCAGACACACACGCAAGAGAAATTCGCCGTAAACATGGCGCGAGCGCAGAGTCTGTACATAAGACTCAAATGATTTTTCAACCATCTTCGCAGATGCAACCAAGATGATGCTTGAATACATTCCGAGGTCCTCTGTTGCAAGTGAGCTACAAAGCCTACGGGACACCATAACTTACATCTACTCTTCGCACAAACCTTACGCCATATGCCTCGCTCATGAACACTCGGTATCTTACTTTTACCGATAAAGCGTTTAGCTGTTCTTATGGCGTTACCCCCTTTCCCGCTGTAAGTAACCAATTTAGTCGACTCCACTTCCCTCGGAGTAGTCGTACATTGTGATCAAGACCGCTGTGCTTGATAAGGATGATGATCATTATACAGCTTGAGTCTTGGTATGAGCCGACAAGCTGAGCGATCGTGCGTAAAGGGATGGACTGTGATCAAGACCGCTATGCTTGATGAGGATGACAACGACTGTGCAGCTTGAGTCTTGGTATGGGCTGACTGATCAATTGACCGACAGCCTTCGAGAGGAGGCGATGTCTTCTTCGAAAGAGGCGATGTCTTCTCCGACTATGACGGCAACTCCGATCAACTGACCGCAGGGTTGCTTTTCTACCCAATGGTAGCGATATTTCTTGACTCTGTGGCACACCACTTTGCTAATCATTTTTTGGCCTTTTTGTGTCTCCCCGGGGCGCTGGTACGTGTCGGCGATGACAAGCATGTTCTAGGCAGTAACGATGCCGAATTCATAGTTCGAGTCTCAGGTGGTACATTTGCCCACCCTCGGGCCTCTTTCCGCCGACGTATGCCTTATTGTTGTAAGCGAGACGCTTGCCGCCACAGGCGAAGCCGCGTGCGTGGTCAAAGGCATGGTACAGGTAGAGAGTCTTGGTCTCCAGCGTGTTCCTCGTTTGTGCAGGCCAGCCAGATGCTTTTTACCGACAGCAAAGCGGCTTGCGCGGGCGAAAGCGTGGCATGTGGAGGAAGCGTCGATAGCCGATGTGTCCCTCATTCATGTAGGCCAGTGAGACACTTTGGGGCAAAACCAAAGCCGCGTATGTGGTCAAAGGTGTGGCAATGGCAGAGAGTCTTCGAGCACTCGTCAACAGCCATCGGGTCGCCGGGAGTGTTGTACTATCATGCGAACCACCTCTCAGCCTTCTTATACTCGGGGGAAAGCTAGTATACGTCAGTGACGACTACCACGTCGAGTTTCAAACGGTAGCGATGCCGGTTCCGTAGCTGTTCATGTTCATAATATCGTACATTATTGAATGTCAGCATTGCCGCCACAGCCAACTGAAAACAGCGCCGCCACAGCCAACGGAACAACAGCACCGCCACATCGAGCATGAAAGCAGCACTGCCACATAGAGCGGAACATCCCCGCGATATCTGGTTGTAGACCTCACCTTGGATGACCATGTACCTTATGGCAGTCCAGTAATAGAAGTGTACATGTCTATCTCACCGCGTCAACGCCTGCATGGGTGCTCTCTCTTTTGGATTTCATGTTTGTGCTTCGCAAAACTGTCCTGCTGGCAGCGAAGCACTTCTCAACTTCTCGTTCACGAACAGACAATTGAGTCAAGATTGCAAATGATTTGCTGTTTGCTTATCTGTGTGTTAGACCATACAAGCATTCAACCATCCAGGTGTAGCTGTAGAAACGCGAGGCCCGATCTCACTGCTTCAAGTGTTGCTCAAGGCAAGCTATGCACCGGCATGATTGAAGGCTCTTCTGATGCAGTGAAAAGTGAGGCGAGAGTGCATCCATTGCCGCATGTTACATGATCGCTCGTTTGCTCGCTCGGATTGAAAGACTTGCCCCTCGCTTTCGCTCTCAGTGCCTCGGTGCCTCCGTTCACCTGCTTCCTAATTTTCGCACTCTGAGATTATTTGAGACATCCCTCAAGGTCACGCAGGTCTACGGCTTCATGGACACGAGCATTGCACCTTTCCCAAACCTAGGTACAACTCCTTTGTAGGCCAACAAAATCCGTCAATACATACCTCTTTACATGGCACTAACTTTGTTTCTTAGGCATCACCCTACTGAGCGCTGCTGCAAGTGAACTTCATTTCCCGCTCGCCGCCGAAGCGTCAACAACAGCAAACTTCGCGCACCACCGCCACCTTCGTACACTCACCCCAACACCACGCAAGCTTCGCAACCACACAAGCATACAAGCTGCAATACAACCACTGTCGCCATGGCGCGCCGCGTCCACGAGTTCCGCGCAACCATCACCGAGGGCCACACTGATATCCCTATTCTCGGCAATCAATACACGAATGGGCTGCCTAATGCTATCAAACGACCATTCAGTTGCGGAGTCCGCGTTGATGACAGCAAACTCCTCCCTCTGTCGCCACTACCTGCCACGATCACCAAGAGTTCCCAGAAACATATCGTCAGACTCAGGGGTGGCTGCTACTCACCGGGTCTCGATGTCACTTTTATCCCCGGCAACGTCAAATGGGGTATCGCCCTAGAGGACTGTGAAGATCTCCATGTAGATCTCATCTACCGCCATCAGCGCCGTGATGAATTCCTTCGGGTTCTCGAAGAATGGGACACCGGAAACCCTATCAGGGAAACAAATTCTGAGCCGTTCATCTTGCATGTCACCTGCAAGCTCCGCGCAGATCGCAAACCGGTATTTGTGGATGCAAGGCTGTACCGCAAGGAAGAGAAGCCAATGCAAGAGGCTCCTGCGGGCGTCTATGTCGACCCGACTGATGCCGTCCCCGATGGTGTGCAGCACACTGACCAGAACAACCAACGCGTTCGGTGTGCACAGAAAGTGGAGATTTTTTCACTCATCCATGACGCCGGCCGTGAGCACTTGTGTCGATGGTTTGCAGACGTCGTGTCTTGTGCGCGCAACCCAGCTGGTGGCTTTCACGCATTCGACGCATTGGTGAGCGAGTACTCGGGCGCAGAACAGCACGGCAGCCTTCTCGAAACCATGCTTGAATTTGCAAACGGAGACCCAGAGCGCGCGCCTCCCGTGCTTCTTGCTCACTTCAAACCACACGGCACCGTAAACAGATCGAAATCCGCACACCTTCTAGATATCACATCACCAGGTGTAACGGAAACAAGCCAGCCACTCTTCACTAGCCCTGAGTCCCTCACTACGGGTCTGGGTCTTGGAGTCTTTCGGGAACTGCAATATGAGATGCAATTATACCAGAACATTCGGGACAAAGAATTTGTCGCACACTTGTCCTTCGAGCCCCTCACGAGCGAAAACACGAGGCGAGCGAGCTTCCCGGTCTTGCTGATGGTTCGTGCCCATGGACTTCTCGAGCAGGCTCAGTTTCCACTTGGCGGTACTGCTGTGAAGTTTCAGCTGCGCAATTCCCAAAAGCCGCATTTGGGGCTCTTCGATTTGCAAGGTTGTGTTCATGAGAACCAAGGCGAGAATGTCGACCTCTTGGGCATCGGCTTCAACGTTGTCGCGGGCTCTCTAGATCATGGCTTCCTCCTTCAGTCTCTCCTTTCAGGATGTCATGGTAACACTCCTACGGACTTGCTCGCGGAATGCAAAGTCCGCCTGTTCCTGGACAAGTCCGACTCAGGCTTCAAGGCACAACATGACGCTCTTGTTTGGCAGCTCAAGAACGGCTATGTACCCGGTGGAGACCCCCACGTTGCGCGCGTGTGGAACTTGTTCTTCCGTGATGCGGCGATGGACCCCAATTTTACGGGCGATCTGCTAACAGAGTTCGACAACAACACCGCCATTCCCATGCACGAACGTGATGCCAGAAGAGATGCGGCGATCTCCGCGGGTGAATTTGGCGACAATGCCGAACAGACCCAGGCCATGGAAATGTTCATGCGTGCCATGGTTGAGAACGCGCTGTTCATTGACGGCCCGGTGGCATGTGGCAAGACCAAAACTATGATGTGGCTTGTATACAGCGCAGCTTGTTTGGCATCTCGCTCAATCATGACCGCGAGATCAAACTTGGCCGTCGACAACATGTGCACAAAGTTCTTGAAGGTGCAGCGCATCGACGGTACTACCATTGACTCTGACGATTATCTGGCCCCATTCGGGATTGTTCTTGCTCGTGCGCGCACTGTACAACAAGAGGCGGAGATCCGTGACCTCTGTTTGTGGCAACCTGATGTAGCAGAGCGCTTGCCGGTACTGGAAAAGCTGTCACTTGCATATCTCGCGTACCGGGAAGCCTGCACTCTTGGCTCTGACAACAGCTTGTATATGGAGCTTATTGAACGTATCCGCAGAGACGGCCTTAACGAAGATACCACTGGAAAATTCAACGGGGCGTCAAAGCGTGCAGAGCTGCAGATTGCCAACACCTGCGACGTTCTAGCAGGCACCACTGCAACAGTAGGGCGTCTGCTCCGCCACGGCTACAACGGAGCTCCCACTGTCTTCTTCGACGAAGCGTCTCAGATCACCTTGTCCGAACTGTTCTTGGGCCTCGCATATAATCGTCTCCTGCGGCGTGTGGTGTTCGCCGGCGATCCTAAACAAACAGGACCTGCGCTTGCTACCAAACTTGCTGCGCTCAACGAATGGGGCAGTTTACTTAGTCAGTCAATCTTCGTCTGTCCATACGTACGACGTTTCGAGGGTCAGACCATCCGCCTTCTGAAGAACTACCGCTTGCCACCCATGAGTGTGGAGCTTGTCAATCTTGTGGCGTACAGCGAAGACCCGCTCCAGGTGGGTCTGACCGAGACAAACCAAATGCTGATCTGGTTGGACACGGCTAAGCCATACTTCAAAACCGCCGCTTTGAGGACAGTGGAGTTTGTGAAAAAGCCCGTGGTCTTCCTGCATGTCGAGTCACCCCCAGCCGCAGAAGAGGATGGACCTACAACGTTTGCGAGTGCTCGAGCATCGATCAAATACGGCTCCTTCGCAGGAGTTGAAGCTACAGACGGAACCGAGATCACACTATCTCCTCGGGCGTCCAGGCTAAATCCAGAACTTGAAGCTGCGGTGGTGGACATCTACTCACAACTTGTCATCTACTTCGGAGTAAGCCCTGTCCAGATCACTGTGCTCTCTTTCTACAAATCATTCGTCGAGAGTATTGCGTATTCCTTGCGCACGCTGCTGCGGGAAAATGGGTTCAATGTCCCAAATCCCAGGATGTACGCTACAGATGCGTTAGGAACGGTGTCAAGCTGCGTCTCTACCATCGACAAGTATCAAGGCGAAGAGAATGAAATCGTCTTGGTGGCTTTCAGCTCGTTCCAGGAAGACGCGCTCTCACGGGTGGGCAGAGAAGAACGTCTGAACGTCGCTGCATCTAGAGCTAAAGGTGCTGTGATCTTCATGCTTGACTGGAACCGCATGTCGGAAGGCATAACAATGCGCTCGCAAGGAACGAGGGCTCTTCAGAAGATGAAGAACTTTGCGCTCGACAAGGGTTTAGTGATCAACTATGATGAATCTTTCCCAGCAAACCTGCAGGTAAAGGACGAAGTTCTGGGTGGGAAGCGTGGCAGGAATGCGGGTGCTGAGGGATATGCTAGCAGCTTCCAGCGTGCAGTTCGTGCAAAGCAGTCTTGAGAAGGAATCGGATAGATAAGCATGCTTGTGTACGCATCTGTAGACTCCAATGAAGCGGTTTAGTTTCTAGAATCTCAGCCATTACCACCCTGCTCTTCCCTCTTTCCATCCTCCCACGTGGAGTTACGCTAAGTGTAGCATAACTTAGCGAAGATAAATAAACAAAGAGCTAGAAAGCGCACAAACCATCACGCCGTACGCCTCGCTCATGAACACTCGACATCTTACTTTTCCTGATAAAGCGTTTAGCTGGTCTCAAACCTTCATCAACGCTTCCAAATCCACTCGCTGGTAGTAAGAAACATGCCCAAACCCTTCCCAGAATTGCGCCAATCGATTCTCTGAGATCATGATGAGTTGCGATGGGGTGTATCGATCTGTAAACAAGTCAGTCATCTGGCTAAATCAACACACTACAGAGCTGCGATAGTCACACTCACCATCTCTGAATCCTCTCTGCGCGAGATGCCCCGCGCTCCTCACTATCCTCGCACCGCGGAAGATCTCCTCGTCGGCCACTCGCACGAAACCACCAGTTCCAATATCTGGCGCGATGAACGAATACTCGCCGCGTGGGATGTTCATATCACCAGTTAGTTTGATAGCTTCAATGCGTCCCGTCGGCGCGTCAGGGACATCGGTCATATCAGGCATAATCTCATCGTGGGTGCTCAAGACCTCAAACGCGTCATCTGCAACTGCGACATCGGATTCGACTCCCGTGGACATCTGCTCCTCTTGCGCGCTGGCGAAGCTAGCTTCAGAGCTTTCGCTGCCTCGGCGCGGTTCCCCTCTGAACCAGTCGCGCAAGTAGTCCATGCCGCTAGGCAGAGGTCGTTCGTCATCTTTGTCTGGCTGCAAGACAACGAGGAACTCGCAACCGTGCCCGCTGTAGTCGCCACACCAAATTCCTTGCCAGGGCTTTGCTTTGGTGGGCGTATAGCACTCTCGTGGCAGGGTGGCGTAGGTGGTGATGTCTTCCGGCATGCGTACACTCATTCCGCCACCGTGCAAGGAAGCGAAGTAGTTGCCACCAAGGCCCATCGCAGCTGAGAGACCGTTTGGCGAGGTGAAAGACATGATTCGAGGACTCGAGCGACGACCAGTGTACTCCACCCACTTTCGTAGGCGGAAGTTATGCTCGCTCACTTCTTCCAAAGTCGATGGTCGGTGGCCTGCGGAGTTGTAGCCGTCTGAGCTGTTGTTGCGCACGCGCGAATGTGCTGGAAATCGCAATGGCGGCCAGACAGCAGTACTTGAGCTGATCGCATCAGGAGCCAATCGCCGAGTGAGCATAAAAGAACCGTATAGACCAGGCTCCGCAAATGTTTCCATCAGCGTTTCCTTACTGTAGCGCGAAGCTGGCGCATATGCGCGGTCGCTGGGGTATGTGTTGGTCTGGTCTTCATTGCGGAAGCTATCAATATCTAGCTTCAGCACCGGCTGGTTCAAGTCAAGCGAGACTCGCGGGTTGAAGCTGTGTATGATAACATTGGTGTTCTTCTCCCAAAACTCAATCTCGTGTCCGCCTCGCACAGCTGTCACCGCGTATGCTTCTATGCATCCTCTTCGTTGGTCGTATCTCGCGACCAGCAATTTTCCATTCGGCTCGGAGTCTGAGAACCAGATTCTATGTCTAGGGAGGAACCAGTGTGGATGGTGAACGACATAAAGGTCGCGGAAGCGCTTCAATGGTGTGCATTCGGTGATGGGACAGGGAAGGTTTTTCGAAATGATGTCTTTCCAGATGCGATCGTCGTACGACAAAGTTTTCAAGTGATGGCAGGTGGGCGCAACACGGGCGAGGTCTACTGGCGAGAGATAGCTGAGGATGTGGTACATGAGCTCGGCGGGCAGCTCGAGCAACGGGGATATTTCCTGTGTGTCCTCCATGGCAGGCAGAGTTCTGTTCTGTTTGGCGTGATGGCGAGATGCTGGGAGCGGCGCACGCGAGCTTTTGCTTTGGGAGAAGGCTATCAGCAGGTCTATTGTGCAATCATGCCGGCAGTGAAGAAAGCGAGAAAGAAGAGGCCGATCGATGGATGCACGGGTGGATCAAGATGGCGTAAGAAGAGTCAGCCTTGCGAGAGGTACAGCGACATCATCACCAGACGGAGACGTCTCTCCCGACTGATATCTCTGGCGATATGTGTGCGTGTCGGCGGCGGCACGGGCGAGTGGTCTCTTCGACAATCGCGTGCCGTTAGCCAGGACAACTCAACTAGTCCATCAATGAGATACTACGGCTCTCGCAGGTGACGACGCGACTTTCTTGTTTGGATCTAGGCTCAGGCGCACCGTTGGCCGTTTGCGTGCTGGGAGGCCGTCATCGGAGGAGGAAGCTTCGACGGCTGCTCCCTTGCTGCTGCGTGAGAGCTCTGGCTCGTCTGGCTATGGGCGGGCGTCAAGGCGACATGAGCTCCAGCGAGCGATGTCGTCTGCTCGGGCAGGGGAATGCGAGCAGGTTCCAAGGTTCGCGGTACAGGAAGTCGCAGTGCGAGATTCGGTAGATTACTGGCCATCCTCCCAATGCGGAAGGTGTCCAGACGGAGGTCCATCGCTTCATCCTGCGACTCCACGGCACATCTCGCTTATCGACTCGTGTGATGGGCGTGGAGTGGAGGAGTGCTCTCTCTCGACTCGTGCCGCCGTCACCGCGTACACACCTCGCATCACATTGCTATACTACTAATTATATATACCAACACGCACTATCACTGCGTTCAGGCGCTTCCCATCTGCACACATCCAGCTCGCGTGTGTGTCCAAGACACGCGGCCAAGAGGCTGTCCTCGTGCCCGCATATTGCAGCACCCAATTCGTCTCACTCTCCATCTTCAATTCGCCATCTGAAGCATTTCTCCGCGTCGCTGCGCATATGCTTAATATACAGGCAAATTCGGGAATGTGCGAATCGGAGCGCACCATCTTTTCCGGGCCTTTTGCTCATGCGGACAGCTATCGGAGACATGCTCCAACGAGTTCACCAGTGGTCCAGCGAAAGCGCATTAAACACATGTTCGAGAGGACCGTCTGATGCTGCTGATACCTCGTGGATGATCGGCTGTTCTGCATCTCAAGGTCAGAGGGCCTACATGCTGGTACCGCATTCTCTCGTGCCGTATACACTTCGCTGAGTGAACCTTCACAGCACCCGGTAATTCACACGGTTTGTATAGACTGCAACTCAACTTGTGGAAGAGAAGGGCAACTACTACACGTGATATTGCCTTTCAACGTTTCGAAATAGCCACAGCGTAGCTCATCAGTCTCGGCGATTAAGCTTGTGAACAACTGATGACATACGCTTGCTTGGCCATACTGACGCCACGCCTATTCAGAATTCAGTCGGAAACTCAGTCTCTCAGCAAGTACTGTACCTGGCGCACGTGATCTCCTTGGCATCCCAATCTATCCAGAAGAGGTGATCAACAGGCACCTTGATTGACTTTCAGCGAATCAGAGGCCTCCCTCAAGCCACGCGACAATGGCTTGCTCAGCCATGGACACATTCTTGCGACCCCAAGCCTACCGTCCTTCGACACTTGATATGCACACTTACGTCGTTCGCGGCTTGCCATGCCGAGTGAGTAGATGTGCCAATGATGCCTATTCGAAGGTAGATACTTATGTTCAAGCTTTGCTGTCATTTCACTATTCCTGCTATAACATACTCTTCTTGCGCAATGGCAAAATCTAAGCAACTGCCCTTCTTGTCTTCTTTGCTCTACATTGCAGGTCACACCTCGGCTCGCTCGAATGAGACTATCGACCATGCCCGATATGTAAACACCTTCTTAGGCAGCACAGGCGGCGGCAATGGCTTTCCGGGAGTCGTTGCGGCACCGTTTGCAATGGTCAAGCTAGGTCCTGATGTCCGTAATGGCACGACAGACGCCTACTCTGGTTACCTTCCGGATGGTCAGATCTTTGGCTTTTCCATGACCCACGAGCACGGAACTGGAGGAGCGCCAAAGTATGGCGTCGTCAGTCAAATGCCGGTCGTCGGTGGTGTAGCCAACCCTCTCTTGGATCTCGGAAGGAACAGGACTGTCGAAGATTCCGCTGAGATTGGGTACTATCGAAGTGAGCTGGAAGGCAGCATCACTGTTGAGCTGTCCGCAAGTGACAGGGCTGGCTTTTACCAGTACACTTTTCCTGAACAGCTTCCAAAGTCGGTCGTCGTTGACGTCAGTCATGTACTGCCATCTTTCCGTGGCTTTGGCTGGGGCCAGAAATACTCTGGCGGCAGTTTTGAACTCACGCCAGATGGCTACGTCGGACATGGCACTTACAACAATGGCTGGAATTTATCGCCAGACTGGTCGATATACTTTTGTGGACACTTTGACCAGCCTATCTCTGCTGTGAGAACGTTCACTGGGAACGGCACCGAGCTCTACACTTACGGCAACTCTACTTCCACCAGTGGAAGCTACAGGCAAGGCGGCGTTTTCATCTTCAATACCACTTCCGTCTCGTCTCGCGTGGGAATTTCTTTCGTCTCCACCACTCAAGCCTGCAGCAATGTTGGTGATCAGATCCCTACAGGAACGAAGATCAGTGACCTAGTGACACGCGCGCAATATCGCTGGGCAACGGAAGTCTTCTCCAAGGTCAGCACCACCGAGAAAAACGAGACCATCCTGACGCAGCTCTATTCGTATCTCTACGGCATGCACCTCATCCCTTCCAACCGTACTGGCGAGAACAGCTTGTGGAATTCCACGGAGCCAAGCTATGACGACTTCTTCACTCTATGGGATCTGTTCCGCTGCTCTACGCCGTTGTGGCAGATATTGCAGTCAAAGCCTTATGAAGAGATCATTCGTAGCTTAATCGACATCTGGAGACATGAAGGCTTTCTTCCCGATGCTCGATCATCCGAGTTCACCGGCCGAACGCAGGGCGGTTCCAATGCCGAGAATGTCCTTGCAGACGCCTACGTCAAAGGTGTACGCGGCCAGGTGAACTGGGAAGACGCTTACGAAGCCATGAAGACTGATGCGGAAGTCGTGCCACCGAACAACAACGATCCCATCGCCCCGGATTCTTCGACGAAGGAAGGTCGCGGTGCATTGCCTGACTGGCTCTCTCTGGGGTACATCACTCCGCGATTCTCTCGTGCTGTCTCTCGTGCCGTCGAGTACGCTGGCAACGACTTCGGACTGTACCAAGTCGCTTCTGGGCTTGGTAAGGAAGAGGATGCGCAGAAGTATCTCAATCGCTCCCGCAACTGGCGGAATCACTGGAATTCCAGACAGGAAAGCTTGGGCTTCGCTGGTTTCGTGGCTCCGAGATTTGAGAATGGAAGCTTCCAGGAGCCTTATGATCCGCTGCAGTGTGGTGGTTGCTATTGGGGAGGTCAGTTCTCTCCTCGATCACGTTACCGTCAATCTGACCGACAACTTTCGCAGATCCGCTCTATCAAGACGTGCCCTGGTCTTACTCCTTCAATGCTCACCATGACATTTACCACATGATAGAACTAGCAGGCGGCCCCGAGACCTTCTCCAGCCGTCTGGAAAAGTTTTTCGAGCCAGGAGTCTTCGACGGCAACGCAGCCTTCGGCAACACCATCTATAACCCAGGAAACCAGCCTGCGTAAGTCTCCATCCAGATCCACTCTCTAAGTCAAGCAAACTCACACTAAACGCTCTCCACCAGCTACAACACCCCATACCTCTTCAATTTCGTCAACCGCCAAGACCTCACCGTCAAATACTCCCGCCATACCGCCAAAACCTACTACGGCACCGACAGCGCCGGCATTCCGGGCAACAGCGACGCCGGCGCAATGCAGACCTGGATTCTCTGGAACATGATCGGGCTCTACCCTCTAACCGGCCAGACGACGTACCTCATCGGGTCGCCGTGGTTTGAGAGGTTGGAGATTGATCTGGGTGGAGGGAAGAGTCTTTTGGTTACTAGTACGGGGGGCAATCAGGATGATGGGTTTTATGTGCAGAGTTTGAGGGTTAACGGGGAGGAGTGGGACAGGGCTTGGGTGGAGTGGAATGATGTTTTTGAGAGGGGTGGGAGGATGGAGTTTGTGCTAGGGAGGGAGCCGGTGAGGTGGGCTGGTGGGATGTTGCCACCGAGTCCTGCGTCGTAGTTTTGGGCTTACTCGAATGCCGACCGATTAACCATCGTAGATCGTGGCAAATATGGATGTTGTCACGAGAAGAGTGACCAGCAAGCTAGACGTTACAGACTTGGGTCGATCATTCCTCCCACTAATATATACAAGTTAAAGCATAGTCGTATGTATAGCCAGCATGAGACGATTATAGTGAGCACAGCTTATAATTAACCTCACAGGCACCTACATACTACGTCAATATCGACTCAACCACTTCAATCGCCGTCCAGAGATAAAACTGGTGATTCCTGTTCACCCCAACCCCAACCCTGCATGATCACAGTTGCCGTGGTAACGAAGAGGGGGCGGTCAGATAAGATCGCCGTACCTAACATCTTGGAGAGAAGCTGCCCGCTCGGGCATCTCACTTCACGACTCTAGCAGTATCGGCAAATTTGTATTTCGTTTGTGCTTTTTGTATATGATGAAGATAAAATACGATGATGCACACCAGACTGTAACTCGCGATCGCGAAGGGTTCACAGGATTGCGACTTTGACCTGATATAGAAGCTGCAAGCTGCGATGCGGCAGAAGCCGATTCAATCATCAGTTCCAAGTCAAAATGCTTCTTCTTCACTGCAAGGAACAATGTTATCGCGGAGGATCTGAGATACTTGACTGCTTGATCCATGCGATTCGTTACTTCACCTCGCCGATAACAAATGTAACCTGCTATCGACGCCAGCCAAGGCAGTCGCTTCTCTTGGGTCTTGGCCAGCGAACCCGATCAGGAAGGCGAACATGCCTGCCGTCAAGAAAAATGTCGGCCGCTCTGTGCCGTATAGTGCTGTGCAGGAATATAAGATGCTACACTCACCCCTCATATATTGGGGTGTACAACCATACATTGTTGGGGATTGACATTGCTAGCCTAAAATGAAGGTCTCTACGTTCCTCGGCTTTCTTCCTACGGCTGCCCTTGCTGCCGAACTCTCCAGCGTTGCATTCTTTGCGAAAGAAAAGGCCCAGCTCCTGGACTTCGTCTCACTGAACGCAGACATTGACTATGGCTGTCGTCCGGTTGTTGTGCCTTCAAAAGGCGAACACAAACTTCACGCCATGCTGTCGGAGGAGCAATTGAACCATTTCAAGAGGAACTTGGATTCCGGTGCTATCCGTGTCGAGACTCTGGACCATATCAACAAGCGACAAGAAGCGACCGCTCCCATTGGCAAGGGCGATCGATTCAATGGTGGCAAGGTTGCTCCTCGCGGACTGGGCTCTCGTAAGCCAGAGGAATACTCTGCTTTCGAGACAGCGGGTATCCTCAATGCCGACGAAGTCTATACGGCGATGAAAGGCCTCGAGAAGGAGTATGGCCTGCAGTTGTTCACTGCACCCCATGAAACATACGAAGGTAACATCGTCATCGGGGGTGTGGCGAACAAGGCACAGAAGATCAGGAAGGAGAAACAGTACATCTACCTGACCTCTGGTATTCACGCTCGCGAGCGAGGTGGCCCCGACAACTTGATCTACTTCATCTCCGATCTTCTTTGGGCCAACAAGCACCGCAAGGGCTTGACCTACGGCAAGAAGACATACACCAATTCCCAAGTCAAGAAAGTGCTTGGTTCCGGGATCGTCTTCATTCCTCTCACCAATCCCGATGGTGTGCGCTTCGACCAGGCCAACAGCAACTTGTGGCGCAAGAACCGCAACCCCGAGAGCTCCATTCCCGGTCAGAACCTCAGTATCGGTGTCGACCTCAACAGGAACTTCGACTTCATGTGGAACTTCACTCTTCACTTCGACCCATCTGTCTCGCCCGCATCAACCAACCCCTCCTCGCAAGCCTTCTACGGAACGGGACCTTTTTCTGAGCCAGAGACCACCAACATGGCTTGGGTTTACGACGAGTTCACCAACATCAAATATTTCATTGACGTCCACTCTGCAGCCGGTACTCTTCTCTACTCTTGGGGCGACGACATCAACCAGAGCGAGGACCCCGATCAGAACTTGTTCAATCCTGAATACGACGGCAAGCGCGGCGTCATCAACGATACCCTGTACCGTGAATACATCGAAGAGCAAGATTGGTACAACATCGAACTGCAGGCCAACCGTACCACAGCTGCCATGCAGGCGGTCGGCGGCAGCGAATACATCCCCCAGCAGGCTGTTGGTTTGTATCCTACTAGCGGTGCTTCAGACGATTGGGCTTCCAGCCGCTGGCACGGAGACAAGAGCCTCAACAAGGTGTACGGTTACACACTTGAGTTTGGATACCCGACGAACTTTTATCCGACTGCGGAGGAGTTTGTGCAGAATATCCTGGACACCAATGCTGGGTTCATGGAGTTCATTTTGACTGCTAATGAGATTGGTCTGAAAAATTAGAGGGCTGTGCTCGACAGCCGACCATGTCGCGTTCGTCGGCCAACTCGAGCGTGCGTATACGCGAGTTTGTGCATAGTTGCATCATGATTTGCTACCAATTTTAGCAGCAGTGCAATTTCCCACATGAGTTCATGAGAACAAATCTTTACAACCATACGATAAGTTGCCGCAGTGAACGCATGCAAGCGGCGTCGAGCTGCGCCGACTGTTTTGCGCCATTGGTGCTGTAGCCGCTGCACAGCCTTGCCTAGAAGCGAATCGCAGCTTCACCGGTAGCCTGGCCATGAGCCATATCAATATCAGTATATTTCCATCCTGTTGAAACGATCAAGGCATTTACCGATTCTACTTACCTGAGCCCAACACTGCTGAGATCATGGCAGGCTTTGGATTTTCTCCCGCTGACATCGTTGACCTTTGCAAATTCTCATACCGAGCTTATAAAGAAGCAAAAAGCGCGTCGGAACGTTATGTGTCAGCTAGGGCTCTGGCGGATCGCATTCGCGAAACACTGGATGTAATCCCTATTGACAACGACCAAACTGACCCAGCGACGAGAGTTCTGGCGTCGCATCTGAAAGAGGCAAACAACGCGTACAGCGGGCTCGACAAATACCTCCGCGATTTCGAGGAGCATATTGGCCCGCAGAGGAATTCTTCAGATGCCGGTACCAAGATCGTTGCGAGAGCGCGATGGACGACTGGTCAGCTGGACAAGAAAGTGGACAAACTTCAAGATGCTGTGGAATCCGCCATGAGACACTGCGAGTTTGCTATAATTGTGCAGACCAAGTGAGCCACGTTTCTTGGTCGATAGATTTATCATATCCTAACGTCATCCAGTGCCCAAATCAGTGCCCAAATCAGTGCCAGTGTCCAAAAGACGCACGGCACGCCCACTGCAGATGGCGAGAATGCAGTAACCGTCGACGCCTCGCCGCGAGCACTAGTCGTTCAGGCTGATACAGATATGACCGAACAGCCTTGCTGGCAAGGTCGTGGAGGCTGCGGATGCCGATGCCACTACACGAAAGAATACTCGGGTTCGTTCTTTTACTGGGTCTCCCGTGGGTTCATCAGTCCACTCGAACCTTGCAATGTGGATGGATGTAACAGCCGGCGCTATGTGTTGAGCCTCAGGGTCGCACTGAATCGCCTTGGCTTCTCAGTGGCAGTGATACCGTCACTGCAGTTCATTATCAGTCCGGACTATCGACTCCAGATACTCCCGAGCCTGCAAATGCAACGTACGCGTAAATACACTAGCGAGGGTTTCCGGGCATTGTACCTGTTGCAGCACGGTTATGACACCTCTGACCGGAAATGGAGCGACGAGCAGCGCTCTGCCAGGTTTGTGACATACAAACAGGATAAGTTGGCGGAAATCAAGCAGCTGTTTTATGAAGGGAAAGTCTCACACCTCGATGTGGACCCTTCTGGTGCAACCTGGTTGGAGGTGATGTCTCGCCTGCTACTTTCTGAACGACGAAATCTAACATCCAACAGAAACTTCTGCAGGTTCCTTGGGGAGTTGGTTCAAGATGGGCACAATACGATCTTCTCGAATACCTTGTTCTTCGATCGAAGAAAGACATCCAAGAAAATCCACGGTGAGTGTTGTCTGAAGCTTTCATCATACCAGAACACTAACGTCACCAAGTCTACTCTTTCAAGTCGCCCGCTGGATCGGCGAAGGACCTAGTCTTGACATGCTCGCCACTCTGATCAGGCTTGGGCTCGATCCTGGCAAGCTCGATCCTTCACTGTTCAGCCAATGGCCATCTTTTACGAATCCCGATTGGCAGGCCGAGGCTATTACTCCCGACCCTTTCGGCATAGACTTCCTCCGTCAATGTCTTAAGATCGAACCAGGTGAGGAAAGCGATACTGTTTGCCATATGCAACTGCATGCTGATATTTCTTTAGAGTTCGCCGGCTGTGATCTACTGATGACCCATCTTCTCACAGGCTCTGACCAGGACTTTGAGAAAGTAGCTCAGCATTGGGCGACGAATGAACGATCAGGCGGATCGTATCACAAGAACGCCTTCGGCCAATCGGCTCTTCACTTGGCAGTCATTTTCCCCAAGCGACTCGAAAAACTGCTTGAGCTCGGGATGCGTCCCAAAGTGATAGACCTCGGAGATACCACTCCCTTGATGTACGCTGCTGCCTACGGCCAGTGGGACTCTATCCTTGCCTTGCTCGGATACGACTGTTGCATCTATGCCTATGACAAACTGAATGGGCGTTGCTTCATTGACTATGCTCTGGTGTATAGGCATCTGAACCTCATCACCAAATTGGTACAATGGCTGCGAGAGCAGGCTGCTTCTGAGCTTGCGCTTGACCTTCTAGGCTGCTGTATAAGAATGACGTTCGCCCAATCCTCTTTCTGGTCAAATTCGGGCACACTGGACTGCTTGTTTCGCCTGTGCGGAGACTCTGACATTGCACTAGGCTCCACAACGAGCATGCATCTGGCAAGAGATATCGAGGATGCGCGTGTAGTGCTTGAGAATAAGTTCACCGCTGTCGAGGTTGTGGACATGAAAGGAGAGACAGCTACCATACGAGTCTCTCGCTTCCTTGACACCCGCTTGCTATACAAGATGCTTGACATTGAAGCGACTGCGGGTGTATCTATCGACCGCCAGGACTTTTCGGGATGGTCTGTACTGATGCACGTCACCAACTGTATGGACGAACGAAACTCTCACTTACCCGAGGAGACAGTCCAATTACGTCGGGCCTCTGCAGTGGGCTGTTTGAACATGCTGTTACTCCGTGGTGCCAGTCCAACACTGACCGATTCATGCAACTGCCCATGCTCACCCGACGGCTGTTCAGCACTAAGTATAGCACTGCATCGGGCTGTTGAGAGTATTGGGATCTTCGAATCTGCCACAAGCATCAGCAGAATACCTCTGGACTTTGCCATCGCCCTCCAAACATGTACCGACGAGCACCTACAATGGGCAACTGATACCTTCAAGACGTTCGTCGACTTCCTCGAGACCGGGGAGTTCCACACTTGTTGTGCTCGACGCCGCGCGCGATCTGGCCTCTGGTCGCCACCTAGCGATTGTTCGGACTCTCAGAATGCAAGGAAACACACACCACTTGCAACCTCGGCCGGAAACCCTTCCCAGGGTGGAATACCTTTCCAACTTGCTCGTCTCTACGATGCACTCCAACGCGGATCACAGGCAAAGCATGACGAGACGCTCGCTAGAGAGGGCAAGAGGAATCTTGATCACAGAAGAAAGCAGCGGTCCTCAGGGCTCATTATAGATACAGTCCGCGACCACTATACGCATTTAACAGTCCTTGACATTTCAGTCCCGCCTGTGCTTCGAGTGGACATCGATGCCTATCGGGATTGGATAGCGTGGTGCGTGGCACAGCCTCGGAAGTTATATTCACGCAGGTCATTGGCAGCATGGGCGAGAGAATCTTCAACGTTTGTTGATAGACTGGAAGAGGAGCTCGCCAGTCTGGCTTGATTTGTACATTGAAATCTGAGAACGAAAGGGAAAGATAAGAGCGCTTTGGGGGATGTGTACATGTTCATCTGCGAAGGAAAGTTGAGCATCTTCCATTCAATCTCGAATGATGCGATTCAAATGGATTCCCTCGCACCTGTCACTCGTTTGCGCATTCGTTATCCTGTATTCAACTGTGTGTCCGATGCGAGGATCTCAGTCGCTTCCGACACTGCCTTGTTTTTGAAAGATGAGCACCTCCTGTTGTCGTTCAAAGAGAATCAACGCATCATGTTGAGAAAGATCAAGTGTCGTATTGATATAATATACTGTGCGATCATGTGATCTCCTGGCCAGGTACCTTAAGCCCAAGAGTCTCTTCCACATCCGAAAACACTCATTGTTGGGACTGCAGATGAATCAGCCGCCACCTCGACAACGTGCCCTGTGGGAACCTTCCATCGTGTACGAGTGCTATCGCCTCTTCGAAGACCATATGCCCGAGATTACGCAAACGTCAATTCCAACAACTTCTCCTTGTTGGCAAGCGCCGCCATCACGAAGCAATGAGAATCTACAAGACTGGCTTAACGACTCAGAACTCACGGGGGTCACAACCGGATGACAGGACTTCCATACTCGCTGCGCCTTCTGATCTTATCTTAAATCGCCCATGTCGCACAGAGACTGGGCAATCTCCAGCAATCTGGGTATGGGCATCTGGGGTAATCGACGACTCGCTATGGAACTCGCACTTTTCCACAAAACCTGTCGTACGCGATGTCCTTTTGAGTCGCGACCCAATTTCGCCTCCAGCTGGTAGAAGCTTGCCTGCGCGTAGCAGTCAAGAATGACGAGTATGATTTGCTAACATAATTAATGCCAAAGCACAATCAAGCACATACGACCATAGGTCAGTGAAAACT